>VXBU01008813.1:82322-487217 GCA_013400315.1 Bombycilla garrulus
TCTTTCTCTTTCTCTTTCTCTTTTTCTTTTTTTCTTATTTTCTTTCCTTTTTTTTCCTTCCTCTTTCTTTTCTCTTGACTTCTCATCTTTATTATGTCTGTGATAGAGCACTGAATTTGATGAGACTCAATTTCCAATTCTTTTTTGAAAGCACTACATAAAAACTTATCTTCATTAAGTGCCGCTGGGATTCCAGCACCACATAACTAATGAGAGAATTCAGTAGCTTCATGTCAATGTGATGCCTCAAGTTCAAAGGGGACAAGGACATCCTGTTTGGTGTTTTGTTTCACTCAAGCCATTAAAACTGCACAGACCCTTTTAAGTGTTTTTAAAAGTACTGTTCTTTACTCCCTATCAGTAATCTAAAGCATGATAGTGTTCATTTAGAAAAACTTCAAATTTGTAATGTGATTTGGAAAAAAAACCTTCAGCAATTCTCAGTGAATTGGAAGGAAACTCCTGGTGGATGAAAATATTTCAGAACTAATCCTTTTTTTCCCTTAAGGATCTTCAGCTTTTGTGACCTTGATGTTTTCCTCAAAAAGCATGCTGGGAAAATCCCAGAGGTGTCCACAGTGCGTGGGAATAGATGCACCCAAAAGGAGCCAAAACAAAAAAATTACCTGGTTCAGGACATATGCATTGTCTTCATGTATGTTTAGCACAGCTACCATTGGTGCAGTTAACACCACTAGAAAAATAATATTTCATTCTCATGGTGACAAAAATACCACAATTATTTTGGATAACTAATTCCTTAGATGTAACACATTTGTCAATGAAATTACAATTTTGAAACAGCATCGCATCACTTGATAAATGGATTTTCTTTACTGTTTTCCTTAGAGTTTGATGCAGGTTTAAGAATGCTGCTTACTCAAATATTTAAGTGAATGAAAAATTATTTTGATCTGTTCATATTAGCTTCGGAAATTTCAACAAAATGAGTTCCACTCTGCCACTTCTACTTCTGTGCTAACACGCTTCAAAACACTGGATTAATTATGCAACTATTTAAAAAATTATTTGAAAAAATTTCTTGAAATTCCTGGTAAATTTGTTAGGACACAGACCACTCATATTGAAAAGCAATTTTACTGCAAAGCTGTTCCTGTAGGAGCCATAAAAGATGCTACTATAACTTTCATTGAAAACAAAGGATTTCTGAGACTAGAGATACTACCTTTTTTAAATGGAAATAAAAATAGATACAGATAAAACCAACTGGATTTGATCCTCTAGTCAATACCTCTTCTCTACCAGAAAAAACACCAAACCAATTAAAGATATGGTAATTTTTACCATTGCTTTGGAAAATAAGCTCTTTGACAGAAATAAATAATAACTCTGTTTATTTTAAAGAGAAATATATTATATGAAAATTCTATAAACAAAAAAAACTTGGTAAGATATATCAATTTTATTGAGATTTATATATATATATACCAAATTTTAAATTGATAATTTCTCTTGGCAGCATAAAAATACTACGCAAAGCAATTTAAGCTATTCTTTGCAAACCAAATTTGCTTAATAAGAAGAAAACTATGAACAAGAACAAACAAATATGCCTGGCTTTAATCATAATTAAAAACATATATTAAATGGCAATACATGTCAGTGATATGTTTTCTATACAAATAAATCACTGAATTCATATCTGATGTTAATTAATCATATTAGGAAAATAATTTTGAAAGCTAGCACATTTAAAACCCAGACATTTCATTAAAGGACACATTCCACTATTAAATGAAAAAGCTTTTTTTTATTTTGCTTTTAGAGAATGCTAATCTGGTTTAAGTAAGTAAAAAACATTTAGAAAACAGCTCTCACAAACAAATTACTTCTGAATGGATGCAATGTCAGATATCAAAAAGAGAACCTTTTTTTTTTTTTTTTTACCGAGAGGAATTTAAGAAAAAGGGATAAAACTATGGATCAAAGGAAGCAAATATGTGATTAATTTGCAATCATGAACAGAAAACATTAGGTAAGTGAATTTTTATTAATTAATAACGCTTTGTTGTTCTAAGCAGTTATCTAATTTCAGTTTCTTCTTCCAAAGAAGATAGTGTACATGACTCATAATTGATGGTGGGAAGAAAATAATGAATCTGAAGTAAATAAGTTATTACTAAATTCACTTTAAATGGACACATTTTACAATAGAAGAATTCTTATTTCTTTTCAATTTCATTCTACCAGACTTTAGGAAGTATTTAATTAGCAGTGTTCTCAAGTAAGTATGGTTTTGAAGAGGTTTTAGCATGTTTTTTGTACCATATTGATAGTTACAATCTCTGTCCCTGTAAACAATACGTATTTTACTAAACCTTAATCAGGTTGGTGGGGTAGTCTGAATCAACAGGATTGCTCAAAGCAAATAAAAGCTTGTGGGATTAGAATCCACATTCTTGCATTTTCAGAAATTTTATGGCAATTAGTTGGTATAAACAAGAACAATTTCCTTAAAGACATCTACCACCCTCACCCCACAAAATAATAAATTAAGGTAATAAAGTGCTGAAAAAAAATCAGGGATTTTTTTCATGTTCCAGTGTTGGCAACTTGCATGATTTTATTGCAGATTTCATAGTATTCAGAGTTTTCTTATAAAGCTATTATAATCAGGAGATTGCAATTGAATCTGAATGTTTCATTGATTAAAAAAAATGGCTGCAGGAAAAAGCTTAAAAGATGAAGGAAGATGTTTTAGGAGCTCCACAATAAGAGAAATCTGAGTAACATTCTACTAACTCTTATAATATTTTTGAGGCCTGACCAGTGGGGTTTTTTTAACTTCTAGAACTGATAATACTGATATTCTATTTCAAAAATTAATAAAGGTATGGTGATGTGACTTTTTGAAACTACCACCATGAATTGATGTTTTGAGTTTAATCCCACAGCACTAAAAATTCCCTTTACCCACAAACAATTAACATACCTTTTATAACATCTATTTCAATAAGTTATTTTCTTTGTGACAATGGTACCTTGAATGTAATGTTTTAAATTTAATTTTATGTATTTGCTTGGGTAAAAAAACAACAGCAACTAAGACAATTGCTGGGATCAAGCAAAAAATACCAAGAAAATCTCTCCAGATTACTGAAGAATTGCTGGTGCTGATACCAGTCAGACCTAAAGTGCATTTGATACTGGGACAGTGTGAAAAAGATGAGTTTGCAGACTGAAAAAACAGATGGCCCCTTATCACCCCATGGGGCTAAACACACAAGAGCAAACTTCAGAGACGCCTTACCTTTACCTTGTCTATCCGTATCAGGAGAAACTGTTATATTAAGGGTTATTGCCTCTCAAGCCCTCCCTGTGATCAGCTTTTGAAGTCCACGGCCAAGAGGCCAGTGTGAGAATATCACCTCAGATAAGAGGTGTTTGCCCTGTGAAACATTCAGGACAGGAATCCATGGAGCCCGTGATAGTTCAGCAGGGAACCACAAACTCCAGCTAATATCATTTAATCCCCTGTTGGTTTGAGAACTGCCCGCCATAAAAAGCATAACTGGCTGTTTATTTGTGCAGGCAAGAGATAACATCTTAAAGTTACAGTCTGCCTTAAGTAGTGGGGATGTGAAGCCCAAAGAAATGAACCAGCCAAGCTCATAATCAAAATTGTGTGTGCTCTCTTCTTCTCAGCCTAATGAGATGTAAACATTTTGGCTGCTGTCTCTTTTGAAAGATATTAATCAATCTATTGGTTAGAAATCACAAAGGATAGTCGGTCTTCAAATTACATGCCTTCTTTTATAGCATTTTGAAGCTGTGAACAATATGTTAAAAATTTTCCCATGGCGCAACCAAGTAAATACTTGTGGCGCATTTCTATTTATTACAGAGAATGGTTAAATTCTAAGACATAAATCATGCTCTTCTACTAAAGACTACAAATTCCCAAAGACAAGACTAATTCCCAATGCAACGATGCTATAAAAGATCAGACACTTTGTTATGCAGAAATCCACATTTGGAGATGTCTTTCAACAATGTTCTCTCAGAACCCAATCTTCCAAAAGGCACAGGCAAGTTGCTGAACACTGTGTCAAGCTCCATTAGTTTCAAAATGGCCCTAAAAACATATATTTAATTTGCTCTATTTAAATTGTAATCCGACATGATTAATACGGCCTAAGCAAAAAAAAAACCTACTTTGTTCTTTCCTTTCTTCTACTGAAGGACAGCCTCTTTGTTTCAATAAGGAAAAATATTTCAAAAGTTTAATTTGAAAACATGAGAGAAGGTATGATCAATTTTACCTTTTTTGCATCCCTCACCTAAGTTATCATCATTAGCCAACGTTGCTACTGTAGCATGAAAGAAAAAACATCAAGAGGTAGGTGAAGAGATAAGGGAAGATGACCAAAAAGGGAAATTAATTCTTAACGGTTCTGTAGATTCTCTTTTTTTCCCCCATTGTAATCTACCCTCTGCCCTGTCCCCAGCCACTGTGCTAAATCAAGGAATGGGCACCTGATGCATTCTGCAGATGGATTGACACTGCATAGCTGAACAGGCTGTACAGGTGGTTTTTCACTTGGACCAATTAGTTAACTAGCCAGCAGACAGATCCTCTCTTTGAGAGGCAGCAGTGGGAATGGAAACAGAAATCTCTCCTGCTCATTTGCAGAAAGGAAGGCCAAGTAAAACTGAAAAAGCAGGTCAAAACAATGCTTATTTATTAATATTTCTAATTTTACTCACTTTCTGCTTTGGTAGACCCTTTCTGGAAGATACACCAGTCAACCAGACTGGTGCAATAGCAAAGTCAGTACTAAGATTTCTGGATCCTTCAGATGAGTTTTATGCGTCCAAGTTAGACATGCGTGCCCCGAAGTCTGAAGATGAGGATTTCCCTAGCCTCAGTAAATGAGGTGAACAATTCACTGTTTTTTCATGGCTCAAACCCACAGTCCAAGCCATTGACATTGGATTACTTGCCAGTATGTGAAAGCAGGTTCTTCAACCAAACATCAGAATTTTTCTGAATTTCTCCAAGCACTAATTCCTTCTTTAAATGCAATAATAATTAAAAAAAAAGAAAAAAAGAAAAAAAGAAAAAAGAAAAGGACTTCTCCTCTTATATCTTCACATTTGCCTTTTTATGCTGTGTCCGAGAGAGGACACATATTTTATACACTGAATTCCAATTTCTCTTCCAAAGGATCCAACAGACAACTCTTCCTCAGAGAGCAGGATTTCTGAAATTTCCTGCATTTCATATTTATAAATGTAAATGTAGTGTACAAGCCAATAACGTGCCAGATCCTGGAGTCACTGACAAATAAATCAGTGATATCTGCATTGCAAGAGCAAATTTAGGGAGTACAAATGCAGGAGGAGTTAGACATAATGTGATTTAGGAGGCTGGGCAATCCAATGGCCATGTCCAAATCGTTGGATATGATACAGCAATGACTGCTGTGAGCTACAAGGAAAAAGAAACCAAAATGCTTTACTTCTTACAGTGAATCCTGTGAAAACAATCACATCTAAGGGCTGGTTACCAATTAATTTGTCATCTACTTTGATGTCTTTTGGAACATACCAAACCATCATTTAATTAGTATTTAAGAAATCAACCCTAGAGAAAACTCAAACTTTGCTTTCAGAAGTGAACAACTGGAAACAAAGTCTTGACGCTACATTTTCTTGCTGCCAGTCATTGGGTATCATGTAGTTTCCAAGAGACAAAGGGGATGTTTTTGGAAAAAGGGAAAGAAAATTTCTGACACCAATGAGGACACTCCTCAGTGAAAAGTTGTATCAATGATCATTGTTCCAACCCATCGCTAATGCTGTTAGCTCTGAGTCAAAAGCTGAAGATCTATCCTGCTGGACAATGATTCTATCACCTCAAGTACCAAAAAGATTACCAAATTATATCCAAAAAATCAAACCTCTGAAGTCAGGAGAAGTCAGAAAGGAAGGCAGCTGTGGCAACTGAAATAATTTAATGGTTTACTGTTACCATCAATTATCCTATGCAATCTCTTCCTTTCTCTGCTGCCCCTGACACACATTAGTTCTTCCTTAATCTGATTCAGCTTCAGCCCAGTAGAAGCCTCACTTTTTTGACTTTGTTTTTGATAGGTTGATGAGTTAATGCTCCATGTGTTTACAGAGAGATTGACAAGAAGCTGACCCAGTGCAAGGTAAATGATGGACAGCTCAGAAGGGGAAGTGGTGTGCAACCACCCTTTTGTTTGGCAAGGAGCTGCTTGGAGCAACGTTGCCAGCTATGTAACTGCAGTCAGAGGCAGCCAGTGCCAGACTTACCAAGATCACAGCTTCTCAGAGTTGAGTCAAAAAGACTTTCTTACTTGTGAAGAGATTAGACATGGCATTATAAATCCTGCAATGCTATTTTTAGACACTCAGACTGTGTTAAAACAGCTACCAACAGCTATTCTCTTTAGTCAGCTATCAACTTGCAGGGACTCTTTTTTCCTGCCTTCCTTTAACACACACCTATTACATTTGCCCCAGTAGTCCCAGTCAGGACTTCAGACAATCACGAGAAAGTGAAGTCCCTACCCAAAGACATTATAATCATTCTACCAAAAAAACCCCAAAACCCTCACAGTCAGTCCAAGGCTGTCCAAGTCCAGTAGACAGTAACAATATTACTTGAGGACTCCTTCAGAAACTAAGTCCTTCCAGGGAAAAACGAACAAACAAACAAAACCCCCAACCTAAGAAACAAAAAAAACCCCAAACTAGAAACAATGAACATATATAGCCTTTTAAATACTTGAAATACTCAGAATGGTCACATAGAATGTTTTAGAAGTACTGAAGCTGGCACATGGGAAACTTTATCTCTGAAACATATCTGAAGTACCAGGCTTTGATCCTGAGCAGTACTGCATCTGAATTCAGTGATACGAACTTCTAGCATTAGCCTTTGGTCTGTTTCTGACCCATATACTATACACAAAACACAGTGGGAGAACTGAGGAGAATTCCAAGATACACTAGGACTGTTGAGAAGGCTCAAGGAAAGACTAGTCATTGAAGGAAAACTTCTGCATGAAGCCTCTGGTGTCTGAGTGTGCTATGGCCTACCTAATTGTAAGGATGCCATCTATTTATGTGTCTCCTTTAAAGCCTTCCAGTGTCAGCTGGTACACCATGCCAGATCATTTGTTTCAGCAATCAGACATCTCTTTATTACAACTGTGCCCATTACTTCTGAATTTGCGTGTGCCAAAGTGCTTGGTATTTTAGGTTTTTATAGCATTTTATGCAACATTCAAAGATCTTTTTATCAAAACTCGTTACTCCCAGTGGGAACTGGAAATGAAATGTGAAGGGCAAAGCAACAGGAAACCAGCAGGCCCCCAAGTTCAAACTGGTTGCTCTTATTTGTATTCTGCAAAATATCAGTTCCAGCCATGAGAAGAGATTCCTCATGGAAGAGCTGTTGTCTACATGTAAGTCAGCAGTCCTTTTTATACATTAATTCCTACCACTTATGCTGATATATCCTTTGGAAATAACCTAGGCTCACGAGAAGGGAAACTGCTAATAACTTCAGCACTTTTTTCATTGGTCCCACTTGAATGGAGTATATTGCAGCATAATACAGCTTTCGATAGCTTAAGGGAGTTATTGCAATTTTCTCAAATAAAAACATTAAAAGTTGCAAATCAGCTTAGATAGAATCAGTTATATTCCAGGCACTGGATCAACTTTTCATTACAAATTTGGCATAAGAGAAGACAAATATTCCAACAGACAAAATATGGTTTACTCTTTAAATGCCCACAGTGGTATCCTTTCCTACTGCTAATTGCTGATTCTATTTTGCACTCTGGTGTCAAATAGCATCTTTGGAATAGGAGAGTAAAACAACAGGAAAACTCCAGTAAATCGTCATAGCCCTTAACAAACGCAGTGCTTCAGGAAGTTAATACCTTGAAAAAGGTCTTCATTCTTGCTTGACACTTCTCTATTTACTTTATTCTTTATATGGAATGGTCATGATTTAATGAGCAATTATGTAGAATATTTACTTCAACAGTAAAGTGATCTCAGTGGCTTTAGTGCAAGCATTATTCTAAGGGCTGCTCTATAAAACAAAGAGAAAGTATTTCAGCTCAGGATAATGTTACATGGAGATCTTCAGCCAGCAGAGCTAAATTTAAAACCAGTTCCTTTACAAGATCTACCAATTTTCAAATTTATAATCTGTTCTGACAGCCCTTCTTCAGACTTGCTCACTACACAAAATTCAAATTGTGTGATAATACTGTATATTTTAGCAGACAATGTAAAAATTAACTGTAAAATAAAGCACAAAATGTATCAGTTCTATCTTCAATAGTTCTATCTAAGGATCAGCAGGACAACAAGAGGAGATTCATACCCTTTAAGCATATCTTCACTATTCTAAACATAATTCCTTTATTTCCTTCTTCTACCATTATTTTTTTATATTATATTTTCAATACAACTTTTATTACTCCAGTACAAAAAGTGAATTTGATAAAAATATGTTTTGGTAGTACACGTTACATGGTGCTGATATTTTGTGTTATCTCATTGAAAAAAAAAATTCTAATAATAAAAAGAAACCACTGGACTACTCAGGAACTGAGACATGTTTTCCTCTCACCTGATTATATTTTACAATAAAATCAAGCGAGTTTTACGGTCTCTGATCTAAACAAAGAGATTCCAAAGACTTCAATGGTTACTCTGCATAAGAGTTGTGTATGAGAGTTCCAGCTGCTGCACCCACCTTCACCCTGTATCTTGGGGAACCACTTAGCCAAGCAACAGGGACAGAGCCATGCTAGTACTGAAGATAGACTTGACATTACAAAAGCTATTCCTCTACTTCAGCTAATGAAGTCAAACTTCAGCCATTACAGAAGGGGCACAGAAAGCAAAATCTGAGATAAGTTGCCTGAATACCCCTGACAGAACACACCAGATATTAGAGGAGGACCTGAGCAATAGTTGGCACTTTTAACTGGTGCAAGACCCAGGGCCAAGAGGACTACCAAAAAGTTTAACATGACGTTTGCCTCGCTTTCTTCTCTTTGCTTTTTGATGTTAAACTTGGTGCAGTTCCCATAGCACAATGCCACAGGCAAGGAAGTGTCTGTGAGTAAAGATAATATTTTTTGCAGACAAAAAGTTTTTATTTGGAAAAACAAAGTCCTTTTCTGACACAAACCCTTTTGCAAGGGGAAGACCTTCTTCGGGGCAAAGCGATTGTGAATTCAAAACTATACCTGTTTCTAATTATGTTAGGTGGCCTTTCATCAGTGTTGTCAATAAAGCTTGCCTTTCCTTACTAAGTTATTAGGAATGTAGCTGGTACCAAAGGACTGAGAACTTCCCAGCAGCAACAAGTTCTGCCATATGCCACCAGTCATATCAAATCCTTGAAGCCCTTTTTGTTCTTAAAAGAATATAAAATCCATCACAAAGTTTATGCACATGGGTTGAGTATATATTTCAAGATGTGTATGTGTATGTAGGTGTATTATACAAGCACCTTTTGAAATCATAGCACTTCATTAAGTAGAGGATTGGCACAAAGGGTGAACAGAAAGAAAAATGTGCCTGTGAAATCCTCAAAGTTGGGGTTGAAAAAAATTGTTTTACCCAATGTTCATTCTCAGTTCTACATTGCACCAAACAAATCTGTTTTGCAGATAGGTTAAATTTAGTTAAATATTGCTTAGTTTAGTGAAAACTAACCAACAGATGAGGAGGAATTGCAAAACCACTTTGAAAAAATAGGGAAAGGGATTTGAAAAGTGCAATAAGATAGGAAAGATTCAAACTCCCAATGTTTTTTAAACACTCTTTCTTTTTTTTTTTTTTTAATAGGAAAAAGACCATTAGTGATTTCGTTACTTAATACAACTAGAGATAAATTAGGAAGTGAGATATCTCCAAGCTCTGCTATCATCACTGATCTCATTTGGCCAGATTCCACTCTACAGCCTTCTAGAGGAGTTGAAAGTCACCTTACTGTAAGAAATCCTGACATGCACACCAGACTTAATGATTTTAAATCAGCTGCAAATATATATATGTGATTATTTTGCTGCTGACGTGCTTCTTTATTAATCAGAAATGGCAACTCCTCAGTAAATAGGATTGTATGGCAATATAGAAAAAAAAATTAAAATTCTAGGTTAAAGTGGATTGCAGTTTACATTTCTCAAACTATTCCGATTCAGCAGACCAATTTTGGCTGAGTGTAATTGCCTGCTCTATGGTTACTCCAAGGCTGTAATTAGTTCAATCTGCTATCTTCATCCAAAGATTTTTACTTTATAACTTGGGACAGTTGATTGGTTAATACATTTTAATTTTTTCTCTTAGATTTTACTCTGAGGGAAAGACATAAATAATTCATTATCAAGTATCTAGTGGCTTCTAAATGCTCTGTAAGACCAAAGTTAGTAGCTAAGAATCTGTCTTCTCTCCTTTGATGATAATCTCTCCCTAATTTTTAAAGCTTGTATTAAATCATAGAAACCAGAAAATTCAATGTATTAAGTGTACACAAAGTGCAAAAGATTTATAAAGAAAGAATATTTATAGGTTCAACTTTACTTGTTAGCATATAATTTCTAATTATTACAAACCAATTATATTAAAACTTTGCACAAATACCTATTTTTAGTCTCTAATATGAAAGTTTCTCTTTGGGCCTTTTTTTGTATTTAATAGACTGTTCATTTTCCAACATACCCCATACAGTATGCTATGTTCTAAAATAGTATGGTGGAATGTGGAGAATTTTGTTTTGGGGAAATAATAAATTCCTTTGGCTCTGTAAAAATGGCTTTATTCATCACTCAGGTGCATGATAATTATCTGAGTCTATCTCATCTTTTCTCTTAATTTAAACAAGAGCCACCTACACTGGCTCTTTTTTTTTGTCTGTAAGCAAAAAAACCACATTTTTTTTCTTACAGACAAATGCAGAAGTAGATGTGCAGCCTCTCAGACTAAAAAATGTATTAAGATTTCTCAAAAAAAGTTGTTAAGAGTTAATTAATTAATTAGTTAATTAATTGAAATGAACACTAATTCTAATGTCAGACAGTTTTTCTTTGGTGCAATTTCTAGTTAAGTTGTTGAAGTTGCTGTGCCAGGATATTACATATGCCAAAGCATCTTGCATTCTTAAGGGACACACAGAAAACCTTCTCAACAGCTAAATACAGATAGTTATACAATGGTTCTCAACAAAATACCTAATTCAGTTCCAGTTGAAAGTTCACCTCACTCCCTCACAAGCTCATGGAAAGATGCTGGTGACCAGGAACCACACTTGAAAACAAACAGAGATAATCTCTCACTTTTTCCTGTAAAATGCTTTACTAAAATTGATAACACACAGAGAAACGATACTCAAACATGCACCTGAAAGCCTGCTAGGTTTCTTTCCTCTCCAGTTTAACCACTGCATTAAGCTGAGAAGCTGTGCTAAAACTCGATATATCTTACTTGCAGCCAGAGGGATATTCCATTTCCAGCCCATTTGTGCATTAGCACCTGTGTAAGTGTCTTTGTGTAGAGCCTTGCTCTCTGCATTCTCCCTTTCCACAGCACACCACTACAAAGTCACTGCTCCTTCATCATTGCCACTGGTACTCAGGAGAGCCTGTTCAGCATGCAGTGAAAGTTAAAATAAAAAATAAGCATATCTGCCCTGAACCTCCTGAGGTAAACAACAGCTTTGGTCTATTGATCTGTAACAAAAGGCAAGAGGTTAGAAGGACAAAATCCTCTGAACTGGAGTCCATTTGTGCAGTGTTTTAAATTGACATTATGTCTCATTGACTTCTCCAGACTTTTCCCAAGGGATTTGACATTAGCAGCAGAGGTCCATATTTAATAGTTGTTGAAGTGATATTACATACTGAATATACTGAGTAAAAATAGATACACTGAAGAAAATTATTCACAGCATTGCATTAGGAAACCATTTAGTGTTGCCCCATGTAAAACAATTGATACACAGCAATGTTACAATGCACATTATGTAACAGAGTTACTACATCACCCAGCCTCGCGTAACATCCCAGGCTCAGAATCAGTTTGGCCACAATGCCTAGTAAGAGCTAGTGATTTTAGAGTGCTTCATATGAGATGTGTCAGACAGACCTGTCTTTCAGAAAGTACTAAATCTGTGCCGTAAGCACACATTTTGAAAGACTGAAATGGACACCCAAATATTGAACCCAACAGAGTAGTCTTTTAGAAAAATGTGGCCTTCATAAACACTGATGTAATTCAGGATTAATGCTATGGAGCTGAAAAGATTACAATACCAAAAGAGCAATATGAGATTGGATTTAGGCATCAAAAGTCTAAAATCTCCAATATACATTTAAAGAAAAGTAACTTACTCCAGCATTTGGAAATTGGGGCCTATTGAAAAGCATGAAACCTCTAAAATGTTATTTGAATGCCAGAAAAGTAATACTTGAAAGTCAAGACAAAAATGCCAAGAGGAACAGAAAGGAATGAGCCAGAAACTCTAATATGTTTGTTTCCACCTCGTCCATGAGTTGGGCAAGCGCTGCAGCTCTCCAGACATCTCTGGGTATTAACTGCTGGACAGTCCCTGCCCCCAGTGACACAGCTGTCATCTCACAAAACAGAAACATAGATGTGAACTGGACTTATACAATAAGGTTCCTAACTGGAAAAATACCAACCCAGAAACACGTGCCAATGGCAATACCTACATTTAGCTGTGACTTTGTAACCGCCCAGCGGAGGGTCGTGGCCTTCCACAGCATCGAATCCTGCTGACACCAGGACAATTTCTGGATCAAACTCATTGGCAGCTGGCATAATCACAGTCCTGTAGAATGTAAAGAACCCAGTATGATAAAATTAAACATACTTGCATCTTCATTATATAAATTATCACAATCAGAAAAAAACACAACACAAGAATTTTTTTTAATTAAACCAATCTCCATAGTAGCTGTTCAAGTCCAAGACTTCAATCAATTTCTTTCTATAATCACTCTCTTTTCTGTGACTGAGAAAAAAAGGCAGGTACATGTGAAAGCCTCTAATATTACTCACACATCTGTGTCTGTTTTATCCTGCTGCCTATAAAAAGCTGCCTCTTCTAGGGAAGTGACTAATGGTTTACAGAGAGCTCTCAAAGCCTGACTGGAAACCCGGACTGCTCCAGTTAGTGCGAACTTGGTGTAAATTTGAACTATAAATTTCTTTTGGGAAAATGTTTGCTTTCCAAACTTTTTTTTTTTTACTCCTTAACATTTTTAAATGTTTGTCGAAGTGGGGGGTGACTCTAGCAAAGGAAAAACATGAAATTCCCTTAATCAAATCCAGACTATGTTGTCAAGCCTTTCCAAGGTCAAGCATAACAGGAATGTGACAACCACAAACTAGTGACAGCAACCCCTGCTGGTGTCAGGAAGATAATTCAGCCCTTTACAGCCACAAAGATTCCACTTTTTTAACCCCTTCCTTGACAAACTTACGTGCAGATATTTTAACACTTTGATTTTGCCCTTCTCCAACCTCAAAGCATGAAAGATGTATTGAAGGAGAAGAGAAGCCCCTGTGTTCTGCACTTGCAGATGTGTTCTTTCAGGCTGACTCCAAAGAGAAGGAGTAAGGACGGCTTTTGCACTGGTTCAACAAACACTGAGCCTGTAATGGCTGCGCTAAATCAGGGGGACGTGGCTAGCATTAAAATGCAAATACATACATGAATGTTCTACCACAAGTAAATTAACTCTAGAAAATCCCAACCAGTCTACACCGGTCAGAATGTGAAGATTAATTTTGTGCATGTGTAATGCTATTTGTTTCAGTTCAATGTTTATTAATTTATTTGACAAACAACTTAGTCCAAAGAAATCATCTTTTTGTTGACAGGTTTAAGTTTTCTGTGGAAAAAGAAAAACACATTAATGATATTAACAATTCTCTAGGTTTTTCTGTAGTTTAGTTTTGGGTCTATACATTATAAACTTTATTTTGTTTTGTTTTCCTCAAAGGTAATTTTAATATTAGGAAAACGTTCCTTTCATTTGTTAATCATAAAAAAAGATAATTCAGATTAAGTAAAAAATCTTTGTCAGGGCATACAGCATTTCAATGAATATAGTTTTACATTAAAACAAAAGGATAGAGGCAGCTTAAATTTTTTTGGTGATTTTGCTGAAATTGCACCACAAATATCTGCAGGCAAAGTGATATGAGCTGTGAAGTATTCTTTTTTTCACACGTCATTAGTAGGCCTCTGATGAAATATGGATGCCAGTATTGAGCATTGTACTTCAAGAAGGACCTAGACCAACTGGAGAGATCAAAAGCAAAGAAAAAAACTTTTTTAAAAAATAACTTAGGTGGATAAATAATAAAATTAAAATTATTTGATTTGCATAACATGGGAGCAAACATGATAAAAGTGCACAAATATGTAAGTCGTTGCAAGAGGAAAGAAATAACTGTTCTGTACCCTGTTCTGTGGACAGGACCTGAAGCAGCTGCAGCAGGAAACCTGCACTTCAGACACTGGAACAAGCTTTTGAGTAGTAAGAATAAATCTTAATATAAATAAAATATTTAAGAAAATTGGAGACTCTCCATCTCTTGGACCTTTTTATAATAGCTAAAACCAATCTCCACAAGGCTTGCTACAGGTTTGAGCTGACATGGCCTGGAGGCAGGCGGTCAATTACTTCTCTAGGTTTTTTTTCCTATTGTTCCATGATGTAGAACTTTATAACACACAAAGTACACATATGAATACTTGCATTAGACACTACAGTGACTGAGCTAATCTCCACAAAGCTAGGGAACAATATCAGGAATAAAGATCTCCTATGCAACCACGTTTTATCTTATGTACATACCTTCTGACACTCTAATTACAAAATCATTGTCTGAAGCAACACATACTTCCCAAACTTCCCCACGTCTGCAACACATGTGGCATGGATCCTGATTACTGCTGAGGACTGTGGCTGATACACAATCTTCATCTGTCCCCATAGCACCATACATCTTATACACTGAAAGAAGGAGGGATCCTATGAAGAACCCTCCCTATCTGCAGCCACTTGAGCTTTTGCCCTCCTCCTCTCCATTCAAATTTCCTCATATTCAAGTCAGGCTCTGCTTTTTATTTCTTCATGTCAAACAAAGTGGCAGCACCACAGAGTACAGCACAGACTGAGCTCTGAATCAGACGATGGAGTGTGTTCAGTGCAGAGAAGCTCTGCAAGCTCAAGTCGCTGAGCAGCAACAAGACTCCCCAGCCCAACACACAAAGAAGTTTTTGAGAGTCTTATAATTTGGAACATTGGGAAAATCTACCACACTTCTACCACATTTCAAGACCTTGCTCTAAAGTGTAAAGATGTCAGCACATTTTTTAATAACAATGAAGTAGAACAATGCATTTGACCCTTAATCTCATTCACAGAAGCAGAAAAATTGTTTAGACACAGTTTATTCAAAATTTTTGTCAAATAAATATGTCTGACATTAAAACTTCCAGCCATACTGAGTAGAAATACAAAAATTATTAAATACTGAAAGCAAGGTCTTTTGACACAAAGAACCAGGAATAGCTATTAACACCATCTTTAATAGTGCTGAACAGGAAATAGTAGCACATCCATAAATCTCTACAGAAATGATATATAGGAATCTCAGCTAAAGAAAGTACAAGGCTATAATGATAATAACTGGAGGTGGCCTTTAGAAGCCTGTGTTCTGTTACTGCTTTCAGTATTACCTGAATTCACATTACCAAAATAACAGCTAAGAGGGTTTTTCTGAAAGAAAGAATTTTTTCTTTTAAAAATGTACACAGTGCCTGTTACATTTTACCAGAAAAAAATAACATCCTAATTTGCTGTAATATTGTCTCACAAACTAAAACAGAACTTTGCTGCTGCTACTTTGCACACTATGCACCAGAAGAGCTAACAAGTATGCCCTGTGTTGTTCACTTCCTTTTTCATCCTCTATAGTACTGAGAGAAGTGGAATTTCAGAGCTCATCCTGTTCTTCATTTAATACTGAAGAACCTCTAAGAACTTTTCTTTTTGAAAGATATCACAAAAAAGAAAAAAAAATCTCTTTACCTCTCTTAAACATCTCAGAGTGTCCCTGGTCCTGGCTACTATTTGGTCTTTCAAAAAGATGACAGCCACAAGCCTCTCAGTTGCAGAGAACATATAGACCTCTAATGCAGTCTTCTACATCAATCTACAGGAATTTAGGTGGTTACTCTTTTGAATAAATTCTATGATATCTCTGCTCAGAAAAGAGCAGCTGAATGTCTAGAAAACCACACAGAGTTCTGGTTTGGTATTTATGTAGGTAGGACAACTCTAATGTTTGTATAACCTTGGCAGTAACTGCTTTGTGGCAGAAAGCACACATCAAAGTTCCTTCACAAAAATGACAGATACTTTCCCATCTTATGAAATTCTGCAAGGAATGATATACACACACATTTTTGAATACAGAGTTAATTTCAGCAGGACATACATAAGACCCTTTGTCATTTGTCACCTCTCAGGCTTTAGCTCTTTCATATGAATATCTGTTTCTATGAAAATCACAGAACCATAGAACCATAGAATAGTTTGTGTTGGAAGGGACCTTTAAAGATCATCTAGCCCACCCCTCCTGCCATGGGCAGGGGCCACAAACGTTTTGAGGTCGGTAGTTGTAAAAAAGCCTACACAAAGCAACATGAAGATCACGTCTTCCTTGTAACCAATCTTTTCCTACCTCAGGATGGTTGGATAGGCAGTGACAGTTCCTGATACTTCACTATCTCTTGAGAGCACCTTTTCTATCTTTTCTACACTCTGGAGGGCACACCAAGGAGTAAAAAGGAGAAACCACCTATTGACTACTTGCTCAGGAGCTGCCATAACCATGTCACTTCTTATCTCAGCTAACAGAACCCTCTGAATCTGATCATAATAGAAAACATGGTGGGGCATTTTTTTTAAAGCAGGTGAATAGCACTGGTCATGCAGTAATACATATTCATGTTAACCTTCGCAGATTCCTCAGAGCAGCCCTGTGCTCAGAAGTCAGGCTGCAGCTGGCAGGATTTGTTACGGTGCGAAGGGTCAAAATTCTGCTCACCAGAAATCCTGGCAAGGGTGCTCTGGCAGCCTGCACTCAGACCCTGCTAGGAACACTGATTATCTTATGCTCAGCAGCAGTAAGAAATATGATTTGGCTTCTGGCCATGGGTCACCAGACAGGTACACACTGGGGACTGGCAGGACATCACTTTTTGAAGCCAGTCAGGCTCCAGAGCTTATCAGCAAACTGAAGTTAATGCTAGGATCCTTCTCTGACAAAACAAGCAGCTTTTGTCAGAAAATAGATTTTATTCTTCCACTATGACTCACACTCTGTTCCACTTCCTTCTCCAAAGAAAATAAAACACATAAAAGTGATATTTATTTTCTGTGATCTGAATCATATAGAAGCATAAATATTTGGTATACCATATTCACCTAATGATGACAGCAGAGTTACAGGGGCATCTTGTCTGGCTGACTGTTTCTTTCTTTTCTCATTCATTTTCATTAATAAACATGTCAAAAACGGAAAGCTCGAGCAGCTGCATCGCAGGAGTTATTTATCTAAACCTTGCAGTCAGAGTGAAACCGTGTCTTCCAGATCAACATAATGCAGAATCTTCCTTCAGTCTGATGGTACTGGGAACCGAGCATGTATCTGGGAAGATGAAAAGACTTCTTTCTGTCTGACTAAGGAGATTTCCCCAAAGAATTAATATGTTCCATTTGGGTATGCTGCTGTCTGCAGCCAAGGGATGGCTTCCAGTTGGGTGTAGTTCTAGAGAAAACATCAGGCATGTGATCCTCCCCTCCCCACCAATCTGAACATCAGATGCAAGACATTAAAGTGATTCTACCAAGGGACTCTGCTTCTTTTATTCCTCTATTCTATTTTTGTACATTCAAAGCACATGGCTAGGATGCTACCAAACATTTGTTCTCCCAGAAGAGATTGCAGAGAAGTAGCCGATGCAGAAATGACTCTCCAAGCACCAGGACACAGAGCTGGAAATCTCCAAAGAAAGCTAAACTTATGCAAATAGCTACAATTCTTTTGCTGTGTTGTTAATTTATAAAGGAAGAGAGCAGGAATACCAGGCCAGGACAATAATTTATGGAACTGAGAAAAATAATCCATGCTGTTCTAAAACTGCAGATTAGAATGGCCTAGCAACATAAATTATTTGCTCTTTACCTAAAATCCTCCAGTGTTTTCATCCAGTGATCTCAAAGTACTTTGAGAACGCTGCAAAATTGAAAGGTTCATATTCTCAGCTGGTATAAATCAGTATAGTTGTTTCTGACTGCATACTCCTCTAAAGCAGGCATTTCTTTACCCACTTCACAGATGAGCCACTAAAGCTAAAAGCTGTTAAAAGCCTTGAATAAATTACCCAGTTGTCTCTTGAAAAATCTTGAGAAAAAATGCAGAAGACTCTAAAGTCCATAACTTCAACAAGTAGGGGAAAAAAAAACCCTATAAATGCACAATTATTTGTTCAGTTATCCCAGACTTGTAATTTGAAAGGATACAGATATATAGAATGCATTAATGCTATTATAGTGGGGATTTAGCCACCAAATGGAGACCCAGTCCGTTGTGTGAAAGAATGCAGGTCTGCCTACAGTTTCTTGGTTTCACATCATGCAAATAAAATACTGTACTGAACAATCACTATGTGTCCTACCTTAAAATGACACCAAGTAAGTTGTTGAATATTCCCTGATAAAAACACATCAGAAAGCATTTAAAGGATTGCCCCACAGGTATGTGGAACTTACGGTATCGATTATTTTCACGTGTAGTTTGCACATGTGTTTTAGTGTAACACAGTATCAAGTAATGTCTCTTCTCACAGAAGGATACATAGAATTTCTGTACAACTCACAGATAATACATTTTTCTGCATCAATTGAATTTATAATAGTGTCTCTCACTAACATTTTGTTTTCTTTTCATGACATTTTTCTGTGCCAGTTCTGCTGTCAGTCCAAGTTAACTTGAGGACATTCCCTCAAAACTCCTTGATGACTATCATGTGACAATCAGCTTTGTCTTGGATTTTTCCCCCAAGGCATACCTAAATTCTGCCAATTTTGTCTGCATTAGTTTCTAAGATATGTATTTTATAGAAGTTTCGTCTTTACAGCCTCTATTTTCATATATTTTCTTTCATTCTTCTAGGTTTTCTCTATATATATTTTTAATAATTGTATTTCTTGTATATTTCCTTTTTTAAGAACAGTCAATATTCCTGTTCTTGCTTTTGTTTTATAGTTACTTCACTTGCTTTCTGGAGATACGAAATACATTTTTCTTTATCTCTTCAAGGGGCAAAAGGTACCACACCAATATGAAGTCCTCAGTACCGCAAATCAGGTACATGTCACTGGGATTTGATCACGATTTTGAACTTAATCATACGCCAAAATATTTAAAGGATCAAGGTCTTCCATGGATGCACCCATTTAAAGACCATTTATAAAGATAGCAATTTTAAATAATTGTAGGAGTATCTAAGTGCCACTGAATGAAAAGTTTTAGAAGCACCAACAGTAGGTTTTCTTTCTTGCTTGTTTTCTTGTCTTTTTTTTTTTTTTTTTNTCAGAGCCTAAGGCTATTATTTCTGGGTTTCTTTTTAAAGGAATAATTATTTTGGCATTCTTCATGTAACTTTCCTGAATTCTATTACAGCTGGAACTATAAGATCTTAAGCAGTCCAAAAGTATATGAAATATTGTCTAAAATATCTGCTCATCCTTCTATTTTTATTATTTAGAAAGGTGGTTTCAATGTAATTATAAGGACTCTTGTACATTTAATCTATAATATGCCTCAATCAGAGTCTCTGAACTAGTATAAAAGGACAAAAATGAGTAAAAGGTAACACACAGGAAAACCATGAGAAGTATTATTTTTTGTTTTCCAGAATTCACCTAAAACTTAATATCACAGTCAAATAAAATTATCCAACTTCTTGAAACACAGGCAAGAGCATATACACATGTACTACACACACTCATACTCAAAATGGAGTTAAATTCAATGTGCAGTGGTAATAGGCAAAGAGATTGGCTAAAGATTATGGTAAATAAGCTTGTTTAAAAACCATGGGTCTAAGCATCTCTCAAATGAGTATAGATTTAAAGAAAAGGTTACCTTAAAAGGCAAGTTTGCAAGTATCAAAGGGAAGCATACAAATATAAAACCTTCTATCGAAATATAGGCCAAGATAATACTAGCAATAGCAGGACACAGAACACTTTTCCCCCAAAAAATAGAGTTAGGAAAATCTGCATTTCTATTAAATATTCCTCTGTCTTCTCAGTGCTTCCGGAAGCACTTATATGAATTTTAAAAAATGATCATTTTACCTTTTAGTTATTTCTTAGATCTCAAATAAAACTGGTTGGTAACATGCTATTCTCGTGAACAATTTATTCACTAATTTCCAGCTGTTAGCTATGTTCGCAGATGTGGCTCCCAAAATCTGCACAGCTGAAGATGATACATGAGAGAGAGGAAGCAGAGGTTTCATTTGCAAGACAGAGTTTAAAATAAAAAACAGAATAACCTAAAATAGTATCTCCAACACTGAGAAAGGAAAATGCTATAAATATGGGATCCCACCATTTAAAGCCAATTATTTTTCTATCAAAGCCATTCTAACTCGTATGGGAAATGGTACTGACACAGGCATACACACTGCCAAATTTTACCACCAAGTATTGTTTCAGATATCATTTAGGTTTCATGGTGTAACATGTTTCTACCAGAAAAATCAATTCAATGCTCATTACTCTATTTTATAGAAGAAGAAAGTAAATAATTAGAAGCTGTTCTGCCATAAATACAACAATCACATTTAGGAGTACTTTTTCTGGTTTAAAATTTGTATAATTGTTTAGGAAACATATTAAATTCTTATCAAGGCTGAAAATATTACAGTATTTTCTATAACAAAATAACAATCAGTTTTGCCTTTTTACTAAGTAATTTGTCTCAGCAGTATTTTATTATAAAAGACTTGGCCTAAAATGTTAACATAATAAACTAATAATACTACTAAAACAGTTCACTGCTCCCTGTAATCTTATTATATAGTAATAAGATTGCTCATAAGAAAACAAAAGTAAGTGCTATAGTATCAGAAATACTTAAATACAGAGGTAAAAACTTTCCTCAATGTGTCTCATTTACAGAATTCACAAAATAAATGACAGCATGACATAGTCTCCAAGGAATTTCTTACATCTACAGAAAAGCACATTATTTTGAGTATATTTTAAATTTCAGTGTATTTTAGGGTACTAAAAATTTTTAAAACTACTTAGCTCTCTAAGAACAGTATAAGAGAAAGGAAAGCCTATTTTACTGACATTCCACAGGCATGGTGGAATTGGGGAAAAGAAGGAAGGTGCTGTTTCAAATAAATTAAAAGAAGAGCACTCCAGAGCTTGAGTTTGTCTCTAGGTCCAAAATCTACACTCCTTGTTTAAGAAAAAAAACTTTAGAAAAGCTTTTCAGATTGGGGATACAGCATATACTTTGACACACAGCAGGAATGAAGAACATAAGCTACCTAACATTTACTTTTATTGATTTTACAACAGCTTAGTTTGCAATGTCAACAATCTGCTTATGTCACCACAAATGATTATTACTTGACAAGTGTAAAGTAGTTTTCACTTCTTGCAAATGTGATATGTGGGGAAGAAAAGAAGGTAAATCTGATTTAAAAATGCCTGGAGAGATGAATTGGAGCGGTTGCATTTTTCATGGGAGCAATAGGTTGAGTGGATAAAAGACACAGAGATCCCCTGAAAAAAGCGCTTTTACCGAGAAATTTTCTTCATTTCTGAAAACCGCATTTTGCCCAGAAGGGGATTTTTTTTCCTTTTAAATAAAAAGAAAAAAAGTCCCATTTTCTACAAATCAAATTATTTATCAAGGTCATAGTCATTTCCAAAACCATTTCCCACATGCTGTATTCATCAATATGGTTGTGAATACAAAGTACATGAAGTTGTCTTAATTTTTTTCTCAGACGTCTCTACATATTTTCTCTTACAGATGCCCTCTGGCTTTGTCTTACATTTTCTTCCATATACTCATAACTACTTTTAATGGTATTTTCTCCTGGTTTTCTGACTTATCATTAAACAGGAATTTCACAATTTTCTGGATAGCAGCTGCCGTTTTTAGTCTGCATTGTCACTTTTCCTTTGAAGTAATGCTATTCAGAAAATTGCTCATATGACTAGTATTTTTCTGATGTTCTGAAGAGAAAATACAGACATATGTCATTTCCTCCCGTTTTTTGGTGATGAACAACATATACTGGTAGACAAGGAACATATAGACATTTTCTTACACCCAAACCAAATTAACCAACAAGCAGTGCCTTTGATGTTAATTGATACTAAAGGCAGGATTTTGATGCTACAGGCAGCAACAGCATTCACTACTTCTGTATAAGTAAGGACAGGTAAGTCTGTCTGCTTCATGCTTGGCAGAGCCTTGTCTTTGGAGCTGGAGCCACCTTGGACCAACTCATTGGTCAAACTCATTTGGACCAACTCAATATATCTAGCATGTATTTAAAGAGACCAGCTGGCCTTCTTTCCGATAGAAACAAATACAGTTTCCCTTATATAAGGCCTATAGAGTACAAAAACTTCAAGTCTTCTCACTTGACCTAAACTGAATGCCACTTAATGGAACCCATACTGATATCATTTCATTGAGGAGTTAGAAGAAACATTTACAGATAATGTAAGGAAACCCAGAAGAGCATTTTTCAATCCCTGCCCTTCCCTCCTCCCTCTCCTTCCTTCCCACCATCCCAGAAAATTCTCAGAGAAAAAGAGAGGAGGTATTTGTGGGACCAGGGGGAACACTCTCACTAATGAACTAATCCCAAGGTACCACATGGTGTTAGAAACTGCAGTTTTTTCTGGTGCAGTTTCAGCTACTGTTTGGTTAGAAATGTGATCTGGTGTTGGCTCTGTGTAGCCTGGAGGAGGTCCTGTCTCTTTTATATTACCCCACCCTTGTTCTTCCTTTACACTTATTTTACCCAACTAAATAGAGGAAATCTGATAGACTTCGAAGACAGAGAACACTGGATGTCAGCACTTAGAGATCAACTGAATTGAACGTGACTGGAAGGACTCAATTCACAAATAAAAGTCCCAGACTTGTCCAGAGAGTATCACCAGGTCGGCTGTTTTAAAATAAGAAACAATCTCCTGCAAGAGGGTTACACCTGTAACTTAAAGACTGAAGACAAAGAAAGGGTTGAAGAGAACTAAGGCTTGGGGAAATATGAAGCCAAATATGACATGTTGAGGACAACAGGAATTTTTTTTTTTTGTTTCAGTAGTATGAAAAAACTAGTTTTATACATAAAATTCAAAGGGAAGCATTTTCATCTAGGAAAAAACTTTAAATATTAAGGAATAAGAAGTTTAATAAAATACAAAAATGTAAGAGAATCTGCATTTAAACAATATCTGAAACAAAACCCAATATGAACAGAAGATACTAAATCAGCTTCAAAGAAACTCAAGTAATATTAGTACAAAAAGGATACATATTCCATTCATGGGCACAATGAGGAAAAAAGGATACAGAAAAAAAAAAATAAAAAGCAAAAAAGGACTGCACACAACACCACAGAGCTCAGGAATAACATGACTCATGACTACATGACTCCTGCATNAATGCAGATATACTGCAACGTGATTTAATATTTTACTTAGGCTTTCATTGACTTCATGGAAGCAGCGTTTATCCTAATAGATTTTATCTGACATCTGCTAAAGAATTGTAGAGTCTTGTGGGCCTAGATCAATCACAACTCTTTCAGTGGTGCATACAGAAGAAGCCTTTTATCTGTGCCAGGCATTTTACAGCAGAAAGGCAATGCCACTCAGCCCACGAGAGTCATATTGACACACTGCTATTCCACCTGCCAATACAACCAGCTCTTCATGTTGTCAGTACCTCTGAAGAAGGACTGAGAAAAAAAAATCAAGGTGAATTTTGGGATTTAACTGAAAAGCATATAAAATTACATTTTGACAGTTCTGAATTTGCCTTTCCCCAATGAACTTATGTCCTTGTCCTTCTCTTGAAAAACTGAAGTGCTCACACCTCCTTTAATAATTTCTGGATTCTCTTTGGAGTAATAAATTGGATAGTCTCCTCAATAGCATGAAACAAAAAAAACTTTTTCTACCATATGCTACAGTAATAAAAAAGAAAGCTGTTTCTCATTATTGGCTGGTCCATCCTCATATAGTCAGTTGTCTTGGAAACTGAGATTTATTCTATTTTCAAGAAAATGTAAGAATTCACTGAATCATATAGTTCCTTCTTTCAACGTCCATCTCAATTTAGTGTTGGAACTAGCAACAAAAACATCCCTAAGCATGATTTCCATTCTAGATTTATTTTTGCTGCACTTCTCTTTCAGAGTGAAAATCAAAATAATGTAATAACTTAGACTGGAAACTTCAGTAAAATAATTGCGAAGTTTCAGAAAACATTGAAATAAATGTAAGTAAAATGTACATTCAAATCAACCTCACTTAAAAATAAAATAAAATAGTACATCCAGGTTTGATATCTGGATGACACAATATATAGGTGTCGTAATTCAAATTCTTCACTCTGCCCAAAAACTGGACCTCTTACTGAGTCCAAAATATATTTAATAAAACATTAATTTTCCAACTATTTCAGAAACCCCATCAGGGCTTCATACTCATTTCTCTTGTAAGGATCTAACTTTATTCAGCTTTAGCATAATTACTGCAATTAAGTTGCTCTCACTTTATGAAATACTTTTGTCATTTCCTTACTTGAAATTGCCAACAGGTCTTGTAAACCGTTCAAGGGACTAGTTAAAAGCATCACTCTTCATGCTGCTACCTCTGGATTACCAACAGTATCCAAAACACTGAACAATAACCTTTTGGCAGTCACTTCCCCAAATCCAGTTGCCAATCTAGATTTAAATACATGGAATTTTCACCAGCTGAGAAATTTGGCACACTGTTCTCATCTACTCTGCATTAAAATAACCCTTCCAACATGAAATTGCCAAACCTGCCATAGGGAAGTGTGCAATTACAGTGAATGGGAGGAAGTTTTTATCATTGCTAATAAATGGGAGATGATCCAGTAGTTTTTTAAGTTGTGACCCCCTCAAAAAGGTTAGAAGACTCTTGGCACCTAAGCAAAAAGAATTTGTCAGCCTTTCAGCATGAACAGCGAAGGAAAAAATTACTTATTAAAATCCGTATGTTTTGTACTGTGTCTCTGTAAGATGGTTCAGTCTTTGGAAGAAAGAACCAGAATCCTAAGTTAGTATAATGTCAAGGGAATGTACAGAATGGCTTCATATATAATCACCTAAGCTGCAGTCATAATTTCAAAACTTTCTGACTTTTTTGAATTCATAAGATCAATCAAATAATATCTAAAGTTTAATTTTTCTTTCCCACTTATTGGATACCTCATGTCTTTTTCCTTTTTCATTTATCCAGCTCTGTACAACTGATGGACATTGTTAGTCAAGTAGTTTTTCAGTGAGTTCCCTCTAATATCAAATAAATAATTTGGGTTTTTTTTATATTATATACCAAAGTTAGATTCAAAAAGCTACTGAAGTAGCAAAAAGATAATTTTAAATTTCATGTCGTAGCTGTTATTGTTAACAATTTCTTTATTTTATATTATACTTTGAATTCTAAAAAATCTGAACATTTAATTGGAAATCTTTAATTCCAACATCGAACATCAGTTGGTGCTCCGACACCGGGAATACTGGCAACCTGTCAGTCCAAGTGAAAACCCAGTCAGGAAGGAAATAGTTATCTCTGAAGAGACTTGACTGTGGAATGAGAAGTGGTAAATCTTACTTGCTGCAATAAAAAGAAAGCCAACTTTCCCATCACCTTGTTGCAGTGCTTTCTTCACCAAGAAAAGCAGTGACAAAGATGAGGAGTATCAAAGATAAAAGAGTGCTTAAAAATAAGCTCATACAGCCAAGGCTGATATATTCATTTCCCTGTGGCTGTACTCCATTCTCCTTAAATTCCATTGAACCACCAAAGAATCACCAAAGATCACCTAGTCTGATCATAAAAAATTAAAAAAAAATAGCTATGACTAAATCAACAAGTTAGAAGTACTCTAGCTTTTAACCTAAGATCTCCTTTTAGCAGAATTGCTAACTGTTGATTAATACAACTCAAGGAAGCTAAAAGAAGCTGCTGCAATTCTAGAATACTCAGTATTTCTATAATTCATGCAGATATTGTACAGTTACAAAGCATTTAGACTTGAAAACCACTGTTATTTCAACAGCTACAGGGCACACATGCAACTTTCAATTTGGCTCTGTTTCTAATTGCAAATGAATCAAAATCCTGATAAATTCTTCAGACTTGTGCTCCCTTGAACAGTTTCTACATTCTCTTTCTGTAAATTAAAAAACTCAATTAGAATTATTTTTTAATTCAAAATCCTAAATAATTGTAAATAATGGTTTACTGCTGAGGAAATGAAGGTTATTAACAGATCACACTAATTTAAGAAAAAAAAATGGTACTCCAGCCTTGGCTTTTGTTTAACTTGTTTTACATGCATTCTTGTTACCAATTCATGCGATACAAGCATATTTAATATAGATTCAGTTGTAAGCTCTTTACAGCTTTAAAAGGAAATATATATTAGCAAAGAGTAGACCTCAAGGTATTTGAAGTTTGATTCAAATAAACATGTAAATGTTTTGATGTTTATTTCAATCTAATCTATGCAAGGTCACCAAAAGTATCAGAATATCCTGTTATAGAATCTCTGTTTCTAATGCCAGGATGAAAAGATTCACAAAGTTCTGCCTTACTCAGTTTAAAACCCTGTTAAAAGTTGTTTTTTCTTTTTTAGTCTGGAGTTGGACTGAGCCTACAAGTTTCTTTCAGTGTTTTATCCAGAGGAGTTCCACCATGTCCTGTGTAAATCACTGCAGTCTTGTCTCTCTCACTTCATTGGCTTTTTGACTTCCATCTGTTTTCTCTCATCTTTTCTACTCTGCCTCATCTACATTCTCTTTCTACTCTGGTTTCTCTCATCTGCTTGCTCATTATTATGAGTCCAGCCCTCTATTATCCCCTTTACTTCCCAGTTATCTCAAAGAGGAGAGAATGTATGAGACCCAAGAGCTTCATTCTGAGAGATGCTGACCACTTTACCTTCTTTTTTTGACCTGCAAACTTTAATTGCTTTCCTTTTAATGTAGTTTTAAGACCTTCCTGGATGTCTTCACTGACCTAAGCATGTTACTTCTCTGAATGTCGTCTAAGGTACATTGTGCTGTTATTCCTGGAAGCATAAATTTCCACAGGACCCATTTGTGCTTTTCACAGAAAACTGTAACTACCTAATGTCCTACCTGCACACAGGTTAGCACAATATCATCTTACCTACTTTACTAATCTCTGAGGGGAAACTCCAAATATTTTATTTTTCTGTCTTTCTGTATCTGCTGAACACTCATGAAAACAAAAAAAAAGTTAGACACACATTTAAAACCTTTTAGAACCGTGAGCCAAATAGATACAGTATTCCATCACTGAAAATGGAGGCTTAATAACCTACAGCTATCTTTGTGACAACATGAACGACATAACTCCATGTTCTAAAGCAGAAATCTAGCCACTGATGATAAGACATAACCATTAATCTTCAAACTGAGTTCAGTCAGAAACTTCCAGCTTGAAGCTATTTATTTTCTTTCTTAATAAAGAAAAACTTCACAAATGTCCTTAACAGTAGAGCAAATTACTGATCTTAAAGAAATGAGCATATGGTCTCACTTCCTGGGCCTTCATAATTTCTCACATTGGTGCATTTTACCTTGCCATCTCTGCGATCTGTCTGAAGACGCAATGCCAAAGACACTTAGGCAAGACCAACACCTCAGCATCAGCTCCATCATTTAAAAGGTGCATTCAGCATAATTCACAGAATTACTTGCACATTTCTACGTCTCAGACTTGGGAACACTGGCTGGATACTTAACTGAACTACCAACTCCAGTGAAGTCCCCTGTGTTAGGTCCTTTTTCCTTGGGACAGGTTCCAGTTACAGTAAAAGACATGTCCTCCAGTTGAACATCCCTAAAGTAAGAAAATTCCATTTTATCTTACCACAACTGCCCTTGTGCCAGCAGAGAACTGCACCAGTCAAAGCTTTCATTCCTCAAACTCTGCCTTTCTCCTCATGCTGTCCCAGGAAATGTTTTTAAGCACTACCCCAAGCAGGGACAAACAGTAACATTCTTGCTCTTCTCAGTGTGAGTGGAAGAGAAAACACTCTACAAATCAGCACCCTGCTGTGGAGACAATCTCTGGAAACTCCAGAGCCTTCTACAACTTCCCGGAGGTTAAAAATGAGGTTTAGAGACGTAGTTTGCATGTTGCCTAAATTACACAGTCTCTATCTGTTTCCTATGATTGTGAAAATTGTGAAAGTTTTGAATCAGAGACTGGAGAAAAGACCATACCTCTGACAGAAATTAGCTGATTTTAATTTTAACAAATGTAAGTAGCAGTGTTATACCATGTCATTTCACACTCCATGACCTATCAAACTTGCTTTTGAAGACTACAACAATGTCTAAATCTGAGATGCTTAATGTGGACCTCTGACATGATAAGAGCTGCTACTGAAAGATGCAACATCTTTCAGAGGTGCTCTGTTCTAAAGGCTGGTATCTGTGCCACAGCCACAGCCAAAGCAGCATTTGTCTTTCAATGAAACGCCAGAGTCATGAAGCTGAGTGATTTGGGGCTGCTCTGTTCATAAGTAGACACTGAAGACAGCATTTTTGGAAGGCAGGCACTGGAATGTATTACGTTACAGAATAAATCACACTTAAAAGATGCTCCCTGTCAAGTTAGAGATACTTTTAGAAAAGATCAGTTACAGAAACCATCATATTTATGTGACTATTTCTACCTTTGTTAGTGACACACGGCTATTTCACATGCACTGTAAGATCTTAGATGAGTTCCCTGAAGATTTCGCACAGATCATAGTACCACAGGCTCTTAAATCAAGTGGAGAATCACATTTTTTATAATACAACGAAGTACAATTAAGGCATGATCTTCCTCTGACAGGTCTGAAATGATCTTCATCCCAGCTCCTTAGGGAGTGTGTTGAAATTTAGCCATTGAAAATATCTCTAGCCAGTGTTTCAATTGCTCTGTACTCTCATAAATATTATCAGCTCTAAATTTCTGGAAAGGATCCCTGCTGATAGGTAGTCCCTTCAGGAGTATAGAGTACAACCTGATTAAAACACAACCTCGTCCCAGGTTCTTATTCTCATGTATTTTGGTCTAAGAGCAGCCAACAATCTTGTCTACGGAACGTGCAATGCAAGGATATAACAGAAAGGATACAACTGAAGTGGTAAACCTCTCACTCCATCAATAAACCGAAGAGGTCTTGCCTAGGAGTATGACAATGCATACCGCAGCTAGATGCAAAGATGTGAAAGATGTGTAGGTTCAAAATGAGTCAATGTGGATACAGAAAACCTCTTGTCAGGTGGACTTGGTGTTGTACAGGCTGTTTCATACTGCTAAGAAAAGGTAATTTATGTCAGCACAGTATATAAACCTCTATAAAGCTTCTTCCAATCTGAAAGGTTAGTATGGGGACAGACATAAACTACTTAAAATGTGTGTGTTTATGTTTTTTCACTGTTCAGTAAAGACAAAATCAATTAAGAATTCTTCAGACATTGCATAGGTAGCTTAAAGCTGGACTGGATAGGTTTACACTTTCTGTGCAGGTATAGAAGTATAAGCATGCTCTGAAACACTGGCTTAGAATATCCCGAACCATATATGGATGAAAGCATGATTACCTGAGTCTTCCCTCAAGTATGTTAATAAATATTAACAAGAATAGAGACACGTTTAACCGGGAATGGCATCCAAATCAAGATGCTGACAGCTAACAGTATACTGTAGGAGTTTCTATGGGAGCTGAGGGTCTAGGCTCCCATTGTGTTGCACAGAGGCAAAGGATTCAGTTCAGTTACCTACATGAAGGTATCTAGAGGCTTTTGGGAATTTGGGGAACCTTTCCTGGCCACCTGCACAATGTGCCAGAGATCCTCTGGCTGTCACTGACAGCCGCAGCAGTAAGCCTCACCTTCTCCAGTGCACCTCCTGCGTCACGACTTGTAAGGTCTCACAAAGAATCAAGGTCCTAGTCAGCAGAGGCAGTGAAATCTGTAAGTTATTCAGACAACCATCCCTGGTTAAGGGTGAGCCACAAGACTTTCTCAGTTGGGCTGACCCTACTGAGCTGTATCACCCAGAGCTGCACAGTGGGAAAGCCGACATCTTGCTGACATGCAGACACCTACATTGCAGGGATGCAGTTGGATTTCTGAATTAGCTCCTGAATTTCTCTCTGTTTATATAATAGTTTTTAGCCATGATCCAGTGTGACATGAGAAGCCAAAAATCCCAATTTCTTCAATATTATTCAGTCATTCAAGCTAAAAGCTCCCACAGAGAAACTATTCTAGGAAGCCTTCCATTAACACTATTCTCCATCCAGACCTAAGGTGCTGAGGAAGAGAAGGTGTCCTGGATATAAAGCAGAGGAACTCAAGCTTCACTTTTTTCAAATATAAAGCCATTTCTCTCCATGTTCAGAGCAGAAAGGACATAGGAAAGTGAATCAGATCTATATAATCAAATTTTTGAAAGAAGATCTGAAAATGTATGGCTGGGTTCCACATTCTCCTTTAGGGTACTAACGCAAATTATTTCTACACAGCAGGCTGAGCATTCTGTTTCCTCCCAACAGTTTGTACACTGCTACTTTTCAGTGCAAAAGTTATAGTCTGATCCAGGGAGCTAATACTATTATACTAACTTATAGCAATAATTATCTAGAGTTTACTAAGCAGTACAAGCAGCATGGGCAATACAGGACTTAGCACTTTGTTAATTCCACAGTCATTACACAACCTAATAGGCCACAAATTGTAGTTACACAATAGATTCCAGTAAATAAAAATATATATGTTTTTTCATCTAGTCAGTTCATAGTTCATTTTTTAAGACATCTAGGATAGGATTGACTACTGATTGAAAATAATGCTTCATGTTACGGTTAGAATTGAATTTCACTTCTGAAAAAAATATTTTAAGCATAATAATAGAATACAATGGGAAGTCATAAATTTTTAAAGAAACATTGAATTTGTGTGTATTTTCATGTGTTTTATTACAGCACCATCAACCAGTGTAGTTATTTCAGAATACTGTACATATGAATTAAATTAGGGAAACAGAGGTATTAGGAGAAAATATGCAATTAAAACCACTCAGTTTTTCTTAATCCTATATCTGACCTTGTTAACAAGCAGGTGCAAGACTTCACACTATAACCAAGAACAATAAAGAAGCATGCTGTCCTCATTTTTCCTCTAATTGTCCTTTTCTTTAAATCATGTTAGTTCCCATTGTTTTTATGCAGTATTCACCAGTATTACCTTTTGTTCTTTTAAAGTTTATTGTAGTCATGGAAATAGGAGTACAACCCTTTGATCTCTCACATCACACAAAAGTAATCTATGATAATATAGCATATGCCACAGTGTGAGAAATGTATCCCAGTTGAATTCCTCAGTCAAAAGAATTATGTACCTATGGCATTCTCTGTGAAAGTTCTCTGCAGTGAATTATTCCTACTGCAGTTACAGAGTACAGCAACGAAAAGGCACAGTCAAAGAGCCACATGTATATACCTCAGATAGGTAATGTCCTTATTAACTCTTTCTCTATTCTTTACCAGGGAAAAAAGATGTCTAAAAGCCATCTATAATTATATAAGCGGTTAAAGCAGCCAGCATCCAATTAAATGTTTTTTATGGCATTTATCTTCAAGTTAACCCTCTTGTTATCAAAGAGTGTGAAAAAAACAGGTAATAACAACAGAACATAGTCCTGCCAAAATGTGTGTCGTGGTCGTTGCATCTAAAAGTGACTTACTGAACCCAAGTGGTTCAATTTACCTCTTCTTTTTACACATTCTAAAATGACACAAAGGAAGAATAATGAAAACCAGAATCAAAATTTACTTTTAAATCTTAGAAGGATAGCAGATGGATTTTCTATCTGAAAACATTTATAGGAGAGCAGATGAGTACATACAAGGATGACATCTAACAGTAATTTATTTAAGAACTGTCATTTTAAAGATGCAGCAAATTCACAGAAGTAGAGAAAGTAATGAAACCCAACATTTACTCTTTGCTCAGCCAGTGATTTCCTGTGTGGCCTATATAGTGTTTTAAAAATACACAATGCAACATCATTACATAAGATAATGACTGCTCTATGAATATTTCTGTTAGACTTCCTTTTATTAAATTGTAAGCAAGGTGGAAATTATGAAACTGTGCAGTCATCAGTTCCCCACATTAAAAAAAAAAGACCCTTTTTACTAATAAGCATTGTACTACCTTAAAAATATGATTGGAAACTTTGGAAGTAAAGGATATAAGCATCCATGCAATTTTTCCTGCAATAAAATGTTTCCTCAGTCACTATCCCCTGCTTGATTTACACCATCCATGTAAGCTTAACTTTACCCGGTTTATGTGCAGATGTGCAAAGGTCAAATTAAATCACCAGCAGATTTTATAATTTTACTTCTTCTACTGAAAAGATCATTAGGCATGTGTGCAAGGTATCCACTAAATCACTAATAGATCACCTAATCTCACTTCTGCCAATCAAAAAGTCTTTTCCAATATACTATAATGTTATTATACCATCATATATGCTCCTCTCAACCACATTAGCTTCTATGTGAATGCAGCTGAAAGTACAGTCAGACAAGGATCATGATTTATAATGATGGGCTATGATTAATAGTCCAAACTGCCTCTTAGAAAGCACAGTATCAAAAAGGACATTTGTGTCTTGTTTTTTACATTATAAAAAATGAGAGCAAACAAAATTATGCTTAATAAAGATCAGTATGCCTGCCCATCTGGAAATACTGCTAATAGGAACCTTCATACTCTCCCACTATGATACTTACACCATTGTTTTCTCACAAAACAATCTTTTGTATTAGAAGGGAAATTATTGTTTTCCAATAATTGTGATGAATTGTGATGATTTGAAAAGTTATTTTCTCAGCTCAGAGAAAGATTCATTAGTGCTATTAAAATACACATCAAGATAACCAGCTCCCTGTGATGCTGGCTATGAGTTTAACAGGTTAAAATTTCACAAAAGGATGATAAAAATATTAAAACCTGCTGCTTCTCTTTAAAGCATATAACCAATTTGCCATTCTACTAACATAAAACACATTAAAGTGACAGGCCATATGAAAGAAGAAAAACAAGAAGCCTTCAGGGTTCTTAAATGTGAGTCTTTTGTGTAAAAATATTTTGACCTGCATACACATAAAATTCGTGTTTTAACAAATATTATATACTTATATTACTTATATTTATAAATCTAAATAATATATTTATGTTATTTATAAAATAACAAAAGTTGGAATTATCTCAATCTACAGAAGCCTTCTTTATGGAAAAGAGTCGCCTTTAAGGAAAGGGCTGAATACTCTGTGGAATGTATGATTCTAAATTCTATGAAGGAATCCCAGACATTTTCAAGATTTAAAACAAACTGAAACACTAGTTCCATAAAAAAAATTTAAAAATAAAATTAAAAAAAAAATCAAGAAAAATGTCACAAAATGTACAAATAAAAATAAAAAATAAAATCTCACAAAGTGGAAATCAACAGGATTGATTTTTCAGTTCTTTTTAATTTGCCTCCTGAACTCATTGAAAAAAAATGCTTCTGATCTTGATCTGAACTACGGTCCCACTAGAAACTAATTTTTATCAATATTTCTTTTATTATATGCTAGTGTTGGTAATATGGGATCTGGCACAAATTGACCAATATTACATGCTTTCATTAGTCTCAGGAGGCCCAATCCTGCAAACATGAATGCACATGGGTAACTTTACTCCAGCTAGTTGCCTAATTGACTTATTAATGAGTTAATATGTAAATATCTTCATTTAAGCAGTTGCAGGATCCATCCCAAGTTTCCTGACAGCAGTCTTCCCAGGCACCTCACTGGCTCCAGACCATGGATTCTGAAGCCTGAGAGACACCTCTCCAGCTACAGGGTGTCTAGATCCAAAAACAACTCATACACAAAAGTTCAGCTTCTTTTTCCAGCAGCACCACCAGTTGGAGCAGCTAAAGTGATTAGGACCAAATTCTGAAAGCAATTATCCTGAAGAGAATAATTCAGAACTAACATTGCTAAAATACCTCAGTTGTTGCTTGCCCTAACAGCACTTCACAGGAGCTTTTCTGTTTTTGGAGAGCCCGTTATAAGTTACCCTGAAGATATCAGGCTGGCCGTAAGGAGTCAGTTCTGTAGGGTGTCAGGTCTGCAAACACACCATAGGGGTTTCCTCACTTATTCCCACTTCAAAGAAGCATTAAGAACAATTTCTCTTTATTACAGTTTTTAACTAGATTTCTTTTCCCTGTGATGATTAATTAGGCGTTTGTTACAATTTGCTTTCTTTCCACCTCTAAGAATAAATGTACCCTTCTGCTAATCAGACACAAACAAAATGTTTTGAAAAGTAATCACTTGCTAAAAAAAATGGAAATTGGGCTTCTGTGTTGTGAGGAATGTACACACATAGCACAGTGAAATTTAACACGGGTAAATGATCTGACTACCTCAAAGTGAAGTTTTTGCCTTCCTACAGTGGCCTTTCACCCTGCCCTTTCCTCCAATCTGAGGAGAGCTGATGTTGATGGAACATATAATGGCTCCTTTCCTGTGTAGTAAAGTCAGCAATAAAGCTCAGTAATTAAGGTGACTGGGGAGGCCCAGCCCAGCAGGCTAGTGGTGTGGCGAACACTTTCAGAACTTCAAACAATATCAAAGTCACTGAAAAACGGGCCTAGTTCAGGACTGGTTTGAATTAAGCCTCACTTCCACACGCACTTTTCAAATCCAAGCTCAAACAAGAAAGCCAAGGCCTTCTGGATTTCATTAGAGCCAATTATCTTATCTGTTTCATCTCAGGCCTGACCCTAAGGCTGGCAAACAGCAATTCAGTGCATTTGTGTGGTTGTTTGAGAAAGCCTCCAGCCAGCCAATGGCCTGAGGAACCTCTAATTAAAACACAGTTGCCCCCTGCCTCCAGTGATTAAATATTTTCAAGCTTTTGTAAATAATTTTTCCATTCTTTGCCCCAAGCCTCAGAGGTCCAATACATGCAGTAATTTATTTAGTTTGTCAAAGAATACCGCTGGAAATAAAACTATAATAGAAACTTAGGAAACTCTTATATCTTGCCTAACTTCTGCAAGTGACATTCTACAAGCTTGCACAACATGTATACTGTTTCTTATGTAATTAAGCCTTCAAAACCTCATTGTGTTTGAAGTGATACAGTGTACAACAGGCCCTACATTTTGTTGATGATCATCATGTTTCCTCAGATAGTCAGCAAGATGTGTATGCTCATGGGTTTCATGAGATCATGGATGATTCCAATGTGATGCTGAGAGATATCTGTGTTTCTGTGATGGATGGACTCTTCTGACAGGCTGGGTCACACTATGAAAGGCTGTTTGGGAAGGACTGAATTCTACCAGTAGTTTACTTTTGGAACTGAAGGACAGCTCCAGAATACAGATCACCACGTCCCAATTAAATGCTAGTAATTAAAATTTCCATGAAAGACATCTGGGCTAGAAAACTTGATCCCTCCATCTCCCTTCCTGAAACCCTGTGAAGACACTGACTTTTGCACGAAATCAGAGAACCTGATTCTAGATGGGTTCAAGTCTTGGTACCACACTGTGCTCCACCTCAAGTCATCCCATGCCTCACATGCTGCCAATGTCATCAGTGTTGAGCACGTGTATCTCTCGTGCAACATGATGGGGAGAGGAACGACTTACATCTCCCAGACAAACTTCTTAACTCCTTACATCTTCCTATTATTCTTAACAACAAGAACAAACACATTCATACCAGTAAAATGCAATGGAGGTACTGTCATGAACCAAAACCAATCGCATAAAACACTGCACAGAATGAATAAAAAGATGGCTCATGTCTATGTACTCTATGGAGACTTGGGGAACAACAGGCAGAAGCTGTACACACCAGAAAAATAGAAACAGTCTTAGAAATACAGGAATTTAGCCACCCTCCAGTTTTTGCGTGAGGCAATATAAAAGACCAGAAATGTAATAAAATATTTCAAGGAAGTTAATGAACCATTCTTGTAGCTGTTTATGAGAATAGCCTATAAGTATGAACTTTACCACACAAAAAGTCAGAAAATCTGTACCCGGTATCATATGGAAAATGAAATTCATAAGAGCATTCTGAGAATGACACTGCAATAATAAACAAAATGCCCGAAACTTAGAAATCACTTTAGGTGGTTGGAATGGTAATACATTCTGTATTTCAAAGACATGCTACAGAAAGAATCTGCAAAATTTAGACATTGCTGTGTTGTGACTTCCAACAGAGAAGGTCAAAGGTTACACAGGAACTTGCCTGACTGACAGGCAGAAAAATGGTTTTGCCTATAGAGAGTGGCAGTAGTAATGGCTTGGGGATAAAAGTTTGGTAAAGTTGAGCTTGAACTAAATGCAGATTTCCTCAATTAATATATAATAAAAGTTACTATAAAATTTCATGATGTTCAGAGGAAACATACCTGGATTAGAGAAGCCATTGGTCAACAAACAATAACTGAATTTACATTGTGGACAAACTGACCTGCAGAAAACCACATAGTAGGAGAAGACACCAAGACCAAAAGCAGAATGTCATGGAATAACTGAAGAAAGATCAAGGAGGCAAATGCTGATTCTTCCAAAAGACAAGTTAAAGGAGATGTTCTATGTTCAAGTCTGGGTGAAGGCCAGGTACTATCAAGCACAGAAGTGAGGGAAAGAATTTTCAAGCAAAAGATCATAGAGATAAATAATAGTGGATGACACCCAGGCTAGGAAAAATGAAGGTAAAATTTAGACTCTGAGGTTTGGCTCTAGGAGGGATTTACGTTAAGAATGGTTTCAGAGGAAGACTGAGATGCCCTTTTGGAGGAGGTCTAGAATCAGAAGACAAATAGAGATGTGTACACACAATGGTTTGGGGATAGAGAGGGAGAAAGGAGAGAGGAAGATGGAGAGCTTAACAGTACTTTTTCTTTACAATGAATCGTGGTTGTATTATAAGGGACAAGAGCCTCTTGTGAGGGGACTGAGAGGTTAAATAGACAAATAAGGGAAGAGAAAAGCTTATGTCCCAGGTGGATCAGTAGATGAAAGAGCATGAGTGCCTCATAAAAAGCAAAAGAGTTTTGAGAGAACTCAGATGTGTCTGAGCATCTGAGAAAAACAGATGAGGAGCAAGATCAGAGGCATATGACAGAACTGTGGGAAGAAAAGGGATGTTACGGGTGCTATGGAGAACTTGATGAATGACCAAATTATGATTTCAAGAGAGAAATTTGAAAGAGGGAAGAAGGGTGGAGGAGAGGAGAAGGGAGTATTAGCAATCTTGGAAAATTATTTATACTGCTTGGTACTATTGGAAATGTATTTCCAGTCTCTGGATCTTTCCAATCTCTTCCAATCTACTAAATTCCACGTACTTCCAATCCAAAGTTTGCTTTGCAAGATGACAAAAGACAGCACAAAAAAATCTGGGTTTATTAATCAAGTTTTTACATAGAGGCCAATGACTGAACTTAACACAGAGCAAATCAAAACTGACTGAAGAATGCTCATCTATGTAATGGTTTTCGTTTCAGGGGCAGTTAATACTTAGTAGTGGTCCATCTGATGGAACAGAATGAGAATTAAAGCACTGTATTCTTGATTAGTTTGGAAATAAAAGCATCTTCAAGCTATTACAAACTCTGCATTTCTTTTGCTGTGTTTGCAGTTTCTACCAAGAATTACACTGAAAAGATGGGAAATTTCTTGAAATATTTTTTCTCTGTTGAAATAAAATCAGGCAAATGATCAGATAATAAATCGTAATTTTCAGATCCAGAGGAATCAGTTTCCATAGAGAGTTCATCACACAGAAAGTGAAGCACAGGTTAAGCATGAGAAACAAAAAATCCCTGTGACAGGAGTTGAAGCACTTTCTGAGTGCTTCAGAAATTGTTATATTTAACAATGTATTCTTAGCAATGCATTCTTAATCTGTAAATGTCTTGATTTAAGAGATAGGAAGGTTAGACCAGATAGGGTAGTAATTAGCTCCCAGTCTCCTATTAGCCTAGCAATTCAGAACTAGAATGCTAACTTTTTCAAGAAATTTTTTTTACTAAAACATAATCTTTTTGTATATTTGCACCTCCTTGGTACTTTTCAGAGGGAGACTTCTCTTAGGCATGAGGAAAAAAAACCCCAAATTCAAAACAGCCCAAATAATCTGACAGCAAAAGCATAAATTTCAGATGTGATGAGGTCAGGTTCAATCCCTTGACTTGTAGGAACGGGGGACAAGAAAATGTCTTCACTCTTTCACAGTATCACAGAACCATCAGGTTGGAAGAGAGCTTCAAGACCAGCTTGTCCAGCTGTCATCCCCACACCACCATAACTACCCTTAAATCATATCCCCAAGTGCCACATCCAGACACCTCTTGAACACTTCCAGAGACAGTGACTTTACAGCCTTGCTGGGTAAATCATTCCAATGCCAAACCACTCATTAAGAGATTTTTTTTCCCCTAATCTCTAATCTGAACATTGGCCTGGTGCAATTTAAGGCCAAATCCAATCCCAAAGCATTGGGATTTTTCACTTAAAATTTTCTAGCTTCCTAGAGTGATGTCTTCACCAAGAGGTTAGAAATGAACACTGTCATAAAAGGGTTTGAAACACAAACATTTAGTTGTTTTCTTGGAAACTTCAATAGTTTTGGTTTTGTTCCAGTGTAGAAGAAAATCATGTCATAACCACCGACAGTTGCTGCTTACTGGAAGTGCTGTCTTTAATCATCTCTACTTTAGTAATGCACTCCCTGGCTCCCTGCACAGGAGGGACACAGCACCAGAGTCCAGTCAACTTACTGACAGCGAGAAAAAGAACCAAAGGGGCTGCATCATCCCTTCAACCCTTCTCCTTCCATCTCCTGATAAGCATGTACACTCCTACATGGATGACACAGGAGAAATGCATCCCAAACACAGCTACTTTCAACCTGGCTTATCCTGTGCTGTAATTCGTTTGCTTTCATTTTCCATAATTTTTTTATAAATTAATATTCTTGGTAACTTTATTTTAACAGCTGATATAAATATCACTGGAAGGCTTGTGGTAGGTAAGCATATGAATCAGCTAATAAGAGCCTTCAAAAGCTTACTTTGTTTCAAGGCCTAACAACTCATGAAACTGCTTGTATATAATAAAGATTTAACTGTTTAATTAGGTCAATGTAGTCACAGTATTTAAGATAAAATCCTGCCACATGTACTCAGTGAAAAGCCTCTGATTTCACAAACTCTTTTAACAATGTTTTTGGGGAGAAGCTACTATTTTGTATAAGTAACAGCTCTGTATCTTAGCTATGAATGATGGTGTTGTGCACAACTGAGATCTGCACAAACTAATGACACAAGTGATCAATTTCCTTCTAAATCCTTACCCTAGTACATGTGATCACAGGACAAAGGCCTCACTTTGCCTGAATATAAATATACACAATGGTAAGTCACTCTACAGCTAAGCATTTGTCTTACACTGCTTGTAAAATTAATGTCTCAGAGTTTGAAGTCTGATGGATTCCCTCACACTGGGTAATGACTTACAATCCAAGAAGCTGCACTGATTTAATGGATTACTGATAGCCCAAGTAGTACTGCTAATACCACATAATGATGAGCCATAGACCTCCCTGAACTTATTCATTAGACATCTATTTTTGAGACATTTATGTTTTCATAGTTTCGAACATCTCTCCACAGGACTAAAGGCTGACTTCAAAAAGTAATTAAATACTTAGAGTTAGGGCTCCAACAATATCCAGTAACAAGAATCCTCATAAGGTCCTGCAGCACTGAGCATAGTGCTCTTCAGCATGTCACAATTTTAAAATCTGGCTCTTGCCAGATTTTTCTATTTCTCTTCAGAATTACTACATCTTCATTTTCTAGAATATTTTTTCTATGAAAAATGCTTATTCATTTTATGTAATTATTGTATAGATAAAGTGTAGTACAGATACACAAAATTATTAGGATAAAAAATGTCTCTCCAAGGAATTATTTGTACAAAAGCATGAGAACATCAATAAGCACAGACATGCCCTGGAGGTACTCACGCAAACTAACACTGAGACACAGGTGCTTGAGCACACCACAGCCTCACAATACTTCTTTGCAATCCTGCGTAGATTTGAAAGCAACAAAATAAAAGACTCCCATTTCTTTTTCTTCTCTAAGTATTAAAAGAATACTGGAGGTCTCATTAGCTAAGCTAGCTAAAGAAAGCATGAATAAGAACTGTGTTGCTGAAAGGCCTCTGTTTCTGCTGTTCTTGAAACAACACTTCTGTCTGATTCTGGATAATGGGCTTTTAATAAAAATATCCACCAAAGGAAAACAATTAAACAATACATAAAGCACCAGGGTGCAATCTAGTGGTTCTGTTACAGTCTGGAGCTGTTCCAGCAGAGAACATGTGGATATTTTTTACAGGCTGCAGTGTACTTCTCAAAAGTTATTATAAAGCAACAAAATTTAAATTGGGACCGGACATACAGTCACTCAGTGTTGCTGTAGCACTTTTAATTCTGACCTGAAATTTATCTTCGTGTAAAGACCACAGATATTTTGACTTTTAGGGTAAAAGTATCTTCTCCACTCTTGTTGCTGTTTAATTTCTTCCAGGATGCTTTTGGTGATATTTCTCAACTTTTCCATCAAAGTGTTCTATAATATGGTAATTCTTTATCCATAACCTCTATTCTTTCATCTTTCTGGCTTAACAAAAATTGGAAAATGGTTATATAGGAAAAGAGTACAGATACTTTCCAGTACTTTGAAACTACAAACCATGTATGGCTCGGGGTTTTAATCAAATAGTTTTCAACCTGAAGCACATAAACCTGACACATGCCATATTTTATTATACTTTCTCCTCCACCCCCTACTCTGCCATGTCAATAAAAGAAACTGTGCATCTGTAGAAAAGTAAGCCAACACTAATTAATTTCTGTAATGAAAGGTTTCACTTTTGTACTTCCAGTGAATTAAAGGAGCACCACATACAGTTTTAAAAATCCTGGTACAGTAAAGCTGAAAATGTAGGGTATTTCAGTCAGAAGAAGTTAGATTTCCAAATAAAAGTTAAGAAGTAGGAAGAACAAGAGGTTGCAGATTATAAACACTGCTGCCAGTTTTAGTTTTATGGTGAACTTTGAAGTATAACAAAATGCTGAAAAGCTGTTTATACCACTGTTTCAAATGCTTTTAACTCTGCTTCTCCATTTCCTAAGGACTCAATGCTCAAAACATTTGTCAAGAAAAAAAGGCATGAAAATTTACCATTGTTACAAAACCTTTGTTACCACACCCAAAAAAGTATTCTAAAGTCACAAATCATCAGGACTGTTGAATCTTTACATATGAAACTTATACTCAAAGCGGACTTCTACCTTCTTCAAACTTCATCAAAACAAACTGCTCAGGCGCTCCTAAATTATCTTTCTATAGCTATTTGGTACATCTTTATTTGAGTTCTCCCAAGACATTTTCTATGGCAGAAGGGAAAAGACAGACATCTCTGGTTGAAATGGGAATCTTTTAAAGACACCTGGTAGAAATGATAAAATCAGAAATTAAAAAACTGATTGAAACTGTAACTTATAACTGCAGAATGCAAACTATATATATATCCATTCAGAAACCATTGTTTAGATTTCCTAGAGTTTCCATGACTGTGTTCTGTTCAGCCACTTTATGCTCACTAAATGCATTGCCCTTGACAATGCAGAAGGATGTGGATAACTAGCAGTCTCAATAATGTCCACCTGCATTTAGGTAAATCATAATCTGGCTGTCATACATGACTCAGAGATTCTGCCAGTAAAATGCTGAATGTATTTCTGCCAACCAACAGGCAAGAGAAATAACTGTAGTTGAGACTAACAGTTTTTAGAAAGCAACATATTGATAAATAAATAGTTTCCATTAGTAAAGATAAGGATAGCATTTGGCTAGTCTGAGGCTATTGTGAATATAGTTCACTGACAACAGAATAGGCTAAAGTTCTGAGGATATTACTGGAATTTACTTCTCATTCTTTCATTGACTCATAAGGCTAACTAATTTGTTTTTCTTTTTTAACTTCTCTCATGCTTTTGTCTTTTTATCTCTTTGAAGAGATCTCAAACATTATCAAACATTGGAATGAGAAACTTGGTCTTACTGTAGTTTTTAGACCTCACCTAGTATAATACAGGCTCAGCAGCAGCCTCTGGAAATTACAGTCATAAAAAATTAATAGCATTAAGTTATGGGTATTAACAATTATTGTTTAAAAAATTTATGCTCAAACTCTATTCTTGGAATCCATTAAACATAACAATACAGCACTGTAGTATGCCTCACTTTCAATAGTTATGTACAGCTAGGAAAAGATGTTGGCTTTTGTCTTCTACATTCTTTTGTTAAGTTTATCAGAAACCAAGGTTTCTACTCAGAGTGTTATACAGCATTGCAAAGCAGTGATGCCAAAGACAGCCATCATAATATTCAAAGTCATATAAATCGATGGTTCGCCCTCATGTGGTGTATTTAGCTCATTTCCAGAAAATAGCCAAGCCTCAGCAATGAGCAATTAAAAGTGATTTGGCAACTGGATACGTTTCTAAATGAAGAGAGATTGAAAAAGACCAGAAATATTGTGTTTTGAGAGAAGAAAAATAGGAAAGGACATGACACAGATCATACAAATGTATTTAAATTAATAAATGTGGATAGGCAAGAATGTGAGTTTCATCTACACATGTAATACATGAACAAATGGACATTTAATGAAAGTGGAAGACTGGTGATTTGAGATAAAACAAGGAATTTTTGTTTTTCAGACACACATACTTAAGACCATGAAATTCAATACCAATAGGATAAATGAAACTTCTCAAAGTTATCTGAAATTCCTTAGTCAACAAAAAGTTCTAAAAGTAAAACTTATAGGAAAATTAAATTAATAAATAAAAGTACATGCTATGTATACTTCTATTAAAAATACATAAGGCATATATAGCAATATAGACCTTAGCAATATAGCTCTTAGTTCATACAGCAATATGTTCTTAGCATTTGTGAGTTAAGAAATTCTAACATAAATAGTAAAGAAAAGCTACAGTCAATACCTATGCTGAAACACAGTTTACAAGAACAATATATATGAAAACATCAAAGTACTTTTACAAAGTTTGTAATTTAAAAATTCAAAATTAAATGTCATGAGATCTGGAAATGCAAAACTATGAAAAAAAAAAAAGTATACATCAGTGCAATGTTTCAAATGAACTTAACTGTGCCCTGTTGACAAGGAATGTGCCACAAGATGACAAGGAATATTTTTGTTAATATTTTTGAGCACAGACTAGAATACAGACTGTTTTAAACATATTTATTTTCTCCCAAAATGAGCACTAAGAACTGCAAGACAGGAGAAGGTTTTCTGCACAGCTTTGTTTTCTTTCATTTTAACACATGTAATTTCAACCATGATTTCAATTTTGAACTTTGTTTAAAATTATATTTTGGGTTAATTATAAATGTATTTTAAATTAAATCATGGATATAGCTCATCCTTAAGTCTGCCTTATTGACACCTATTTGTTTTTAATTTGCTCCCCTTCTTAAATTAAAATCAAACATGTGACTGCTAAAAGATAATGTTATCATGAGCTATTTCCAATCATTCCGAGAATCACACACACATACATGTTTCATTTTATGCAAGCTTTTATGGCCAGGTTCATTAATATGCTGTGGCTGTTTTATGCTACTCTGGAGTAGTGCAAAGCAGCCAGAGCATACTGGCTGGTTCAGCTAAATTTACAACTCCTTTGTTGAATAAAAGCAGCACAAAGCAGTTGGAAGGCACAGCCCAGTTTCCTTCTGTCTCCTGCTTCTCCTTCACTCTTCTGAGCACTCTCATTTGTTTCCACTGCCTCTTGCATCCTCTTTATTCCACTCTGCAGAAACGCATCTCTCCTGTCCCCTGCAAACTCCAAGCATGCACATACACATATGTGCATGTACAACACAGACCTGAGTCTCTTTCTGCTGCCTGCTTTACTGAGCACATCTGGTGTAATGTGGAGCTTATGAAAATAATTATTTGAACATTACTAGTCAACCATTGCTCTCTTTTTTATTTTTTTTTTTTTCTAGAGCTGTTGGCAGAAGAGAGTGGATTACATCCTCATAAACTCGAGTGTAAAATCATCCTCTTAGAAAACAGCCACCATCTTCTTTGGCTTTCAAAGAGATTAAAGCAAATTTAACCTGAATAGGTGGAAGCAAATGATGAAACAAATTCTCTAGAGGGATACTTCAGAGCTTAAAAATAATGGAAAAGAGCTGTGCATTTTTGTTATCTTAGGAGAAAAGAAGAGACGCTTGTCCTTTAGAAAAATGTCATTATTTCAAGGATTTTTGTAGCTAGACCAGTTCCTTAACTATGGTAAACATCAAACAACACTTTTCTGGCAAAATTAAATGGCATTGTGATTTGATTACTGCAATTATTTTCTATTCCACAGAAACTTCTCTATCCTACATTTTCTACTACCTCCTTGCAGTTAACACAAGTAAACTTATATTCTTAGTAGAAATAAAAAAGAAATTATAATATCTTTTATAAATGAACAAGCAGTCTTCAGCTTCAAATTGGCTACAGCCACTTAAACTTGATTTTGCAATAGAGTTAGTTCAAAAATATAATAAACTTTTCATGTAGCACTACCATAAAAATGGCAGACACAAACCAATGCCATAATTTTTCCTGCTTCCCACTACAGTCCCAGTGCAGCCACTCACTCAGCATGCCTTTGAAGTGATTACTCTGTGTTCAAATTTTTCTGCATTTTCACACATGAAAGTTACTTTTTCCTGAAGAAATAGAAATATTTTCTCAAACAGTTTGGAGGAAGAGTGAGGTGGAATATTATTCGGAAAGACTTACATAAAACAATTATTTACACAGTGGAAAATAACTAGTATTCTGCTACCTGCATATATATATATATGCGTGTAAATGCTTCTATAAATATATTCTGACCTAAAAACAACGTACCTGATATCAAGTACATTGTCATATATAATACCTGCTTATGAGCTGAACTCCAGAGAAAGAAAAAAAGCCTTAGTCCTTTCTTCTATGGCCATTATCATTCAGGAGGATCTCTGCTGTGAAATTTGGCAGTTGATCAAGTAATAATGAGCTACCTAGTGTCAAGGCTGGTGACACTTCAAAATGTGCTTGGCGCAATTCTAGGATGAAATTATGGCTCTGCTGGTGAGAAAATGAAAGCTGTTTGCACCCCCTGGCAAGTTTTAGATTATTTCAATGCAAATTTCTCAGTTCCTAAGAACTCAAAGGATTAGGCTCTGGAGCCAGCCAGTAAGCAGGAAGCCTTGGCTCGTCTCCAATCAGGCTCCACCCATTTGCACCTTGGTTATTGTGGAGAGGACCTTCACCAGAATCCACATCTGCCTTCACTAGGGAACAAATACTGCCCAACCTCTCTGTCTACTGCTAGGTATAAAGACAAAATCTCTCAATTTTTCCATTGTTTTTCTCTTAAGATTGAAGATGTTCAAAATTTGCTCCACACCTTAGTTTGGACCTTCTCTGTAAGTCTGTCTATAAAAGCATGTAATGAATATAAAAAAACAAATCATATTCTTCTATCTCTGTGACTCACTTATTTTCTTAAAAATTGACTTGTTGTAGACAGGATCTCCAGAACAACAGCTGATTTGTTGGGAGAGTATGGCGACCCTTTTATTGATTTTCTGGACTTTCCTGGACTCTTGCCAGTCTCCTGTCTCACAGTTCTGTTCTGGCCAAACTGAGAACTTAGGCTACATCATGTGTGACATTTTGGATAGTAGCAAGGATAGATTCTGGCCCATGGATAAAATGCCTCTTTACTAGGAGCTGTAAATTTACCTACCACTCAGAGCTCATCTACAGAAACAGCTACCTGGTCTATCCTAAGTAATTCACAAATTTTTGTACCCATCCTTCTAAGTTCCATACTGTTTGCTTCAATGATCCCCATTCAAAACTGTCATATTAGTAATAGTAAATCCATGTCAGCAAAACCTACAGAGGGCACAAAGACTGTGATCAGGTCAAAAGGGGCTGAGAGAGTAGAGAAAAATTTCCTCTTGTTGCTTGGAGAAAAACATTCACATTCATTACAACATTAATCACGAGGTAAAATGGATGCATTTAAAATAGCAACATTAAATTTTTAACCATCACCAATTATTCAAAAGGAGATTCTATTCTTAAATTTTAATTTATTTGCCTTAGAAAAAAAATACAGTTAATTTTATGTCTTATCATTAGTCAGAGTGTAGTAAGTTAAATGAATTTTATTTTCTTGAATAGTGCTGCTTTGCTTAGGAACAGAGACTGAAATTCCCTCTAACTCTGAAGTAGAGTAATAGGCATAGCAGCAATACTAGCTGCTCCAAATAAGTTACTAGTGTGCCTTAAAATAGAACTGTGAAGTACATATTTGTAAATGCACTATTAAGCCCAGGTATTTGTCATCAGGATAGCAGGGGTACCAATTATGGTTACAGTCTCAGTATGTGAGTATTCTTTTGAATAAATGGGACCACCATTCTCTCCATCATTAGATGGCCACATTACCTATATCATTAGTGGGACGCTTTGGATCCCAACCAAGAATGTTGGGGTGGAAATACCAGATATATTAGTATCAGACCCTAATACCAATGATTAGAACCATCCAGTACCTTATGTAAAAATCTCATGGAAGTATAGGAAATATCTTGGAAAGAGCTTGAGGCACTACTGAGTGTAGAAAATTTGGAGCCCACCACTTGCCATTTGTTTAGAATCTTTTTAAATACAGACAAATGTAAATAAAATTAAAAGTTTTTCCACAGTAACAGTGGGATATTGTGAATGTGTAAGGCTATTTCTCTGACTAGGGGTTAGCCTCTAATTTCAGGTGTGTTGTTTATTAGAAACTCTGCATATTATTTCATGGGCTGCACAGAAGTTCTTTGGAAAAAAAACAAAAACAAAAACAAAAAACACACACACATAAACCCCAACAAACAAAACAAGTGTATTTTCAATAGAGTATAGTCAAAAACTCTGTGAGGTAATTGCACTACTTCAAACTCAATGTCTTGAAATAGACTAGAGATACACGTTGGTTTTCTCATTGCCTTTCTTGCACATCATTCTCCTTTAAATGAAACTCCTCTTCAGAGGCGTAGCATTCTCCCAAGTTGGAAAGAGGAACCCTTTACCTTCTCTGAACTTCACTAAACCCTTCCACTGGATTGCTTTATAGTGAAAGGAAATGGTGTATGTAAGACAGGACATTGGAACTCTAAAATTAGTGTTTGGGACTGTTATTATTTCCTCTGGTCCCACGAAAGTAAGACTTTATAGATTATGAAGCATCACCTATGAAGGAATAAGATTTCATTCATGAATGAGCTATTGAGAGTATTCATTATGAGTGAGCAAAGAGAAATACAACATGCAATATTTCCTATCATTCTTATTGCAGCATGTCAAAATTATTTACTTTTAATTAAATAACACTTTACTGCAATTTGTAGGAAAAGAAAAAAACAACTAACGGTCAAATCTGTGAACATCATAATAAGACTTTTAAGTGAATGAAGAATTTGGACCATACTTCATATTGCTTTCTGTCTGCTCTACTGGTATGTAACTGCAATCAATGTGAACGTGAACGGTAATTTTCTTCTGCCTGATATAAATATTTACATTTAAATTTTATAGGTAGAGAAATAAGCAAGCTCAAAGTACTTTTACTGGCATGGCATAATAATGGAAACACAAGTGACCAATTAAATAATTTGAAGGGGTTTTTTTGTTGATTCTGCATGGATGATCACAAAGATCAAATTACCCATATTTAATTTACTAAACTCTCATATACTGAGATACTAGGGTTAATTTAGTTTCACCATGGATTATTCTCCTGACTTTCAATATTACATTGACTCTTATTCATGTGCTTTGTTCTACAAACAGTTTTCAAAACTCTAAAGGGTACCAACCTGAATGCTGTGAGATACTCAACATCACCCATAGGAGGATCCAAGCCACCTGTCCAAGCAATATTTATGTTATATCCTTCGCCAGGGCCACTTCCAACCTGAAAAACAGAAACAAAATGCCAAAAAGACAGAAAAAGAGGAAAAAGGAGGAGGAAAAGAGAGAGGGAAAGGGGAGAAGAAAAAATGTCTCAAATGTGCTTTAGAAACAAACATCAAACAACATGTCAGATCAGCCTTGTTTGACAAGGACTGCTCTGGGTTATGCACTTGTTCTCCACTGGTCCCCTGCTCCCAGTGGACAATTTGGTAATCTGGTGCAATTTAAAGAACCAGAGAAGGACAAGAAAATTAGGGGTAATCATGCAACGCAATTACCTGAAAGATACAAATAAAAATGGGGCTCTAAAGAAATAAACCTAACCTCATTTGGGGCTCCACTGCCGGGGAAGAAGTTGCCTTCATCATAGCGATGGAGGGAAACATACAGGATGCTGGGGTCAGCATAAAAAGCCTGCTGTGTACCGTTGCCATGGTGAACATCCTAAAGCAGAAAGAAAACAGATGACAAATGTAATAATGTCCAACTTAGTGTAGAGAGCTCAGTTCTGCTTTCTTTTACACCCCCCTCCTCTCTCTCTCTCTCTCAGTTTCTCTCCCTCTCCCTTGCCCTCCTTTTGTCTTTCCCTTTCCCCCTCCCTTCACCACCCCATACTTCCTGAACTTTCAGGCAAATTACTCTTTAATGCACTCATTTTTTAAACTGGCTTCTAAAAATCAGGAAACCATAGCGAGCGTGCCCTGGAGACTCCAGATGAGCAGTCATTGAGAAATCCCAGTCCTTTTGTACAATTAGATATTTATACACCGGCTCTTTGTACTCCTTGCCTCAGTGATGGAATCTAGCATCCTGTTTTATGGAGGAATTTTATGACTTATTAACTGCCAACAGTTCATAACCCCTCAGGCTTAATTAACTAGCCTCATTGGCCTCTGAAGAAAGACTAATGTTTAAACTACAAACTAGTATTTTGCAGAAGGATCTATGGTTTACAGAGCTTTTTCACAATTCTTGACAGAACACTAAACATAAGAGTATTCATTGATTTGCCAAGTTCCACTATTGAGGTCAAAGGCTCTGCGACCAGCTGAGTAAATTGGCTTTCTTGAAACATTCAGTTCAGTTCAGTCCCTCAGCAGTTAGATCCACATCAAAAGAGATGCCAGATGCAGAAAGGACTTCATACTTCATTTTTGCAAAATCATGACGGCAACAGTTGAAGACATAGGAATATGATCTCATTAGCTATTAAATCATCTGGCAGATAGGATGGTGCCTTCCACAATCAAGGAGTGACCTTGGCCAGTCTCCATATTTCAAACATTATATAATGACAGTGAATAAAATTCTGTCATTAAATGAAATGCTGACAAAGAAATGCTGACAGTATATCTATATAAGAAAGGCTGTTGATGCAGACATTTCCCTTTTTCTTCGTTTATTTTCACAGTTCACTACTATTCTATGTGGTTAGACACACAAGAATTTTACAAGTGAAAATGGAAAAGCCACTTGCCTTTCAGTAAAAGAAAAGAATAAAAACAAAACAAAATCAAAAACGTTTCTTCACTGGCATTTCTAAGAAGCTGAAAAGGTATAGATATTATATATTTTCCTCCTTTAAACCATCCCTTTAAAATTTCTGATTTAGAGAATTGAGTGGGACATACCAAGTATGCTGAATGTTAACACTGTCACTGTCACCCAGTCTGTATTTATTTTATGAACGTTATGAGGTCTAAATCCAATTTAGTGTCCACGAAACAGAAGTCACATTCTCCTCACTAGACTCCATCAAGGCTCAAGTTGTAGCTCAAGGTGTGCACTGCCAATAGCACAGCAAGCACTGGCTGCTTGTCCTCCTTGCCAGCTGAAGCAGCCCATGAGTTTCACTCACATTGTTCAGAACTCTCTACATTGATTGAGTCCTACTTGTACTGCATTGTGCTTGACGTGGACCTCCTCTGGGACCTCTGTAGGGTACTATTATAATAGTTTCTTTTCTTTTCTATGTCGAAAATACTTGAAACAACATGAGGATAGAGTTACAGCCTAACTGTGACTTAATGCCAAGGTTAAATGTAACACATGAGAGGTGCAAAGGAGAACACGCTGGTATGAGGCTGTTGAGGATTTCAAGGCAGCCAGTGTAGTGTTAGATGGTTCTGACTGGCAAATGAAGTAAAATCTGGCATGCAGACCAATCCCAGAATGCCATTCAGTCTTCAGCTGTGACAGAGTTAATTGGTTTACTCCAAAACAGACTCAAACCCTGCTACCATAAATGCAAGAATGATGATCCTGGAATGAGGATTTCAACAACCTGACAAGCTATGGTAGGCTCACAGATCTCCAGGGACACAGTAGGACTTCACTTTGTTATTTTAGTCTTTCTTTTCCACCATTCATATTTGGGGCTTTAGATATATTCTCACTGTAACAGTTTCCAAAACAGAAGGAAAAATGTTAAAGGGGCATAGAGAGATCTTTTGTCCTTATTAATTTTATTATTATTCAAATCTCAAAGCTAGCTTTCTTGTCTAAACTTTAATTCCACCAAGAGCTCTTTTTTGAAGAGCAGTAACTTCTCTGATTAATCAAAGGAATGTGTTCTTTAAGACTGCAGATGTTAGCATGGGGGAAATGAGTTCATATTATGCCCTTAGTACTATCAAATATATTCAGGGTATAGAAGTCAGTTCAAAACCATAGATTAGTGCAAATGGTGGAATGAGGAAAAAATCACGTCAGATAGGTCTTTTATTTGACTGTAGAAATAGAAGAGGGGAAGTTCGACAATTTAAAAGTTAAGAATTAATATATGAAGACATGTAGCAGCAATGAAGACTACACTTCTTTTGTAACCAGAGTATACTTTAGTGTGTGGAATTGGATATTACTTTTTAATATTTATATTGTAGAAACATGTATAGCTGCCAATTTGCATGGGGTCCTGCTGTGCTAGTCACTATCAAAATATAGTCTTAAAGGTTAATTTCAAGTCTAACATCTGTAATTCCATTCTTTCCTTCAGATGCCCCAAACTCTGTTGGTGGGAATCAAGGCATCACTATTGTTCACTCATTCAGTTTAGCCTGTGGTTTATCCATAGTTTGCATGCATAAGAAATTTTCCATATGAATTTTTGTACATCATTGCACTGACCATGGAGCAGACTAGGGACTGGACTGCAACTGCTCCAGGAATGAAGTCATCTGTGTCAGCCATATATTTCTTCCTTTTCACCCACTGAGTTATTCTGGTCAATGGGACAGTTGCAAAAAGGCTGAAAATTCCCTATTCACTTTCCTGGATAAAGATAGGCAGCTTCACAGGTAATCATTTCCACAGATAATGATTTGCACATTTAATCTTGCCTTGAAAAACTGAAGCTGAATTTCTAAGTGCTTATTGGCTAAGTATGTCAAAGGGAAGTGTTTTCTTTTCCCAACAAGGCAAATGTAACATCTACAGGCCAAAAGACTTAAAAACATTAATAAACTTTGAGTTGGCTTTTCCTATTAAAAATGAGAATAGAGAGTTCACTTTCAGCCAGAATTTGCAGCAATGAACTGAAAGATTCAAGTCAGCAAACAGACATAACATACAGTAGAAGTGAATTTTTCAGAAATAATAGTTTCTGGTAGTTTATAATTATGTTTCTAAGTGACAGTAGAACAATCTGAGAAATATTTGAAAAACATTCTAAGAATATTTAATCTACACATATACTTAGTCTGCCACTCATTTTTCACTTACCATTCCTTCTCCCACACTCCCCCTTTTTCTGCTTCTCTTCAACAGTCAGTATGCATGTTTAACCGAACAAAAGTGCTAGATGGTAAGGCCATGACTCCACAATAAGATTTAATTATGAGTGCAGATATGAACAAGATTTAGACTATTAAGCCCTGCACTTCAAAAACCCTTTAACATATTTTGTCTTTAAATCTTTTATCACCTGCAAAAATTAATTAAGTGCAGATGTAACAGGTTAGGTTTTGATGCCAGGGTTCATTTCCTGTCTATGCTTTGTCAGACACCCTATTACACCTCGTCATGAACTGTAGGAAAACAAAAATGGTGCTCATAAATCAGCATTCAACTTTCCTTGGGCTGTGCATTGGGCTGATCCTTTAAGTGCAAGGCAGAGCTCCAATTCATTATTCATGAAAATAATATAGCCAACATGCCAAATGTCATCTGCATTCAAATAATCCATTTGTTAAACATATTAAGTATTGTGTGAGAATGCCTTCTATTAAAATAAAAGACTAATCCAATGAAGTGGATTTTTAATCACATAGCTTTCCTTTAGGGAGCCACCAAACCTGGCATACATGACTAGAAAACTTCTTGGGGGGGAATTACCTGTTAATTTCTTTAACAATATCGAAGTTACACAAGTCAAATCACTGCGAACCAGGGAGAGTGGTCAATTTTGTTACCAATGCAACAACATTCTTTAAAGAATATCTGACTACTTAAAGTTTCTATTCTGTAGGGAAAAGTAAACTTGGGTTCTGTAAGGTTATTTTAACAGTGGAAGTATCAATTCATTTAAGGAACATAAAAGTTGCCCTGATCTGTGCCTTCTTCTCATTAAATTGCAGTTAACACCATTAAAGTGAAACATAGATGTTTATAGCTGCAGTACTGCCATCCTGGCTTTAATGAGTTCCCAAAATCAGAGGAAATGCACACCTTTATTACTTGTACGTATTAAAAGCAGGAAAGTTGGACTTATAAATACAAATTCATTATCTTTCTTATAGATGCACTGCGAGTGTGATGCTTTCCAAGAATACATACCAGATCTACAATCAATATCTTGCCTATATTTAGCTTGTCTCTCAAGTATTTGGCAGTAATTGCAATCGAATTAAAAAAGCAGAACCCCCTGTGGAATAGAGAAGAACAGAAATAAGAAAGCAAATCAGTCAGGAAAACAGCTATAAATAATGTTCAGAGCATTTTAAAAAATGCTATATGATCTCTGAGACCATAAATCTGCTTCTGGGAGTACCTAGAAAGCCTTTTCAGTCATCTGCTAACAATTACAGTTCTTCAGAGACATGCACAATGCAGGTGATTGCCAGTAACCTTAGTGCTCCAAGATGGGCAATATTCCCTGGTACTTACATGGCTGTTGATTCTTCAGCATGATGGCCTGGGGGCCTTACAACAGCAAAGCCATTCTGTAAGAACAAGATAGGTTTTCAATTATCAGCTTAAAAAAATACTTGACTCAGAACAAAACAGAGCAGCAGGCAGATGGGATTGAAATCTATTAGAGCCTCTTGAGCACTTTTTCTATCCAATCACCCTTTCATAGTACTGCCAGAAATAATACAGTTGAGAACAGTGGCAAATAAGCTTATATAAATACACACATGGGCACATATACATACACACATAACACGATCTAAAGAGAAGGGAAAAGGCAGGAAGAGAAAGCCCTGTAATGAATTCTCCTGTTTAGGATTCACATTTAAAACTAAGGTCATCAAATATCATGGAATCTTAACTTGCTCCAGTTTGAGATGCTTCAAAATAAAAGTAGTTTAAGGTATATATTTTACATGATTAGCCATTGTTGACCTTACCTCTGTATAGATTAAATGATAAATTCACACCCACACACAAACACATAATTTCTAACAGTAGAAAAAGGATGACAATGAACAACCTATATTTCTGCAAACTGTAAATTACACTTGGGAACCTGCCATGCTCACAAGTTACTAGATTCCCTGAATTCAATTTCTAATACACTTTCTGGAACTGTATATACATTTCATAAAGTACATCACTAAGATCAGTGATGACCAAGGAATTTTTTTGCCTCTGGAGTCACTGAAGATAAAAGAAAAACTGAATTTCCATCCTTCCAGTGGGGGTATGGTAAAGAGAAAATGTAGAAGTGCTGGCAGGGTAGCTCTATTCAGAAAATAAGATTATATATTCAAGAAGCAGTGTCTCATAAGGTTATGTATCATATCAAATATCTCTTACAACAGATTCACAAGAAACACCACTGCTTCATAGTATTTCCTTTTTATTTCAACTACCCAACATATGATCAAATTAATGACAATTACCATATACCTTAAAACAAGAAATGATAATTTTTACATTAAATATCTGCTCAACGTATATTTTCACACAGCCTCATGCAAATACTACATGTCTATGTATGCCTGCATGACCAATCAAGCATCATATTTTCAGAGAGGGGGCGACAAGAAGAAAAAGGTTGGAATACTTCTGTATTTTAATAATCAGTATTAAAGTATTCCAGTTTGATATACTAAGACTTGATAAATGTAAATGTTTCAGCCTTCTCTTAACTGAAAAAGACATTGCAATCATTACACTTTCATGCACATTGGTGTAGAGAGGAACGTAGCAGTTAATAATTACATTGTTTCCTGTGAAATCTGTTTATTTACAATCATATGAATGTGTGGTTTGTGCATACCTGTGGAACTGTCTACCTATGTTGCTTCACTACCATTTATTTATAAATAAATGCTACTATGGTGTCATATTTATTTGCTGCTAGATGTAATCCAAGCAGACAGCTGCAAAGTTTTGTGGAGCATGGCCAAAGTTCTATCAGAGTACAGTAAACTTAAATTACAATACCAAGTGAGTGCATGTTCAACAGTGGTCTGGCCACCACTAAAAGAATCTGAGGGATTTGACATCATGGCTTATTTTGCATTAAGTGTCCACATTAAAAAAACAAACCCAAACAAAACACAACAACCCAAGAATTAAAGGCACAAAAATTATATATGTTACTATTCATGCAGGCATTCCTGGAGATGGGATATAAATTGTATAAATTGCCTATAGATCAAGCACCCTAGCAAAAAAAAAAAAAAAAAAAGGCATTGTGACATTGTGAGCTGCACTAATTTGCAAAACTAAATGAGCTTTAGATTCTCAGCTAAAGCTGTATTCTATATCCTCCTGAGTATTTTTTAACATTTCCTTCTCACACAAAATATGACCTAGAGAAGAATTTGGCAAAGAACACTTTTGCAGCATTTTTGAAAAAATAAAGTATATTTATGCTGATGAATGTTGGGATAATGAGGGGGAAAAAACCTCAGCAAAGAAGGTATTATTAGAGAAAGAGCATGATGCTACCTGTATTTTGTTCTCTCCGTATTTTTAGGAATTTGGAAAAAGTCCATGAAAGGCTTACAGCTGCCCCTGCTCAGCTAACAGCTCATTATCATCTAACTTTATCAGTATTCCCAAAAGATCAATATAATTAAGATGATTATCTCTAGGAGGATTTCATGGGGCAATATAGAGACAGAAATTATCAGCACTGCTGTTTTTGACAATATGACAGTTACAGTGCAGGCTTCTCTTCTGTTCCCTTTGACGAGACTCTTTGGAAGCCCTGTTTTATTACATCTAGGTAATTTCTGAAATCAGAGCTTAACTATTACAGTTCTCCACCAGCACGAAGGATATTCACAACTGGGTCGTGACCACTTTTTATGAGTTTTTACATCACAAAAAGTTTAGTATTCACATGGGAAATTTTCTTTTTAAAAAATACCGTGCATATGTTACATTGATGATAAAATATATAGTTGAATTATACCAAACACTGAAAACTGGTTACTATACAGAATTATTGGCAATTTCAGTGCAACTGACAAAACACTTTCTCCTACATTCAAACTTTGCATGAACACAGCATACATTAATACAATGAAACATGATTTTTTTTTATTTAGGCGGTTTTAAATACCAGACAGTGAGCTCAGTAGACAGTAGAACAGTAGACAGAAAGGCAAAAATGTGCTTTACAGATAGAACGACTAACACAGAGCAATATTTTGAAAATGAAGCCAACACACATAAATTCAAAGTGTTTTTGTACAGAGCCTTATTTATACTAGGATACAGACACCTTTATAAGGAGACAGAACATTAAACTGACTGACAGACATAAGCATTAGAAAAACGATTCATGTCTGTGCCATTATGTGATTACCTTTATTTAAATTCGAGGATTAATAATAGAGCCTGAACAGAGATATTCTAGAATCTGTGCATATTTGAACAACAAAGGAAGAGAAGTTTGCCCAGGCTTAGTTTACACAGAAGATTGACTACAGATAAACCCACTGAGTTGAACCTTCAGTGAAAACTAACAAAAATGTTAGTCTTTTTCCACAGTCTGCTAAGTATTCTCTTCTTTCATGACTCTAAATAGGTAGCTGGATGTTTGATTTCCAGAGAACAGAGGTGTACATCCTACGGTGACCTTCTTGGTTTTGGTGGTCAAGCTAGTCCCTTTCTGTAGTGTTCTGGGTCACACTGTTGGTCTGCATCATGCTTGGGCATCTACTGTGCCTCTCCATGAGCCTTTCCAAGATGAGTACTCAGGCAGTATCATAACATGGGTGGACAATCCAGGGCTTAGAACTGACCATCTATTGCAGAGTTCCACTGGTGTATCTACTACATCACCTCCACAGAGGAGGTAAAACTAGACGCAGACAATTTTTCTCTAGGGCAATATGTGGTCATTGTGGCAAGGTGTGAATGATTCTTCCATTCACGTGACAGTGAGGAGCTTGAACCGAGAGTTACCTGGCCAGCCAGGTACTCCAGGTATGGTGAGAAGCAGTGCATACCAGTTTCAGCCTGGTACTACCCTAGAAAAATCATCTGGCTTTTTGTAGACTTCGAGAAAAGCCAGTGCCGTGCAAAAAGTAGCAATAAACCACAGCAGGTACTCCAAGAGCACTTATTGAAGTAGTAGGTTCAACTCAGGTTCAACTTCTTCGTGAACATGGGGATGAGTTTGAATATTTGTTTCCCACACCATTTTGTGTATTTAGATTGTGGAGTCCATCAAATAGATATTGAGACACATCTTTTCAGTCTGTTTTCTAACAATAGGTCTGGAGTCATGCTCTTCCTCAGCTTTTATTCAAACACAGAAATTTTTAATTATTATTAGAAATTGAAGGCCTTGCTGTATTTTAAGCTTTAAACCCCTGTATGAATGAGCACTGACATCAATGCCATCTATTCAAGAGGGAGGAGGCACTGAAAGAGCAGAGGCTTCATATGAAAAAACCATTTTACTGTGTGGGTGACCAAGCAATAGAACAGCTTGCCCAGAGAAGGTGTAGATTCTGCATTCCTGGAGGCCTACAAAAGCCATCTGGATATACACCTAGGCAAGCAGCTCTAGGCAGCTCTGTTTGAGCAAGGGAGGTGGATACAATGACCTCCTGAGGCCACTTCCAACCTCACCTGTTCTGTGTAACTCAGATGAAAACCAGGTAACTACCTGGGGGTCTGAATTCCACACCTGAAGCTCAACTTGCTCCTAAGTTTAGGTGCTGGATGTTTTTAATTTCTACTTGTCTAAGTCCCTTAACCTATCTCACAGTTAACTCTTAAAATTACCAGTGCTTAAACAAGGCAGTCTTGGACGTGCACTTGTTTTTAATGAAAAGGTTTGATTTTTTCTTCAGTGTGCACACATTTCAGAATGAGAATTATACAGAAATGTATAATACATCATTATACAGAAATACATTGGTTTGTCCTGTCAGAATTTATACTACCTGAGCTGTTTTATATATTTATAAAAGTTGATGTTTGCAGACTAGCTTAGATACAACCATGATGGCCTGTTTAGCCACAACTAGTGTTAACTAAATTGGGAAAGAAAGCAGACAAAAGTGTTTTAGTACAGTGTGGTCATGGAGGTAAGCAATGTACCACACATATAATCAAAGCTGTCTGATTATATGAAATAATAACAGTCATTCAGCTATAAATATAACCATAATTGCTGGGATAGAGTATCTAAGAGATGGTTTAATACGAAATTTTGCAATTTTTCTAACTTTGTAAAAGCAAAGAACACAAACTACTACCTAAAATATTTCATTGGAAACTTTGATTGAGGGCTTTTATCAATCATATCTTTAAAAGGAGTAATGTAAGTATTCATTTGTTACTGTTTCTTACATGCATGCATTGTTCAAAATGCTGTGGCTGGGTGCATAAAAAAATGCCTCTTTTTGTGGTTGTCACACATCACTTGGAATTTTTTTTGAAGCAAAGGTAAATTTTTATATGGCAGAGGATAAGAAGGTAGAAGCAAGGATAGGGAAGAGCTTGCAGGAGAAATACTGTCCAGGAGACACTTGGGCACAGAGCACATTCCAGAAAAGGAGAGTTTTGTAGGCAAGCAGAGGAGCTGTGTGGGCTTTTGTGTTGTTCAGGCAGCCATGGAAATTTGCTGGCCTAAAACTTTACCAGAGGAAGGACACGATGGGACTAGGGAGACTTTTTTTTCTGCTCTTTTTGCTTCTTTTGTCTTTAGGATGGTAATTTTTTTTTTTTTTGGAAGGAAACCTAGCAACAGAGCTGTGAAATATGGCTGAAAGGTTTTTATTCAGAATACTTTTAAAACTAGAAAACTGAGAATCTGGGGGAAAGAGTAGGTTGATTAAGCTAATTCTGTTTATTCTCTAGATTAGTACTGCTTACCACATGATGATTCCTCCACTGCCCTGACAAAGGCCTTGAGAACAGTAAAAACCAAGCTCATTTGGAATGAGAGTTTCAAGTTCAATTTAAGTCATTTATGGGTTGTACAAAGACACCAGAGTAGCAACGACCAAATTCAGGTTTAGTTTGGTATTGATTCAACCTGACACATCAGAAAGAACAATCCCAGGAACGTATCAGATTCTGGTTCAGGGGAAACTCATTTCAATTGCTTTCATTCTGCTAAATGACCCTTAACAGGGCAACTTTACAGGTGTGTGTTTGTGTGTGTGTGCATGTGCACATACACATATGATAAGGTAGAAAAATGGCTTTTGCTTCACTTGATTCAGCTGAAACGGATATTCAAGACAATCAATCTCAGACCATGCTTTTAACTTACTTGCTTTTCTTCCTGGGTATTCTTTGGAAAAGAAAGTTGCTTCTTAATTCATTCAAACTTTTTTTTTTTAAGCAGGGAATAATTGTAGAAATCCTACAAGCTCTTGATAGGTTTTTGTGTAGGTCTCTTCTGCTTCATGTTTGTCAGATTAAAAATATAGGGCACTGCATGTTTCTGTCACAGAAAACAGTTCTACCATCACCAACATTTACATGCAAGGTCAACTAGACAGTAATCTTTATTATAGGCTCTGTATTTAAATACTTAATCCTATCCTATAATAATACTGAATGGGTCATCTGAGAATGAAGAAAAATGTTTCAGCAATACTCCTTTGTATTTTCAACAGTTACATGGTTTGCTCTGGCAGTGAGTTATCCATGATGATGGAAAGTCATCTCCCATTGAGAGAATGACTCCCATCTCCCCTTTGGTAATCCACTCCCTAAAGAGGTTTTTATAAGGTATACTCTTTTTAAATTATATTTTAATTTTAATATTTATATTTTAATTATATGTATAATTTTTATTCCTGCCAGCCAATTTAAAGATATTGAGGAACAGCCAGAGAAATGGACACTTTGCTATCAAAAAATAAAGACACATTTAATGTTCACAAAACAACACACAATAGAACAACTATTACAAGAACAAATAACACTTTGGAGGACATTCAATGAAGTATCATTACTCCAAAATTATCATACTAACCTAACTGAACTGAACTCCAGCTTTTTATATGTAGTATTAACCATTTCATAAACACTTAATACATGGCAACAAAACAGGTAGCAGCATCAACATGAATAATTTGGTTAACTAAATTAAAATATCAGCAACCTAAACTCACGAAAATAAAAACTCAAAAGACCGCAGATGCAGAAACCCTCTTTATTTTTCTCCAAGACCTGACTAATGCGGGGTTTGTACAAGCTCTGTACTTGTCCAGTTGGGCAGCAGCAGGGACGTGCCTGCTGTGTAGGACAGATGCAGAGGCAAGGGAAGAGTCTGCTGCTGCGCAGCTGTCTGTGAGGGAAGCAGCACAACAGCAGGGAAGGAGGGGAACTGAGCCAGGCATCAGTGAATGCAAGGGAAGCACTGGGTCTGGCAGTAAATGAGAAAGGAAGGCAGGACAGCACCTCACGGTGCCACATCCTGTGGCAATGAAAGAGACCAATGAGAGCCTAAGGAGACACTTCCAGGAAAGAAATGCTCTCTCTCTGCATCTTTTTGGGCCCTCTTTCTGAAGGCAAGGTCATTAAGCAGAGGCTAGAGACAATGATTTCCAGGTTCATGAGCTACACTGCAAGAAATCCTATGCTGGGCACTACCTCTATTTCTTCCATAAGCACCAAGGAATATTTCATACGACTTCTCTTATCTGATAAAATTATTTCTTGGAAATAAATAAGGACTGTGGTGGAATTCTATTCACCCAGATCCACATACTCCCCGTGTCTAAAAATCTGTAGTCAGGCAGCAGACAATTAGAAGCTTTCTACATAAATCTGTTTGGGAAATGAGAAATGACCAAACGTAGATACATAAAAACAGACAGACAGGAGAGGTGTGGCTCTGATTCCACATAACAGAAATACCTCACTGTGCATCAGCAGCTTTTCTAGTTATAAACAGCTCAAAGAAAGGTAGCTTTCATGCAATAATTAGGCTCATCTCTTACTGTAATATTGCCAAGAACACATTCATCAGACACATAAATTAATTAAGGAAAAAAGGAAAAGCATAGCATTTGACTCAGTATAACATCACATTTATAGTGCTATATATTTCTGTGGTGTGATTCTTAATTCTCTATCAAATACTACCTCAAAAGTGTATCAAATGGATATTAATGACTGCTCATTAGTAAGCAGACACACAAAATGCTTAATTTTAACAGTTGTATATAATTAAATAAAAAACATCCAGATTGAGATTCCCCAGAGAAACAATGATTTGTCTTAATTTTAAAAAAAAATCACAAAAAACCCCAACCCCCTCCCAAAAAAAAATAAACCCATACCAACCCCCTCCCGAAAAAAACTCCACCACTGTTAATTACTATTGTACTATTGTGGCTATTGTTTTACATCCCTAGTACTGCCATACTGATGTTTTTCCCAGTGATCAAGGAGATCAAAGAAATCTGATGTCTCACAAGGGGTTTGAACTACAGCAAAGAGAATTACTCTTAATTCCTTGTCAGTTTTTGAACACTGTCCAAATCAGATGAACAACATCTTGCTGTTCTCAATGAGACTTGTGTGCAATGGGACTGATAGTCTCAGGAAATTCAGAATAAAGTAAAGAATTTTTTGTCTTGTATATGAGTTTGACTCATGCCCAGCTCAGTAATGAATCTCTCAATTGTTCTGCAGACTTTCATGGTTTATTTTGCAGTCTCATTTCTTTTCTTAGCAACAAGTACCTACAGCTCTAACCTACTGCAATCACTTTGTGCCATAGCAAGCAATATTAGTAGAGACCATGGAATAAGCATAGACACTGCAATGCCCTGTCCTTTCTGAAATAAACTTTATACGTCAGATCCCCGGCCATATAGGGTGCTTGATGTTTGTGAAAACACTCTGCTGTAAAAAATTTGGGGTTTAAATTGACTGAATTGACACCAAACTGACAGCACACCATCTGATAGCAATCCACAGTGGTAAACATCCATGGTGTGCTTCTCTACTGTGCTCATCTTGATGCTAAGATGTTGTAGAGCTATAATAGCTTGCATGCAATTCTTGGAAGGTGCTTTTTTTTGCCATCCAAAAATTCTGAGACTGTAGCAGATCATTTCAGATTTCCATCAGAGCTGAATCCTCCCACTCGGTGCTCACAGGGCAGGCCCCAAATGGTTGCTTCACATGCATATTTGCTCAATGAATGCACATGAAAGTGATCAACTTCCTCTTCTTCCCATTAGATTTTCACAAGTACACTACAAAATTGGTATTTTCCCTAACAGAAACAGCTGATCAACTTCTTTTTCTACAGACAAAATTGCAGGAAGATGGAAAAGGAACATGTACAGGCATAAAGGTAGACTGGACCATACACATCTCTGGGTCTAAAATCATATGGAGATTGTAGAGAACTCCAGAAAACACTGCAAAAAGCCCCCAGTGCAATTTACGAGATGACAGTATTGACAGCAACTTGCTAGCAAACCCTGGGTTTGAATGGATGCAGTGACAAAGCAAACACAGGATGACTGTGCCAAAATAGCTGACGTCAGGACTGTTGCATTTACAGAACTTCTGCTAAGATGCTTTCCTACTGACATTCAGGCATTAATAACCTTTCCATAACCTTAAATGAAAAATACCACATGCGGGTTGATAGTTCATACAGATGCCATAGTGGCATGTAAATCACTGGGCTTCATGCTGGAAGTCTAGGAGCAGGTTAGATAAACACCCATCAGGAATGGCAGGAATATTCACAATTCTCTTTCACAGCAAATCCTTTCCATTTCTGTTTTTCTGATGATTTCATTTAAACCAACTACTGGGCACATCTATTGAAAAATTGTCTTTCCTACATCTCAACTTGCAAGTTGTATGAGACTGCTTCACTTTTCTATATTGTAGAAAAAGATTCTGTTTAGGATCAACAACGTTACATCAAGCTACAAACTAGTTCTAAATATCAAATACCTTGTACTAATTATAAAACATTTGTTTACAGACTGCTGCAACACCAGTAGCAAGAGAAGTCTCACAATGGCTGATGATTCGTTTCAGCTGTCTATCACACTTAAATAAGAGCATTCACACTGTGTGAAGAGCATTCACACACCACAAATGCACAGAGGTAAGTGGTAAAGATTCTGCAGTGGACTCCACTCAAGTGCACAGGACATTCCTCACTATCCTTACCAAAAGTTGCATTTAAATTGCCTTAGACACTGGTGTGTGTCCTACAGTTACTAAAGATAAGAACTAGCTAAAAAGTCCTTCTTCACCTTCATTATTCCTATGTGGAAAAATGCACAGTGAGTTACATGTCTTACTATGCCCAAAATACCTTAAAGGGGATGAAGAACCCATCAGAAAAGATACACAACATGATCCCATATAATGCACCCTGTCCTTGATAAGAGATTTCAAAATCTGTACACTTTGTGTGGTACCTGGGTAATGATTTCAGTATCTGAACGTGAAAGCTTAGTAACTGCATTTTATTATGTCAGAGTTACAGTACTGCATTTCACCTGACTATGCTCTCATTTATACAGTGATATGTTCTATATCTATTTACATATAGGTAGCTAACATATTTTGACTGAAATAAGAAAAATATACAGGAAGAAAATTCTCCAGTTTAAACAGAATTTGGGATTTTAAAAATCATCATGCAGTGTTAATTTTAAAATATTTATTTCCATCCATTAGTATGTGAACTGGAAAGTGAATAAACAGTTTCATTAAGGAGACATGTTAGCTACAACAATGTTTATTGGGGCAAGCCTGCACTCCGGCTGCATATGGTGTACCTTTAAATAGGGCCGTTAAAATACCAAATAAAATGTCAAAGTCTGTCAGGTCTGGAGCTTTTATAAATTGTTTAGACTGGGGATAATTTGGGTTCCGTACATCATGCCTCGCAGATCCCGCGGCACGGAGGCAGGAGCGGGAAGGGGCCCGGGAGCAGCCGGGGCACGGGCAGGCTGGCAGCGGGCACCGCCTGCCCAGCGCCGGCCGCGCCCTCTCGCTCCCGGCCGCTGCCTCCCAGCTCGCTGGGTGGTATCCTGAGATTACGCACGTGACTAAACAACCATATTTTAAAAAAAATTAAAAAAAAAATAAAATGGAAACTTGACTTCAAAGGGAGCGCCGCAGCCACCGGCCGGAGACGGGCACTAAGTTCACCTCGGGCAGCAGCACCTCCGCGCTGGCACTGGCCCCGGCGGCCGCACGCAGTGCCACACCTTGGCGGGCGCCCTCCCGGCTCTCCGGCCGCCGCCCTCCCCGGAGCCGAGCGCCGGAGCCCCGCCGCCCCTGAGCGCCCCGCGCTCCCGGCCCCCCCGGCGCTCCCACCCACGGCGCGGCCCGGACCTCACCTTCAGCTCCCGGGAGGCCACGCGGGCCGCCAGCTCGATGACACAGCCCACCGCCATGCGTGCCGCCCCGGCCGAGTGCAGCTCGTTCCAAACGGTGTCACTGTCCACCTGAGCAAACAGCCGGCCCCGGAGCAAGGCGGCCGAGAGGGGAGAGGGAGAGGGAGAGGGAGAGCATGAGAGAAAACAAACCCGTGAGGGAGGGCTGGCAGCGTGACAGCCCGTGTACAATAACATCAGTCTTCCGTGCTGGCCGGCTGAAAGGCCTTCTGGACATGGCTTTGCTTATGCTTTTTCTCTGCACGGGCTTCTCCAATGGAAACACATTCCTGTCATGCCTCGCTGCCATTCCCTGTTTAGATTTCTCATTACAAACAGTGTTACATCGGCCGGGCCGGGCCTGCTCGCCAGACGCTGCTCAGGTCGGCTGGCGAGGTGACGGGGACCTGCCAGCAGCGGGACCATCGCGAATGTCCATCGGGAGCATCCGCCGCTGCCCCAGCACCGGTGGCCCCTTTCTTACGGACAAATCAGAGTAGCAACCCTTCGTTTTTCCTTCCCGGGCAGTTGTTAGTGAGTGACTGAAATTGGAACAGTTCATTGTTCTGAATAATTTCAGCGGTCACTCTTGCCACAGACAGAAAATGGAATTACATAAAGCAAGACCTTTGCTGTATCTCCAGTTTGGATGAACTAATAAGTTTTGGCTGGAAGGCTTTATTTTGTAACAGATGAATAAGGGGTTTTAGAGCAGAGAAAGCTCTTCTACACCATATAAATGAGAAAGTGTGACACGTAAAACATTACATTATAAAGACTGTACTATAAAGATGTATATACTATACAGCTTCAATCAGTGTGCTAAAACTTTACTTTCGAAATCTTTTTTTAATAAGTATTTATTTGCAGAAACATACGAAAACATATAGGTGAAATGTTCTACATCCCTATATATATTATGTATTATGTAAAGCAGACAAGATGGTGTTAAATAGTCTGAAAAAGTTATCCAGAGAGACAGCCAGACTTCCTCGATGCTCCATGGGAAGTGCATTTAATTGTAGCATACTGTACAAATTTATCATGAAAAGAAAAACGTTTAGAAATAGACAAAATACTGTGGCAGATGCTATTTGGATGACTTCCAAGCACACTGAGACATGTTTTCAGTTTGAACCAGAAGCTTCTGTTCCTAATTCTTTAAAAAAGAGAAAAAAAAAAAAAAAGAACGAAATCAAGTAATTGAAAATGGATGCAACTGCTACTTGACTCTGGAAGTTCTGAGGAATTTCTCTGATTAGTCATTTGAAACAGAAAGAAGCTTGATCTAAGCTTGATCTTCTCTACACCTGTCAAATATCTTTGCCATTACTGTTACAATAATATTATGTTTCAGGCTACTAAAATGGTCTTATTTTTCAGTATTCTGGACCTGATTTTTCTATCATTTTGATCATTTTTGTGTGCATCCAGCAGAACTAATGAGAATAGTTTTTATTTGCAGTAAACCTGAATAAGAAAACTGAATTTTGCATGCAAAGTTTAGAATAACAGTAGTGACAGCACACTGTGTTTTCCTCTGAGAAACTCAAAGTGTTGTACAAACACAGTTAAGCAGTATTAAGTTAGCTTAATATGGGATGATTTATTATACTTTTTTTTGTAGATTGGTAGCTTAAGATTTAAATAAATAAAAGTAGGTTTTGGAAAGATACTCACTGATCAATAGGTAACAAGAAATAAGAAAGAAACCAAGTAGAAAAAATAATGACACAAGTAACATTAGGCAGACCTTCAAGTTGTCTCTCTATTGCTTTAAAGCAACTGTGAATCAAATTTCATTTTTAAAGCTAATCAGGAGATAAATAAGTAGAGGTCATTGGTTAAATCAATTTAATCAAACCATAATAAAGTTTGAAAAATACTGTGCAGTATTTTATATAAAGAAGCATCTGCAAAAGGGCTGGGAGGGAGTACTTTCTTACCATTTTTATGGCTAGCAAATTAAGGTTAACGTGAAGGAGTGGCTGATGAAAATGATTCAATGGCAGCCGCTCCGTACACCAGGGCATGAGCATGAGCAACCTGCATCCTCAAAGGGACCATGATTCATTTCCAGGAAGGCTGATTAAGTTAAAATTGTAACCACAGCTTGAGAGTACCCACCCTTAAGATAGTTGTCTGCTCTGACACATGAGACTGCAGGCTCTCCATCTGCTGAATGCTGAGCATTGGCCAAGGTACAGAATTTATCATTTTCTGCTTTTAGCTGAGTGTGAGGAGACTGAACTGGGACAGTAAGACCAAGTATCTTCCCCTGAAAATTTCCCTCAGACCACTTGAATGACTTCTACCTTAATTTACCTGGACTGGTAGAAAAAATGGGCAATCAGGAAACAGAACAGTGTTTCCTGAGAAATTTTTCAAAAATGACCACCAAAATGAACACAGGAAATTCAGGATATTTTAGCTAATCTCCTGGGCATGGTACATGTAATGAGTAGTAAAGTCTTAAAACTAGGGGTAGCCAACTGAAGCTGCATACTTTAATGCACAGTTACTATAATACAAGAAAAATAACATAAATATAGGAATATTTACCCTGAAAAGGCACAGTATTACAAACTTATGTCAAATACTATTTAATATTCTTGCAAAATTAAGACTGAATTTTTGAGGAACATCTCATGAAGAGCAGCCTAGAAGAACTTGCATCACAGAGCAAACACTTTAGCTGTCACAGCTAAAAAATGCCATCCCCACTCAATTTTATATCTCTATTAGTTCTGTGTAGTCCCTTAAATGTTTCAGGTGTTTAAACAGATTTTCTTTTAGTGTTACTCAGTATTTACTTTGTAAATTGGTGTTGAAATACAGTGGTATAAATGGCAAACCCATTAAAATTACAGCTACTAGTTGGCCCAGGCTGTATATGAAATGAAGCTCTAAAATCCTACTGATATGCTTTTCAATATTCCTGATATTCATACAAGTCAAGGGAATAGGATTAGACACCGTGGTTTCTGCTTCTAGTGCATGTATATATCACATATAGCTGACAGCCTATCTATATGCTGTCTATACATGAATTTGTGACAAATGTGATGTTTTCTGAATCACAGACTATGACGAAGTCAGATGGAATTTCATAAGAGGTTATTTTGTTCAAGTGCTTTGGAGCAGCCAAAGCATTCAATGAAAAACCTGTCTGGATTAGGGTTGTTTTTCAGACAATGTTAAACAAAATTTACAGAAAATACAGCATTTGTAGCTGAATTATAACACAGAATCTTAGCATTTTTCTGTTTAATTATGTTTAATATTTAAATATTATTTCTATTTAGGAGTCCATTAAAAATTGTCAGGAAGAGGAATGTTCCATATTGAACCAAATAAAAAAACATTTTTTAAAGCATAAAACGTCAGTGTTGAACTATGAGCACACTACACATTTTGTTATCAAAATCCTATCTCTGCTACAGTTCTTCAAAGAAGAATTGTGTGTGATAGTGCCAAGAGCCAGAGAACACAAGCGCTATCTGAACACTGACTTTCTAACACACATATGGATTTACTTCACTCCCAGTTTCCTGAATGAGCACTGTAGGTTGCAGGCTTTTTCAAGCACATCCAGTATAGCTCAATCATTGGCATGTGTAGCAAAGCTAATACTCTGCAAAGCTACAGATGATAGAAATTAAGCTACCTGTCCCTGAAGTGGATGTGGAGGCATTAAAGAGGAAGGGAATGACTTAAGTGAAAAGAAATGTAGGTAACTTCTCCTGACTGAATGAATTAATATTTCAAGCCCGCTGTCTAGAAATTCTCTGCTTTACACTACAAAAAAAAAAACTTGATATGAATCCTTCCTGTAAGAAATATCTGTGGTAATAATGCCACTTTCACAATGAAGACTTTAAGCATACTCAAAACAAGCTAAGAGTGAAGCCTTGCAGCAGAGATACTTCAACTAACAGAAAACTTACTATAACCCCTTCTGGCCTGGAAAATTTCATTTTAAGGAAGACTGACAGTTACATGGCTCCTTATGCTGTGCTCAGGTTGTGGCATATGTGAAAATGGTCAGAAAAGATATGGAAATATACCTGAGACAGAGATTCCTTACTTCAGAGTCTTTCTGAAAACACTGCAGTTGACAAAACTGGAAATGTTCATTGCCTTGCTATTTAAATTTATCTGGAACCTACCTCAGGGGGGGGCAAGAAAAGGAGTGTGATTAATAATGCTAAAGCATTTCAGAGCTAATAACTGCATTTTGTTTTACCTCTCTTTCCCAGCTACAACGCCTCTTCACTCCTTATCTTCTATTTCAGTCCTCTTTTTTCCAGAAATCTCCTGGGATCTGCCAAGTGGTCATTGTATCACAGCTTTGCTGACCGGGAATGCTGCTCACAGTCTGACAAACCTTTCAGTTTTTACACCCTGCGTGATGTATTCATCTATTCGAGTTATTTCTTTCCTAGATGATTCTAAACTCTGAAGTTGCTTTGAATACATCCTCGCTGATAACTATATGTACAATATGAAAGAGAGCCCAAGCCACTGCTTTGGGATGAATTCAAAATGAATTCAAGAACTTTCTCTCCCCACTCCTCCTCCCACCCACAAACACACAACTTGCGATTTAACGTAAATTCATTTTCTTCAGTGGAATTCCGATTTTACTCCTAAAAGGAATTAAAAGTACACTGAATTTCTCATCCTGCTCTGGATTCTCTGCACAATTGTTGCCATCATTAAAATTAAAACCAGTCCTCTTAGAGATATCACACATCCCCACGAGAGATACTAATTTTCTGACAACAGGTCAAAAATGCATCTGTCATCTCGTTGTGAATGGAAACTTTGACCGGTGATGCTCCTTGGATTGTATTCTATGTGTCCAATATTCTGGACAACAAGAAGTTCTTTACAGTAGTTTGAAAGGATTCTTTGCCCTTTCTTTAAAGAGTAGAGATTGTGCTCAACTGTTCTTGAATGGAAGTTAGTTAAGTATGCATTTCAAATGGATACATTTCAACACAAATCTAGAAAAACAGCTATGTGTAAAAAATTCTGTCCTTTGATATAAGTGGTTCTAAGACTGAGAAGTAAATGAAATCTGGTCAGCTCACAATAGTGTAGCTATGTGCAGTAAAGAAACTTTTTAAGAATCTGTGACGAATAGTAATGGAGAGTACTGACCTTCTCAGTGATACTGAATTTAATAAAACTTAGGTATTTCAGAGTGAATTCCTGTGTTTTAGCTTTAAAGGCATTCAGAGTCTCACACTCTTTCACTTATGCCAGAGCAAACATGTTTCCATTGCTGGGGTTTTTTTTTAAATACTAGTGTGAAAACAGAAATTAAATATTTTTCTGAAGTGATTAAATCTCTAAAAATTGTGTGGCATTTCAGTACCACTTCCAGCAAGGAGTCTGTCATTCTTAGAGACAGTTGGTGCCAGCTAACGCTACCACATAAGTTTGTAATATTGTGCTCCTGACCATGAGCAGTGCAGCTTCCCAGGTGTCACGCTCATAGCTCTCACCTCCTACTCTTACAGATGTCCTGGTGATCATTCATCACCTCTGTGATTTCCACTAGGAAGCAAAAGGTCCTCAACGTGCTTCTCAGCTGCTGTTTCATCTCACCATGACTAAAGAAGCGAAGGTGTGCACATCATCTCCAAGGAACAACTTCTAATGAATGGCCTGTCAGCCATGTCACTCGTTAAGGAACAAAGGAGAAGAGGTTTGCATGGCTGAACATCTTTTCCATAAATTCCAGATACAGGAAGTGTGTAAAAGTGTACAGTGAGCTTCCTTTATTTTTACTGCTATTGCAGCTGTATCAAAGATTTTTTTTTCTGTCAAAGGCATTCCCAGCTGGTTTGATCTAAACTGCCTACCATAAAGAGTACCCAGAATATCAGCTTTGCATATTTTCTTGCCTACCAGTGTGATTTACAAATAATTTGTGAAGGGCGTGTGATCTTTAGGCTCCAGCAGGATGAATAGTTCAAAGGACCATCACAAATCATTGCTTAAACAAAAACCACGGAATTGCCTTAATCTTGCATTAACTTCTGTGTTTGAATAATTCCAGTAGAAGAATTTATCAGTAATAATATTTATAGAAAAGGACTTCTAAAAATAGTTCTAAAGACAATTAATTCTGACCCCAAAAGCCTCTTTCCAGGCTTTCTGCAAAAACAAGGAATGTGGGCAATACACAAACCAGTTGGACATAGAATATCTCATATCTTTCAGGTTTTACCTGCCAATAGTGAACTAACATGAAAAGCCATCAAAGCCAATTTTCAGAAAATATTCAGTAAAAAATTTAATTTTTAATTAATTATTGAATGCCTAGCAGAGTTACTGATGTTGGTAGTCATCCCCTGATTTAAATGTAGCACACCCTCTGCAAAAACAAAATTCATCTTAAAGTTTGTAAAAAATTAATTAAATATGTCAGGTCTCTGTTGGAAAAGAAATAGCTTCGTATTCAAAATGAGAAGCAGAAAAAAACCCAGGCTAAGTCAAAATGAAGCCTGAATACAATAATATCTCAAAAAAGAAATAGCTTTACTTAGTTTGTCTCTTAAATTAACTTTTATGACAGACATCCGGAATCTCAAGGTCTCATAAAGCATACATTAGACACTGTAAAGGATCTCAAAATCTTAGTGACATAGTGATGTGTGGATCACTAGTAGGGGCAAAGGAGGGAGGATAGCATGGATTAGATGTGGATTAGATCTTGTTCTTAGAAAAAAACTCATAAATAAAACACTTAGGCCCAGAATCAAGTCTCAGATATGTGGTGTATATCACCAGATGCTTGTAAAAAATGTTACTGCACTTTCAGGCCTAGCCCTAAGTACTCTATTAATTTAACTTGACGTTTGTTTTAGTATTTAATGGGTTAGTGTGTGAAAATGCTTGTGCAACTGCCTTCTTACGTTTGATCTTGCAGTTTCCAGGAGTTTGTAGACAGGGAGAACAATGTATAGTTGGTTGTAATGCATACAGTTACAGAACATGCAGCTTCTTTGTGAAATATTCAAGCCTTATTTTTGAAAGGTTTCATTATTTACTGCTGAACACATTGTTATTAAAACAGAACATTTCAGCTTTCTGCCTGGATGTAGATGATCTTTATGTTAGAGGCCACTGTGGGACTACACTAGAACCTGGTGTTTACTCAGATAAACAGCACATGAGCATTTATTCTTCAGAGAGCTCTTCTGTCCATCCTGGGGATAGATTCTGTCAGTAAACACATGATATATTTTTAAAGTGCAAATGTGAATTCTTCTTACAGAATTGCCCTCAAATCCGTATGTGTGTATGTGGTTAAGTCTGGGAAGAGTGAATAGTAGTAGTAGTAGATTGGATATAATACTATTCCTCTATTTACATTTAACATACCTGTGCATATTTATCTATATAGATATCTATATCATATATAGATCTAGATCTATATCAATGTTTTCTATTCTGGCAAATAAGAAGCTTCTTTGCATAATGTTTGCCTTTGGCAACATCATAATTTTTAGAAAATGCAGAAAATTAGATAAAACCCTTAAAGATTCGGCTTTATGGTCGTTCATTAACTTCCCAGTAATTTTCTGTGTCCCATATGCTGTATCTTTGTTTAAAAATTTAATCTGGTTGAGTAGCAAGGAGAAAACAGTCCTCTGATAAAAAGGGGAAAAAATTGTCTGAGGGACCAAATTGTGTATTTGATGCATTTTCAGATTACCATGCCTGAGCTTTTATCCTTGCCTACTGCAAGTAAAAGCAGTCTGGGACTATTCTAGGACATTGTATTGTGCCTGCAGTAATACCAAGGAACTACGTCTCTCAGCTGAACAATTTCACCTCTCAGTGAAACATCAAGCTCTGTGGTAGATGGCACAGGGCCGCCTAAGTGCCATGAAAGAACAAGAATGGAACAAAATATCTGCCCTGTATTGTGAAGAAGTTTTGTTTGTGGCCATGGTGTTGATATGCTGAATGTGGCATTCTCTCCCTGCCCAGGATGCTCTTGCCAGAAACAGAGATGGAGTCTTTGTACCTCAGTAGAGGGAGGCTGGCAGTTTCCTGCTGTGATTGTCAAGATTCACTTCATCACACTTGTTTTGAGTTTTTGGGTTTTTTTTGTTTGTTTTTCTAAAATCAATGTGTGTAAAATCTGAAACCTAATTGTTTCAATTCTCTGTCAATAAAGGAAATCAAGTGCCTTCCATCAGCTCTTCTGATCTTAGGTAGAACGACTCCTGCTCTAGTGATGCACGTGGCTTTCTAATGCCAGTACATAAAGATGGACAAGGGAATCTTCAGAGAGCTGTTGTTCTGGACTGCAAGTTAATTAAATGTACAGATTTTATCTTAATTCACTATTTTTCCTTTAGACAAACTTCAAGCTTTGGCTCTGGTTCCATCCCCAGTGGCTGTAAATTGCTTTGGGGTAATACCAGCGTGGCTTTATTGATCACATATTTTGTCGACCCCTGCAGAAAATATTGTAGCCAGCATCATGTAACTGTGAGTCCTAAATAGTCTGCAAAATATGTCAAAGTATAATGTGCCTGTTGTTTGGTTACATCTTGGTATTTCTTTAGGGGTGGTGTAGCTGACAGGCTTAGGAGGTAAACAAGTCCTTCATTCCTAGGAACCTTCTGCAGTGTGCTCCAAAATGTTGTAACTGGCAAATTTCAGTAGATTAATGAGTCAGGTAAGTATTTTAAAGTATTAGGTGAATATATTGGCAGAATGGTATATTAATGATTTCACAAAGGAAGTCTTAATATTGAGTAGATGAGCTGCTAGGAATTACAGATTGTTTTCCCAAAACTAGGAAACAGACACACTTTTTGTTGAGAGGACTATACCTATTGTGGTACAGCCTGGAATACAGGGGAAAGGTGCAAGTTCTAACATCTGTGTGGAGCTGATGGTTCATTTGAATTCCCAGACTATAGGCAGTCTGATTTCTTTACAGACACATTTGTGTGAAGGAATAAGGAAAGATACCTAAGCAGCCTGGAGCCTAAACTTGCTGTAAGAAGGCAATGCCACTGCCAATATTTTCATGATTTTTTACACTGTTGTACCATGTTAATGGAACCAGTTGGGTACCATTAGCTCTTATAGAAATAATAGGAATCCAGGATCATAATATGTAAAGGCTGAAAATTCTTCCTGGGCACAGACTGAGAAGATCAAGGGAAGAATTAGAAGCAGCAAAAACCAATTTGTTTCCTGGATGACTAGCTAAACTTGTGTACTAGTAAAATCTTGCCTTTCTTATTGCTTTTCTTCCTGTGTGGTCAGGATAGAAAATTGCACTGTCAGCTGCCACAGCAAGGAATGGCAGGAAGGAATTTAACATTCAGAAAATACAAATGTTTTGTAAGTTTTGTAAATATTCTGAGAGATTTTATAGCTATAAACTTCTTCCCTTGGTAATTACAGGCCAAATTGTTTTCTGATTGGAAAGATCCAAGTTACACATCAGTTTTCGAAACAAGACCAGCATATCCCAGCAGAAGATATCATCACTGCTGTAACAGCAAAATTAAAGGAAATACAATGGACATTCCATAAGATATACAAGTCATACTTAGCCATTCAGATGGCTTGATATTTAGCCCAAGAGCCACTCTGTTCAGCTCACTAAACACTAATTCTTCTGAAGTCTGATTTTTTGCAGGGCAGCGTTCTGCCCCAGCTCCTCCTCTTGCAATTTCAAGTTCTGACTTTACGTGTTACAGGTTTGGAGCAGTGTCTTTGGTGGGGAGGATGGGGGGAGAGCAGGGGGGATTGGATAACTGCCCAATTTCATATGATAAAAGTGAAATTCTCTTCTGTCTGCAGGACAATCCCCAGGGAACAACGTATGAAACCCAAACTTAAATAAAATCATATCCTGTTTGCAAACATCATATTCCCTTTGCTTCTCAGTAATCTGGACCCATAAACCCCAGCACAGCTTGAGAGCCCATTCCTCATCTAAACAAATGCCATAAGCCCCTTTATACTTTTACAACCATGTCAGAAAATAATATTGACTGCCAATAGTGATGTGATGGGAGTTGCCTCCTCTGAGCCATAAAAGAAGCAGTCTGTTATCAATTTCTCTAAATGCATCAAGGGAATTATGGGTCGGTTCAGTTCCAAGTTATAAATGACAATTCAAAAGCCGCAGAAGTGTTTGAAGCTGGGAGCTGATGATGACATTATCATAAAAGCCTGCTCTTCTTTGCTTTTGTGGGGTTTTTTGCCTATCAACTAGACAAAAAAATATGGCTGAGAAATGACTTCAAGATTTCTTCACACAGCAGCAGGTCAAACAGGCAAGAAAACAATCACTATTTTTAGTGACAGACTGAGACAAGGAGATGAAACTTACTGCCATTAAAAGTAGATTTCTGCTTCTCTTATTGTGATTTTCACAGCACAACAGGAGAGGAATTGCAATTGATGGATACATTGTTCAGATGATCGGTTATACCTCTAGTGGCTGTTTACAGATGAAAAATCGCAAAACGGTCTGACAATCCACAGAACCAAAATGTAATTTGTGATTATTCTCCCCATTTGGCCACTTCACCTGCAATCTACCTACCTCTCCTGGAAAACTTCTCACATTCCAAACCTCTGACCAGCTGCAAGAAACCATCTCTTTTTATTAAAACTGCTGGCCGTAGAGCTGCTAGTCTCTGTCCAACACAAAGAATTTCATCCCCCTGGTATTAGAATTCTTTAACAACAGTTGGTTCTGGAACAAGGTTAAGTTTGAAAAAAAAAAAAGCAACATAAAAAGCATTATTGCAGGAGAGAGATCCCATACTTCAGTGGATTTTATACTCCTGACCTTGGATATTCCTCTGATAAAATATTAACCATTACTGAAAGAAAACCTGTTACGGGCAAATTTAGGATGGTAGTTTAGACTTTTTTTTCTGTCTTTGTGAGATCTGTTCAATTTAGCTATACAGATGAAACAGATTTCTGTTCTTAGATAAGAAAGCTAGTTACAACTTATATACTTCCTTGTAAAACTAAAAAAATATTTAATTTCTTCTGAAAGTGTAACATACTAAGCCAATGACTGACATAATCAATCCCTAGCACTACCAAAAAGAAAATTCATGTAGGTGAAAAGTGTTTACCAAATGAGTAAACAGCAGTTTTACTTGCATTTTTTTCCTTGCTACAAAAGATTTAGTGGTGTGATGGAAAAGGATCAGAAAATATTAGTTATGCTCACAGACTGCCTCTTGTTTGCTTTTCAAAATCCCTGAAACAAACTTTTTTTCACTGTAAGTAATGTCCAAAGAAGAGGAGCCCTGATGTTAACTGCAGTTTTAGAACAGAGATGACAAAATCAGTAATAGAGTAGAATTGAGTTACAGAGGTTACTTGGACTTCTGTTTGTAAACCGTGCAAGCCCATCAAGTGATCATGTCTTCAGTGTTTAGGAACTCCTAGCTTCTATTACTTGATCCAAGAGCAGTTTTCATTCTGTTCAGTGATTTTTTCACATCAAATGTATAAGTTGTTCGTGGAACAGGGCCTCAGAACTAGGCTTTGGCAGTTTTTGTAATTATATATAAAAGGTAGATTGTAGGCTTAGGTACACGGGCCCTATCCTGGTTATGGATAAAGCCTTGCTTGTCCTGTGCTCTTTCCAAAAGTGGCACCACTTCAGTGCATGCTGTGGGGGTCCCCAACAAGAAATATTTGATCTCTTGTGTGGTGGCAACACCCACTTAGAAATGGGGTCTCTGATATTAAATCCAGCATGGGAGTGGACAGAACTGAGCCTAAGTTTCCTGTCCCCTGTGTGAGCAGTCAAACCACGAATCTATTTAATGATAGAGCTGCATAGTAACAGCAAGGTCCCCATATGGTTAGAAGACAATAGGATCAAACAGCTCTGAAAACCTTCCTTCAAAATCCAGGCATAAAGTCTCCTGCAAAAATAGAAATTTTTTTCTTAACACTGTCCTATATTCTGTAGTAAACAAGTAATGATACAAGGAAGGAGGAAAAAATATACAACAAACATAAAAAAGATAAAATTCTTCCATCCCTCCCTAACATCTTGAGCTACACTTCCTGATTTACACTGATTACTGATTTTTACCTCTCATTTAAGTTGAAAGCTACTAAGTAGCAATATTTCTTGTTCCTTTCCACCATCATTTCTGAAAGTAGGCCTAGGAATTGCTTTCCACATGGTTTGGAGCAGCTCCCTTTCCCGGAGCTCATCTTAACCAATCGACAGCTAAATATCGCTGAAAGAAAGCTCCTAATCTGATTATTTACCTTGAAAAAGGTCATAACCCATTCCTTTAAAAGAGCCCCACAGCAAGGCTGACAGTAATAATATAAAGAAAGGCAGACCAACTAGAAAATAAATAAATAAAAGATCCATTTCTACAACATGCTCTTTAATCCAATTTCCATGAATTTAAATAAGAAATAAATGAAATGAACTGGAAAAAAAAGGGCAGATGAATTTAAATGCTTAAAAATGAAGTTGTACTGAGCAATTCTGACTTGTATTAGCTTTAGAGTGGAACGTATTGTCATTAGTAGAAGGATTTCAAAGCACATCTCTGGTCATGATTTTTTAATATCATTATAATCTTTTTCATAGAAAAATCTTAGCTTTTAATTTTCAAAGAATGCTACAGTCCATTTTACTATCCAAGGCCCTCAAATAGGCTTTTTTGAGAATTTTTACATAATCCCTTTTTTAGTCAGAAGCTGAACGTCCTTTCTCATTTTTATTAATTTTTGTTCAGTTTTCCCTGCATCACCAGTGTGAAAAATTACCTTTTTTACACACCAGTGTGTGCATATATGTGTGCACACAGCAGCTTTCAGAGGTGCACATGCACACACGTCTCCATGTCAGTGTGTAATGTTACCTGAACATACAGAAATGATGCCCAAGTTTCCAAATTGGCAAGTTGCTAGTCATGAACTTCCAGATTTTAAACAGGATCTTCAGCAAGCTAAGCCCAAGGTGGAAGAGCTGGAATGATTACATCTTCCTTATTCTTTTTTTTCTTAACTCTTAGTTCAGAAATCAAAAGAAATTACTGAATACTGAAGGTTAAATTGCCTTTTTTCTTTTTCGTGTGTGTGTGTTAAAATCTTTCAAAATGAGTATTTCTTCTGTCATATAAACATACCAGTATGGTATGGAATTTATCCTTTCTGAAGAATAAAAGTAAATTAAACTGTATAAGGTTGCACTGAAAGTTGACCTCCAGAGATTACACCTTTGTATCTGCTCAGACTTTTGTGGAGAAGATATTTGGAAAATTCAGTGAGAAACAGTGTAAGGGAAGTGAAATATGCATCAACCATTCAGCCCACTGATAGCTATAATATTGCCCTTTCACTTTGACATCAGTAAATAATGGATCCAGTTGGACCAAAAGCATGAAATACTTTTGTGTGAAAAACTCATTTATGTGGAAAATTATTTCTCCTTGGCATTATCTTCACTACAATTTAATAGGAGCATGATACTGGCATGATACTGGTACATGGTTTTCAATAATTTGGCTTTACTCTTTTGCCTAGTGTTGCAACATATTTCTTTCTGCAGATTTTTGTCTACTGTGTCCTAACACCAGTTTGTCTTTCAGGATGAATCCACTTCAAAACAGGACATAAAAATACTCACATAACTTATTGCTTTCATACCCAAGTTATTGGCTAGCAGCTAGTGAGCCCTTTTCACACTGAATGTTAGCTTTGGCAACTTTTTTGTCTTTCAGAGAAGTGTGGAGCCATATTTACTTTTCAACAATACATGAAACGGCTTCTCCAAAGCTCATCGTGCTTTAATAATTGTGCCTATGTTACTTTCCTCAAAAAAAGAGCTCATGTAAAAAAAACCCAAAGTGGGATAACTAGAAATGGGCAGATTTACAAAAAATTTGCTCCTAACTGTTCCGTATGCCTCTTGTAATGTGCTGTCTTCCGTGTCTTTGAAAACACAGTGCGATAATGGCTCGTGTTTCATCTCTACATCTTTTATCAGCTTCTGGAGACTTTGAACTGATGATAGTGCTAAAGAATGAACCACAGAACACATATGTTGTGTGCTGTCCCTTTTGTGAAAAAACAAACATCTACTTACCCCAAGTCCCCCACAAGGCAACAAGGAAAAGAGTTTTTGAGACACGTTTCCTATATATTAAAGAAAAAAAGAAACAATAAGCATTGTTGATCAAAAAAAGATATTAAGTACTGGAACAGTATTTCCTTACTCTTTACAGTAATTCAAAACTCAGTACTATTATCACTATGAAAATGCCAGATAATGGTACAAAAAATAAAAATACTTAGAAATCAAATCAGCCATGGAACATTTAAAGTACTGTTATGCAGCAGTGACAAATCTTAAGACTGGTAAGTGGTAGTTTCAAAGGAATATAATGACCAAAATTCCACAGAAAATCACTCTGAACTAGGGTGACTAATCATCCTGATATCTGTAGCTGATAAGCAGCTTGACTAAGCTGCTCATCTCAGCTTCTTCTCCAGCTAGAGGAGTGAGGCAGGCCCCTCCATCCAGCCCATGACTGATGGGATGAATTATGCTTGAGAAGTACCTGTTTCTTTTCACTAACAGAGGGAATCACATTGAGTTTACATAAAAGTGATAAGTAATTTCTTAGCTTTTTCGCTTCAAAAGAGTTTCTCCTTTGAAAATTGCAGCCTTAGTCTTTCCGTCTATGTAACAATGCTGTTTTCTTCATTTACATTGCATCAATGATTGTATTAGTAGTTTGAAAACATAACTTGAAATTCTATTTTTTTCAGTATTATTCAGTAAATACATTATACTAAAGTGAACAAAAGCTTAATAGGCTTTAGAATTTAATTTCTAGTTAATCTACTCTATACGTTAGCTAATATGATAGTGTTTACCTTAATATTTATACTGACATTTTATTAATTCATATTTTAGTTTGTCTCTTGCTTTTTATTTACTTTTTTTTTTGGTACTGCTTAACTCACTGTTTATCTTGATAATGACAGTACGAAAACCGGGTAAGGATCTCAAGATTTGATGCAGTTCCTATCCCAGTGTGTAACCTGATCCTAAGGCAGCTGTGGAAGAGAACATAAGCTTTTCCCCTGCCACATCACAGAACTGGCTTTGTAACTTTGCCATCTGGAGGAAACATTAGATAGTGAATCACTTGAGTTACCTAGAGGAGTCGCTCATTGTTATGGAAGGGGCGAATGCTGCAGTTACTCATGTTTAGCAGGTGCCAATGAAATGCATAAAGACAATTATAAGCCATCATCTTTGAAGTTCAAGAGACCAGACTGCAAGGTCTGGGACGAGGAAAGTGCTTTACACTTTGAGTAGAGTCCAAGATGCATTTTTTTTCCCACTAGAGGCCTTTGATCAGTTTGCACAGTGTGCTAGAGAAGCCAAACAAAACCTCCTGTGGAGCTACCAGGGGAAATGCAGGTGCAGCAGCTATGCAGAGTATTCTCATACTGTGAGTCCTAATGGCCCCAGACATGCAAGGAAATGTTGGCTGCAGGAGATTGTCAGAGTGAAGGTGCAAGTTGGAGTTTCCAGATTTCTTGCTAAGCAGATCCAGGGACAAATTTTTCTCTTTTTACTATGGGGAAGATGAAAAAGTCTCAAGCAGATAACTAAAAAAATTAATGCTGTTAAAGTGCCAGGAGACATTAATGGAAATATAAGATGTAATTTGAGATAAAAGAAGGCATTTTAAGATTATTGAATGACTAGACATTTTTTCTTATATTCCATTGCGGAGTTGGAACATAAGAGACAGCAGATGAATTCTCATTAATCTCCCTGCAGCCAGGCACATTGTGCATGGTGAACACTATTAAAAACAATAAACACAAAGGAAAAACAGAAAAGCAGATAGTGAGGAAGGACACTAAAATCAATCAGAAGATAGTTCTAAAACTCAGGAAAACAAGCACCTAAGCCTTATCAGTATATCAAGAAGCTTGCTGGAATACTCACTTCTTCTTGCACGATGGCTTAAAAAATAGTAGTTGCCAAACTGAAGAACAGGCAAAACATTGAGATTTCTTGAAAAGAACAGTGGGGGAATGTTGGACTAAGAGAAAGTGAGACCATCGCTTAGCTAGCCTCAAAAAAAGGAAAGCTCACAACAGTCTGCCAAAAATGAAATTCAATAGCAAAAAAGCTACTCTGAAAATGAATTGGGTGAGAATTTCCCATGATATTTGAAGTTGATGTCTGAGAAGATACTGGAATACTTAAAGTAAGGTAGAAGACAAAGTTGAAATAATCAAATATTTTTGACTTTGCACTAGGGCAGATTTTGCAGTCACCAGCACTTTAGATTCAGTATAACTCTTTACTGATAGAACTAGAAATGTTCCAAGATTTTTATTCTAGAATATCGATGCACAAAGGCAGTAGAAGCTAGTTTGTCAAATTAGGTGCTGAGGCACCCATCACTGACTGAGGTCAGGCCCCCACAGAAGTCAAGGAAGCTGCTTAGGAGATTGATGATTGGGGACTGAGAGTCTGATAAACTGAGGAAAAATGATGAGTGAAAACTCACTTTCAAAAGAAAAAGAAAGCCAAACCCAAATTAAAAGTGTGTGCATTTTTAAACCTGATTATGCTCAGTTTCACCCCTCAAGAGCAATCCCATTTCATCTAAGTGTTTATTTCTTCATTAATTTGAAATTGGAATTATATGGATGCCTTTTGATGCATGCTTTAGTTGCACTCTAATTACTGATTCACTGTCATGAATGTGTTTACAGTGTATTTCTCATTTTACAAACTTTTAATAACAGGAAACTTGACTTAGAGTGACAGGTTCTTAATGACAGTTGGAATGAGAAAAAGGAAACAAATTTGTAAGAAATGTCTTCTGTTCTGACCTTGAATTTATATGAAGAGATCTGTAAGGCTTGAAGCTATAATGTGATGTCACACATAGTGTGCATATTTTCCTTTGTGTCAAGACATTGGTAATGCAGTATAACTTTGCTTAACTCACACTAAAATACATCAGTCCAAAGCTTAGCTACACAATAGTGCAGAAGTTGAAGTGGTCATTTGGAATAGCTGCATTTGTACACCCTGATGAAGGGAAGACAAAGCCGACAGTTCAAGGAAGTTAATGCTTGTAAACCACTTGGAATAGATGAATATGTGCATAAATCTCATTGATTTCAGTAGTTTCCAGTCATGTTATTTTGCAGTCTTCCAGAACAGGTTTTTTTTCCTTGAAAGGAAGGTCAGATCCTACTTTTCATTAGGATGCAAAGCCATAATTTGATGGAACTATTCCTGCAGAAAAAATAATACACTTTCTTTGAAATAGAAATATTTTCTGAGACAATGTTGTTATTGATGACATTTTTATAGAAAACATTTTCTTTAGAGATTTTTCCCTTGGTACATGTATATTGACTTTCTGGAATATACAAAGTTGTTAATTTTAATTCCAGGATTGGTTAGGTTCAGCCTCACTGAAATGGGGACAGCAAAATCAGGAACAGTCACACTGCATTTTGGAAAAATGTAAGAGACAATTCGGTTCCCTTAGCCAAGAGTCTGATCTGGCAAATGACTAGAGCTTCCAGCCAGAAAACAGGCACATGCAAAAGCATGCAAAAAGGGTGTTTTATTGACTTTTGTCTTGGTAAAAGGCCATGTGAGAGGCAACAAGAAAATATCCTAGAAACGGAGAGAGAAAAGGGCAGCAAGCCAAGGATACACTCAGAATGTATTCTAAGAGTGTGATCTTGATGTAAACTTAGCGAGTAAATGTTTTGGACTAAGTGTCTGATAAAAAGGCAAAGCATGTCCAGTAAGGAACAGTGGGCCAAGAAATGGTTTTCTGAGATCAGATAAATGAAGCTTTCTGCATTCTGTGTACTTCAGCAGAAACACAGGTCCATTCCTTCCTAACCTTGTATCTGCAACTGCACACTGCATCCCAGAGGCTGCTCAACCACTGAGATCCAAAACTGGAACAATACTTTATATTGATGTATGTTATATTAAATAATGCAAAAAAATAGAATAAAATTAATTAAACCCAACAACATTTAAATAAAATGCTTGACTGTATCAAAATTTAACAATGTAGATGAAATCAAACAGAAATGTTTCCTATGTAATTTGCAGGAATTTAGAACTTTTTCTCGGAAGCACCTTTTTTTTAAAGGAGGATTTCCTACTTAGAAATTCAAGCTTCTAAAAAATCTACTATGGTGTAAATATTTTTCATTTTCGATATTGCCTTGGCTAAGAAAATGTATAAACCTATATAAAATTATGATCTTATCAACAGCCTGCCTTACAGAAGAAACAGCCTAAATTTCTAAAGCAAAATAATTGCTATGTATTACTAGAATTGTGGCAGCAATTTCTTTTGATGGCTAATGTTATTTTTGTTTGGGTTGGATTTGATTGCACTTAGGAAAAGCTCCACATATTAGAAGAGTTATAAAAATAACTGAGAATTAGAGCGTTGCATCCAGTGTGCTGTGACATAAAGTGCAGGATTTCACTCACAGATTATTTCCAAAATGCACTAATTTTTTTGTGTGTTTATGAGAAGTAGACTTGTTCCATGCTACACCAATGGCAGAGCTCATTTTAACCCTAATTTTTTGTTATAGAAGACATACACTGAGCATTGGCTGTGCATGAAGATATTTTATGTGAAAAACCTTTTAGTCTTCTGCTATTCTGTACAACCATAGGTACATTTAATACGATAATGTATTTTTCCTCATGTTGTTCAGAAAGATATCATATCTTGCATAATGAGAAGGCATTAAAATAAAGTTCAGTTATTATCAAAACTTAGGCATAGTATCTGCAGAGTGGCTGAAACAGAATAAATAAAGCAAATGAGAACAGCAAACAAACAATTCTGACAAGCAAGTGCATCTTAAATTCCTGATTTCGAATCAAAGAACACAAGGAGGTAGAAAACCAACTGTGTTCAAAATTGCCTAACCTCCAATGGAGAGCAAGTAACAGTAAAAGGTTAACGCTGATGATTTTTGAAAGAAATGAGGAGAAACTTGTGTCGCTGCTTTCCAGCCGGTGTATTTTGCTAATCTATAATTGGCTTCCATTGTAACATTCTCCTTGCACATTGCAATGTATTTGGAAAAAGTGAATTTTTGTCACACTGCTTGCCAAGTGTTTTAAACTGACACCAGCTATGACTAATGACAGTGCTGGAATGTGCTGTTCTCAGTAGAATAGAGGCCTGTACAGACCTAGGAGTTTCCTGGGGTCCAGCTTCTGTCTGTTCAGTGGGCTGGTGCCATACAGCAGTGAATGATGTTCAGAGTGAACCAGCTGTATTTCCTCCAGACTGGCTTTTCGACCTCGAATTCGCTGAAAGAAAACAGCAGAGGCCTACAATATTCCACTGACAATATTTAGGGAGAAAAAAAAAGAAAAAAAGTAAAGGTCCGAAATAACATTTAGTATGATTAATAATGGGTTGAAATTGCGTCATGCAGGAATGTGACACTGATTTGTTTATTAAAGTAATGCTATATGAAAAACAAATGCGTGTGTGCTTTATCACAAAATGCTTCACTTAGGTCTTAAGAGAGTTATCTGAATACAGGGTTTCACATAAAAGGAAAAGATTCTGCCTCTCTTCTGCATAATATACTAAGAGGTACAAACCAAAAGATGAATATTTCTTAAATAAGAAGTCTGGCTAGAAAAAAACTGATCTAGAGAGCAAAAACTTATTCACACCTGTAAGCTGCAGATGTGTTTGGAAAGAGGATTAATGTTTTTTTGCATCATTACTAGCACTTGTGATTTATGCTGCTAGGAGGAACATGATTCCAGTGAGGAAAGACATAAACTTTAAATGCTTTAGTAACGTATGTTTTTATATTTTTAATGTGTGATCAGTATCAATATACACACATGTGTGATCATGTGTGATTAATATTTTTGCTGTTACACAGGAGGACTCACTTACTTTCTTACATTTTTGTGAGTGAAGTTTGTCTCTTTAAGTGGGTCTCCAGCCTGTACTTGCTCCAAAACAAGATGTAAAAAAATCTGGGACATCTTTCTACAAATCAGCTTAGGAAGGAAGAAAGGAAAGGAAAGATAAAACTAACACTTTCTTATTTGATATGTATGTTCCTTGTGTGTATTTGGAGTTACAACATATCATAAAAACATTTATTTCTTTGCTTGTGCTAGTGCTACACAACCTTTGCAGGTACAGCGACAGGAATCAGATTTTGTTCAGGACTGGGCATAATAAACAGCACTGTCAACAAAGTTATGGACCCAAGATCATCTTTCCTGTTGATATTGGATAAAGTGAAGAGAAAAAAGATTGATTTTAAGGTCTTGGACCCTATGTACAGACCTGGTCCTTATGAACAGCAAGGGCCAACTCTCTCACAGCTTAGACTGCATTATCTGACTGTCAAGGTCTAGAGATACACAGGTACAGCAGTTATCTAAATAGACTGCCCTATTTTCAATTAGACTCATTTACCCGTTACAGAAATGCATTTAATTCTGGTTTTCATAGAGTTTAAATTCTTATTGTATCAACACTTTGTCATACACGTTGGAAAGCATCAACCTCTTCAGTGGGAGAGGAAAGCAATATTATGAATATTAAAGAGAATATGCACTGCAGAAAAGAGGAGATGCCTGGGGGATGGGGAGTCAGAAGAACTATGCACAGTTTATATTGAGTTAAGCAGTGGGAATTTTTTCTGACTAATCAGGAAAAATATCCTAAGAGTTAGAGCTAGATGACTATGGAACAAATTCCCCTTCAGGGAAATGGTGGAAGCCCTAGTTCTTGCAGTGTTTAAAACTTGACTAGACACAGCAGTGGAAAGAACATTTTAGGGAATGATCCAAGAACTAAATGACTTAATAAACCCTTTTTCATCTCTAATTTCTTCAAGCCTCTCCCAGTCTCACATGAGAATTTGTAGCAGTGCATTCACATCCTTTTAACACACAGTTGCACAATCAAAATCAGCACATTATGTTACTTCATGGAGTAAGTAAACTCTGTAATGGTTCTTCTGGGTCAGATAAAATATTTTTCTTCACAAGTGAGGTGACTGGTAACATTTATTCCTTCATCCATTCTTATTAAGGTCCATGTTTCTAACAAGCTACTTTAAAATGTATATACCCAATTCTCCACAGCAAAACTGAGAAGGGAGTCTGGTTTTTAAGATAGATAAAATGAATGTATAAGAAAAGTAAAGAGGAATTTATGAAGGTCATGCTGAAGAGCCTTGAGCAAAATACTCTCTGGTCACATATTTTCTACAAGTTATACAAAAACTCTCAGACATGTTTAAGACAGTTAATTGTCTGGCTTTTTTTTAAGTGTTGTTAAACAGAATGTCATGTCCCTTTAACTATAAAAAACCCACAAAGCTAGCCATTATTTTTACAATAAGGTGCTCTATGATATTTGGTCTGGAAGTGGTCTCCCAAAATGTTTTGGCAACAACATGCCTCCTACCCAGTATCACCAGTCAAATTGTCCTGGGTAGAAACAGGTTATGCAGAAAACGGTTTGGTGCAGAAATCAAGCAGCACTGAAGAGAAAACCCCACTCCAGGCAGCTCCCTGCAGTGAGGTCCTTGGAGTGCAGCCCCCAGCTGAGCTGGCAGAGCCCAGAGCTGCTCTTACTCTTTGCCTTCTCCACCTCTAACATCAGGAAGAGCATTTACACTGGAGATGGCAGGGGCAAAGGGAAGGGTGAACAGTGTGCTTGTCTGTGCTGTTACTGCATTCCCATCTCCTCATTTTGCATTCCTCTCATCCCATTCCTGCAGTATCTCTGCATATCAATCCCGACTATCTAAGGCTCTGCACAGAGGAAAAAAAAAGTGCATTAAAAATTACCTGTAATAACTTCTAAGAATAGTTCTCACACAATAATTTCAGGATTTAGCAGATCTACACAAGCATATGTGCTAAGTCTGTTGCCAGAGTCTCTCATGTAACTCCAGTTATGCAAAATGATCATTTTTGGCTCTCACTAGCATGAATTATCAGACAACAGGACACATGCATTTGTATAACTTAACACATACACTTTTAGCCACTTTTTTTTTTTTTTGAATGTGTCTCTCTTAATTTTCATTGGCCATGGTAGTATCAAAAGCATGAATTGTAGCAGAAAATTGGCATAAAGCCATAAAAAGGGAAAAATAGCATAGGAGAATAAGGGAACAGTATTTGTTTCATTCTGGAGAATTTGAACAATACATCCACACATCTACTACGACCTCAGGAGAAGGCATCCTTTTCTAATGTGTATGACAATTTGTGTGTTGGCTTTGTCTTCTGACATATGCAGTTCCCTCATCAACAGAAACATTTATAAATCTCAGGAGAGCAAAACACTTGCACCTGAGTGCTTCCAAAAATAAGTCTAGAGCTAGAAATTCATTATCCTCAAAACGGGAAAAAGTTTTCATCTTTCACAGAATTTAAGGTCAAAGTCTGGTCTTCTGTTTAAAAGAGACCATTAAATTTTCACATAGACAACTTATAATAACCTGAAGATTTTTGTTAGAATATCAGCAAAGTAAACTCAGGCACAGACAGAGATTCAAAAGGACAAAAGTGACACTGCCTGTTTCTCTCTCCTAAAGTAACATGAATTGTGACACAGATTAAAGATATTTCTCACTTGGGTCTCTCAGTGTAATGTGCCTATTGCCCGTACTGCAGCTTTTTGTATAAAATTCCCTTACGCTATCAAGTTTGTAAACAAGGTCTTCCGATTTTTTCCTGCCTTCCTGAGAGTTCTCATAGCTGTTAAATTTTCTCTTGTTTTCAAAACTACTCACAGGTAACATGTCTTGTGCCAGTCAGTATACTCACATCGCTCGCCCTCTCTCCACCATGTAGGAATTTCAAGCATGTCTCTGACACACATGCACCCACATAGAGATGCGTTTATTCTCCTCACATGTTTTGCTCATCCAGTGCCTAATGCTCTTAAGATTTAGAGTGATTTCAAGAGATTTAGAAAATGTTAAAACACTCTAAATATTTTTTGCTCTTTAAAAAAAGATGAACTTTTCCCACATTATTTTATATTTAGTGGCAAATTGAGGTTCAAAGAGTGGAATTTTTCAAATATTTCAGTTTATGTGATCTGGCAGACTCAACTTTAAATTCTTTCCTTCTCTCCCTTTCAGTCCATGAGATGTAGACAGCAGGAGGTGTAAGATGCCTCCCTAATCCAGAAAACTACCAAAATTCAGAACAAATTCTAGGCTGAAAAGAAAAGTGTTGCTGGAACAAAGTCCCTAGAGGAAGTAAAGCTGGGGGCATGAAGCAGGACCATGGCTTCATTTTCTTTTCTCTTCTGAAAGTGTGCTGATCACTGTAGCCTAATGTCAGTCATTTGTGCATAAATTACAGCCTCACAGGAGTTATTTGAGGACTTCCTCTCCCTAGAAAAAGTGGAAAGTAGACACCCCTACCAAAACATAATTCAGTCCTTTTATTGTCCCAAAGTAGGGCAGCTAGGAATTGCTCTTTACCAAGGGAAATTTGTAAAAAAAAAAAAAAAATTTAGGTTTTCATGTCCATCTTTGTATCTTTTTGCTGCCCTTGTCTGCATTTGATAACTGCCTGTTCTACATCTGTCAGCCTTTAACAAACACCAAACAGGCGTTTCAGCAAACATACATAAAACTTTGAAACTAACGCAAAAATATTGTGTATTAATTTTGTTTTTCCAATACATATATACCAGGACTACGAAAAGTTCACTATGGATGTGGATGTGTGTGAATTATTCCACTCTCCTGCCCTGAACTCAGTCAGGGACTGGTCTCTCAAATCTGGCTCTCTGCAACTGGGAATGGTCTAAACGTATTTTTCCCTTGTCTTGAGGAATCCAGTGGAGGAATTAATCTATCTTTTTGGAAGTAGGATATTATTTAAAAAATAATCTGAAAGCTAATACTAATTTTTTGGTTTAGCAAAAGTCCTCCAAACTGTTGTTTGAATAATTCTAGTGCACAAATCTCTATGGCTAGAAAGACAAAATACAGTCTGGAAAAGCAAGTCCTCCTGGCTGTGTCTGCAGCAGTAAACTAAGCAGTGCCAGGAAACATTTCCAGGCAGAGTAACACAATCATCTGTACTATTAAATCGCTAAAGTGGTCCTTCATACTGCAACTAGCACTCTCCCAAACAACTCCCAGACATGGTTTGGTCACTGGCATGGACCAGGAAGCATTCCCGGTAGTATGAACATGGGCCTTTCCATGCCAGTTGGCTGCAGGGGTAGAGAACAGTCTCTAACATTTTAGAACTCTCTAACTTTTTTTTTTATTTGATTTGATTTTTTTTATTTTTTTTATTTTAGCAAATACACAGCGTGTGTACCCCATTCAGATCTTGTTATGATTTTACCAATTGTATTTTAAAAATAAATGGGGTCGGCATGAATAATATGTACAGATATATATAAAGGTGATACATTAAGCTTAGATAAGTCTACCTAAATTAATCCATGAACTGCAGCAAGCATGATGTCACCCTAGTCTATATGACTTTCATCATCCTATGCCAAGTTAGAGATACCAATTCTCTGTACACTCAGCCACTCGTCTCTATTGCCAAAGTCATGAGCTGTGTGAGAGGAGTTAATCCACACAAAAGGATTTAGGAACCACATAAAGCTCCCTGCTGTAGATAACAAGGGTCGTAGACATACAGGTTGTTCATTTTCATAAGGGCTTCTTTGTTTTTTTATGAAAATAGGGAGGGCCCCCAACCAAGCCTGTGCCCAAGGATACATTCGGTACAAGGTAACAAAACCTGAGCTGCCTCTGACTGAACTACTTTTGATCCTAAAACTCCTTAGCAAAGAGTGGGACCGCAGCCCTCCTGTGAGACTTTTGTTTTATTTAGAGAGGAAGAAAGTTCACCATTAACTGCAGAGGATTTCCTAAGTGGCTGCTGCAGGTTGCTGTTGCTAACCTGTCCTTTTGACTTGATGTATGAGGTAATGCATGTGGCAAAACCTGACCAGTGATCTCCCCACTCCTTGTGACAAAAACTGTGGGAAATTATGTGGAGAAATTATGTTAAGAAATGGTAGTGTCTATGAGGGGGCATTCAGAATTCAGCAGAAGTGACAGTGCAGTTGCCCATGAACTTTTCAATATTCACCCTTGGTTTGCTTGATGTTGGCTTTTTATATCTTGGATAGTGCAATAGCTACTCCTGTAGTGATGCAAGTTATCTATTCAGCTGAATAACTTTCTAAAGAAACAGAGCACCAATTAAGTTTATCACCGTAGCCTTTCTTGTTTTGGAAAGTGAGCAGTTTTAAGCACTGGTTTGATGTCAGGATGTGCTAGATAATTTAGTGAAACAAAGGACAGATTGCATCACCAAATATAATTCTGTCCCTCTAAACTATGTAAGAGGATCTAGATAAACACCACATCTATGCACCAGCTTCACACTGAGACCCCTTAGTTTTATCATCAGGGTTTACATTTTGACAGCTCATTTTGCATTTCAGCCTCATTTCAAAGCACACTGTTGGGGTGAAAATTAGCTAAATGCAGTTCAACATGAAGTGACTTTTTTCCTCTCTCCCCTCACCCACTCAATTATGCAAGACCTAACAGGCTTTGTTTCAGGTTTTCAAATTTTAGAATTGCAAGAGGCAACTTTAAATCTTCCAGGAAACTCTTGCACTGCATGCATCTCAAACTAATGTATACCACTTTTTGATTTTGCACCTTTTACGGAGCCATATAATTTACTATTCACCAACAGCTGTTTGTTAGTGAAGAAAGCAGCACATAATAGCACACTGCATTTTATTCATTTTCTCTCTTTTTTCTTTATAATACAGAGTCCCGAGTCAGGAAGGTAACTAAGCTTTATTGTAGTAAAGCACTCAGCTTCATGTTTAACTTAATTTTGAAATGATCCCCCAGTGAAAACTCTCATATGAGATGTGGCCTTAAGGGCCTTGCTGAAGGAGAGTCTTCTTGAACACTGAAAAAATTATCTAAGCTAAAAAAAGAACTAGCCTGTTAGAGTGCTGCCATCTAGTTAGATGAGCGTATACAACAAATCCATTTACAGTGCTTGCAATATCTCACTGACCAGGACACTGAGCTACCCACAGAAAGTCTTTGGGGAGAGTCACTAATAGCTGTTCAAAGAGATCTATTGAACCAGTTTCTTTGTGTTTGTAAAAACGTAAGGATATAAAGAAAAATAATTAAAAAGAACGTGAGAGCCCTGGAAATTCTGGGATCCTGCAAAACATTAGGAAATTTTTTGTTAAGCTTTGTTAACTTGTGCTGCAGCGCAATGAACATCTGCAATTGCCACAGGCTTCTGCAGAAGTTGACAGTGCTGCACTACTCACAGGAAGTGGTGAATGGTAAGAAAAAGCTACTTTTAACTAACCCAAATCATATATGAGCCTCACACGACATATTTGATTCAAACGTGGTTTAATATGCAATTTTTTGAGGGAAATCATAGCAGAAAGAAATTATGCTTTTGCTGTGGCCTAGAAGATTGCTCTTGAATGTCTTGGAGCTTCACATGGGACCTGCTGCACAGCAGGTAAAGGAGCATGCTATGTAAACAGACTTTAAAGTCTGAAAAAAGACAAGATGCAACGTGCTTATGGAGTGATACAAACTATATTTAAAAAAAAACATTCTGTGCTACAGAAGTAAAATCCTTAGCTGCTTGAAAAAGTTAAGAACCATCTGATTGGGAGGACTGCACTTACTGTTTGACTACTGCTTGTCTACATTACTTTATGAAATTGTGGAATCATCCTGTCTGGGTTTTATATTCTGATGCATGTAGATGACAATACTGTGTAAATTCATTATTTTCTGATTGGGAAGTGTGCTTTCCTATGATGCATTATTTTAATATTCTCAGTTAAGACCAAATAATTGCTAAAACAAATTACTCTCTTATTGCAGAAGTAAGACATGTTTAGGAGTTAATAAATTTGCTATTTACTTTAACAGGTGAAGTATCTGGTCTTAATTTTTAATTACCTCGCACTTGTTTAGCAACCCAGTTTCTTGCAGCCTTGACCAGATGCTTTGGATTCTTCCAGCGTGTTCAGGGTGATTAGCATAGTTCCCACACATGCACTGGTGCTTCAGCATCAGACTGTCATACACAACACCTTCAGCACAAAGACAGCAGAAGAAGAAACAAATGAAACAAATGCAAGTTACCCTGTTCCCTGTCACTTAAGCAAAACTGGATTTTATTTGACAATTGCAGCAAGATGAAAATCTCACTGAATCATTTAGGTTGGAAAAGACTTTGATATCGTTGAGTCCAATCTTTGGCTATCTCCACCTTGGCATCTAGAGCAGACCACTGAGCCATGAACAGCTGTTTTGTGAGGATCTCTGTGGTGGTGACTCCACCTCCCTGGAAGAAATTCGTCCTGATGTCCAACCTGAACCTGGGCTTCCTCTGACACAGCCTGAGGCCGTGTTCTCCTGTCCTGTTGCTGTTTGTCTGGGAGACCAATCCCCACCTGGCTACAAGCTCCTTTCAGGCAGTTGTAGAGAGCAATAAGGTCTCCCCAGAGCCTCCTTTTCTCCAAATTCAACACCCAGCTCCCTCAGATGCTCCTTACAGGAGTCACTCTCCAGACCCTTCACCAGCTTTGTTGCCCTTCTGTGGACCTAAATTTCTTTTTCCTTTGTGAGACTCTGAATTTTGATTTATGAGGTGAATCTTCTGATGCCAATAAATCAAAGATTCATTCTCAAGAAATTATATTAATAAGTACAGTAAACTGTAAAGAAGAAGGGGATTTGGGTGATGTCTTTTGAAAGATTTTATGACTAGGAAAAAAAAAGTGTTATTTCTGAATCACTTGTTTTCTCTTTCTCTAGTGGGTAAAGTTAGTTAAAGCTGTTAACCTATATACAACAAGAAAACGTTATGTATAGAAGTGTAAAGAATATAATTTAGAGAAACCTTTAAAAATAAATTATGAAATATGAATGGCACTCTGCAGTTTTTCTGCTTAACTAATACTATATTAATTCCAGATCTCAAAGCATATCAAATGGATGTTTCAGAGAGTCGAAACAGTGGCAGCCAGAGTCCTTTTTCATTAAAAAGAAAAGTTCCACCCACTACTCAATTAGGATCAAATCCTGTTGTTTGACTGCAAGTGCAAGGTACCTTTTGAATTTTCTATGGTCATTTATGCAAGGACAGAACAGCTTTATACAAAACAGCTATCAGTATCACATTGCTCTGTAGCTGTATATTGGGAGCAAAAGAGAAATTTTAGTGAGTAGGCTCAAGCTAAATTCAATTTTCAAGGCTTTCAAATCAAGTCTGAAACACTGAATAATGATTTTCTTGTATTTACTTGTTCTTTGCATTTCTCCTAGACATGTCTGGAGCAAAAATTATTTTCCTTACCCCTGTGTGGACCATTTTCATTTGGGAAACGTTTGGCTTTTTTTCTTTCCCTTACAGTTGAAAGGCACTCAAATTAACAATTTCTCCAAGCTGCAGTACTTGGCATTCACAACATCTTTCTTATGTGCCACCACTACTGGGGACGCCAACACAGTTCTGGGAAAATTGTATTAGCCTGCTACTGAAAAGTCAGCAAGTTAAGAAAATACAAAATTAAAGTCCAGATTCAACAAAATCCTCAATACCAGCCTTATTTAACAAAGTTCTCTAATGGGTATTGAACATCAATAAAGTCTTTAAAAGCTCTGCTGAATAAGAGCCCGTATACATCATGGGTGATTCAAAGTTAAGGTTCTGAGATAATTCAGTTAGAAGCCAGCCAAAAGTTATGCTGCTCTAGAAATATTTATGCTGCCATATTTCTTAGCTCATGCACTTCAGAACTGATCCTTTGGGATCTTGGTATTTAAGCCAAAATGTTAATACACTTAATTTAAGTGTAAGAAGAACACTAATATAATACCTAACTGCAGTATAACTAAGTTTATGCTAAATGATTATCTAGCAAACATAATAGTTCATTAGCAATAAATTTTTGTATTTGCTTTCTTGTTCTATTTTATTTTAAAGGAAAAAAAAAGAACCAGTGAAAACCTGGAGCTAATAAACTAATGCAGCTTAAAATATCTGCTGGCACTGTCAAAGCAGTTAATAATTTCCTTTCTCTGCAGTTCTTCCCTGCTCTATCATCAGGTCTTGTAAGTTACTTGGAATTATGCACAAAAATAAGTGCATGCTCGCATACCTCACTTTCCTTTTCTTGGCGCTCACAGTTTTAAGTTCTGCAGTCTGTTGCCTACTCAGCCTGTCCAATTTGGCAGTGGCCATTATACCAAGAGATAAGCAGACATTTCCTCCCATCCCCCTGACCAACAAGGAAGCTGTTTATATGCTAACTGTACAGGCACCAGGATTTTCAGAAGTTTTCAGGCAGAATAGCTTGTTCTATCGAATGGATCTGAATAGAAATGCTTGTTAAACATTAAGAAAAATTAGCTGAAAGTATCTTCTACCTGCCATTCTTTCAATTAATTTTTTATTCTTCTTAGTTGAATTGTCCCAATAGCAGGTAATAGAAATAACGTTAATAAAGAAAAAAAAAAAACTTATTACTATGTTTTTGTTATACAGAGTCAGGTGTAATAATGACATTTTTTGATTACCTCTATCAGAGTTGCAACCAATTTCAAAGTGAAACACTGAAACTGTGTATTCAGGATGCTTTTTCTGGTTGACATAAACTTCCTTTTCTTAGCACTTTTCCAGAAATAGAATATAACTAAGAATGTAATTTTATTGTATGTGAGTTATTTTGTCTGAATCAAAAATCAGTTTAATAAGGTCAGGTCAGTATTTCATGGCAGAAGCGTCTGCTCCAAACTTTTAAGTGCCAAGATATTCACACCATTGAGTGTAAAATTTGTTTTTAGGAGGATTAATTGACTTAAGAAAAGACTGAAATATATGTTTTCATTTATTGCAAGCATTTAAATTGATTTAGGATGTGCAAGTGATTCAGATGTATGGCTGCTGGTGATACAGCACATGTGCTTGGTATGATACCAGAATGCAGCAGTAGAGCTTACTGCTAAAAATAGCCTGTAGGATTTCCCTAACAGGATTCAGCCAATAATCTCCCCCCCCCCACACACCAAAAAAAATTAAAAAAAAAAAAGGAGACAACTGTTTTCAATTGCAGACTGCTGTGAAATATTAATAAATGATGGTTACTCTGTCTCTCCAGAACAAATGCCTATAGCCAGATTCTGCTCTCAGATTCCTTGTGTAAATCTGAGCAGCTCCACTGAGACTGGTGGATTTATTCTGGATTTACACCAATATTACTGAGGTCAGAATGTGGCCCTGAAGACAGATGGGAATGGTGCCACCACTGAACCATATAATGATAGAGGACACAGGACAAAAGAAACTGATTTTGCATTAAATCGGTAAAAAACAAGGTTTTCTTGATGGAGATTCCCTAACACTCATTCATTTCCAAAATACTTAATTCGGGTCAGTTTCTTTTACTGATATTTTAAACAGAGGGGAGAGAAAAAGAGACCTAAAAATCACTGGCTAACAGCATGCTTTGAAGAAGATTAATTGCCCTGGAGAACAACAGTACCAATAAGAAAACCCAAGGGAAGAATATCTAATAAATTATTCCAACAAAAATTCCAAACTAAATAATGTCAAGTATTCTGTAAACTGCCTAAATGAAAATTAAGTGGACTTCATTTTTTTCCACCTTTAACTCATTATCTTGTGCACATACAGTGTATATATTGCTTAACTCTCACAACAATCACTGTTCTTATTCCCTTCAGATATTTGGCTAAAAGTTTGGCTAAAAGCGTTTTTCTCATGACTCACAAAAATACAGGCTCAATTTGATGCTCAATAGGCTCAACAGTCTGCTACAACCGCTTTTCTCCTAACTTTTTTTGTCTTCCAATAATATATTGTCTTTAAATAGAAAAGTAGAAAACAAAACCCACCCTAACAGTAAATAATAACTCAAGGCAGGGACATGTTATTACATTAATTTCTAGAGTCTGAATTTTCCCTTGCTTTATGGTGGACTAGAATTTTCTCCCTTCTCACAGACCTTTCCTTTCTTCCATGCTTTTACAAATGGTGGTGTTGCAGCTGCTGTGGATAATGGCTGGTTGCATCTTATGCTCTCTTAAGGGAGAAAATCTTAGAACCATAGGATAGCTCAGGTTGGCAGGGATCTCCAGAGGTTTGTAGTCCAACTCGGCTCAGAACAGGTCAGTACTGTGATCAGATCACATTCCTAGGGACTTTCATCCTAAAGGATCTTTTAAAGGCCATGTAATAATAAATAAAAACTGTCTGAGTTTCTTTGGAGTGATCGGTGAATAAATGCTGGGGCACCCTCCAGATCCAGGATATAGTATGCACTGATAAAATCATTCTAGACCATAACTTCCCAGATGTGAATAATACACAGATTGGTTTTTTTTGTTTTGTTTTGTTTTGTTTTGTTTTGTTTTGTTATTTTTTTTCACAGAAACCATATTAGACCTGTTGATGTTTCAACGTTTCTGTTCACTGTCACTCCAAAGCTATCAATCTCATAACATAAAAATATAGCTCTTTTTTTTCGATGTACTCAAAAACTGGAGTGATAAAGGTTACATGTGTAATTCTGTAAGCCTAGACACGTGTCAGGGAAAGAGATTTCTTTAAGCAGAAAGGAAAGGCTTGACTGTGAATGCAGAGCTATGTGCAAGGCCGGGTCAATCAGCCAGGGGGTACTGGCTATTAGCATAGATACAGCTTGCATACAGGAACAGCACCACAGTGTCATCAGCCAGTAGCTAGAGGATAGAAGAGATCTGAGGGTACAGAGAAGAGGTGGAGAAGAAGAAGCACAAAGTTGTAGGGCAGATGAAAATAGGAGGATTTTCTTCTTTTTTCAGTAATGACTTGAGATTTTTATCTTCAATGAGCAGTGGAGGGAGAAAAAAAGATTCAATAAAACAAGAAACAGGGATTCGAGAAAAAGATGTTTCATATCTTGGAAAAGGAATTTAGGATTGAGAATCTCAGACTGAGAATCTCAGTTGCAATAAGTTGGCTTCCTTCCTTCCTGCCTTCCTTCCTCTCTTCCTCTCCTCTTCCTCTTCTCTTACTCTCTATTTTTCTTTCTTTCTCTTTCCACTGGTGCTCATGTAGCAGTGCTTTACTAAAAGGGTAAATTTCAACTCTCTGCCTGATCTGACTGTCTTCATTTCCACTGCTGAACCTGTCAGGTTTCTTTGTGTCACATCTTGATCCCTTAATTCCAGGGATGTTCCGTCCCCATCACCGTCTCCATTCAGTGTTTGTCATACATAATTTCATTCCTTCTCTTATTTTTCCATCTCAGCTTCACACTTTCTTTCTTGATTAGTTCCACTAATGCCACAAGTCCACAGATCTATATAACCCCCTTGACCCTACTCCCCTTACTGAGGATTATAAAAGGAGGTGTCAGTAAACCTTAGAAATCGGGCTGAAGCAGCAGCTTTTATACCTGTAACTCCATTCATCTTTTTCAGAGGAGCTGCAGATTTTTGAAAGGGACAGTGAAGCCTACAAACAGTGAGCTCACTTTTGCAAATCTTAGAATGCGTTTACAATGTTTTGGGGACTCTGAACACAACTAGAAATACAGCGGTCTGGTTTAAGAATCTGTGGCTGTTCTCTTTGGAGAAACTCATGGAAAGTGAATTAGTATGTTTGTTTCTGTACAACCCAAATATTTGTTGGCCAAAAATAGTAATATATTTTTGCTTTCCAAGTTCACATTCTAATTGGAAAGATGGGAGGGCACACTGTCTCACACAGTAACACAGAGTGCCCATTAAGGACTCCATCCTACATATATCCATGGTTATGGCCTGAAAAGATGCAAGTTTTCAGGACATGGGAAGTTCTGCCAGCTGAAGGAAATATACTTCTGGCATAAACCTTCATAAACAGTAACTACAAGCATTTATTTCTCCCCCTTTTACTTTTCTTTATGCACAAAGTGAATCCTCACTTCTGACCATGCTGTAATCTTATAATGAGATCCAGGCTTTTAAAAAGATGGACCCTCGTGCAAGGTTAGATTACCCACAATAAGAAATGAGGTTTCTGTGGTCATTTTCCTACCTTTGACTGAAGATTTTAGAGGTTCTAATAATTTTGCTTTAGACAGCCCGTGCTCCCTGAGCGACTGGAATGCCCAGAACCTAAGCATAAAACCTGCCTCTGTAGACTCCATGCAACTATTGAATGACACAGAAGTTGTAGCCTACATCACTTAGGCATGCCTACAGCTTTGCTCTTTCTGTAGAGAAAGCAACCTTGAAGCAGAGACTGATCTATCAAATTAAAGTATTGAGAATTATATCAGTTTTCCTCCTTACTGGTGGTATTTCTTCAACTTATTGGTGGTCTCTTTACGAAAGAGGCAAGGAGAATACGAAGAAAAGAACCAGAGAATAGGGAAATGAAAGAAAAAGCTATAAATGACTTAAAGGCACCAAAAATGCACCTGTTTCTGTATTGCCAGAGCCAGTCAATGATAAAAATTTATGGCTGTGTGAATATTAACCCCGTGATTTATCAGCTGCACTGGTTGAATTGGTGCCCTATAGCATCATAAAACAGAGGAGCAGTGGAGCTAAAACTGAACGCATTGCTGCAGGAGGTATTTGAGGCATTTAAGTCTGTTGATCCCACATGAACAAATGCATTTGCCCTGCCTATTAAAAGCAGTCTTTAGGGAATCCTACCAGTTGTGTAGACATGCTGGCTGGGCTGGTCCATGTCTTGGTGAGGTAATGTGGAGTCAGCGGGGGAAGATGGAGTCCTGGAAAGTGGTCGATGTTTATCTGATCCTGCCATGCCAACTGTAGCCATCTGAGCCTGGTAGATTTGCAACTGCTGGACATGCTGATGTGCCAGGAACTCCTGTTTCCAAGAAAACAGCACAGTAGAAAGAAATGTGAGATGGGATCAAGTAAAACACTGAGGGAAACATGTCAACAAATTAAGTTCATTAGGTCAGGGCTGTAATAAACAGTGGGGACCCCTACCCCCAACATGCACCTAAGACCCACTCAATAAATCCATTCAACAGATGTTTTCACACTGACAGTGTGGGCTACTGACTTTGCTGCAGAGTAGGTGATGGCAGGCAATCTGTCAGTTCTCCCTGACAGAAAAGACAGCTTCATATTCAAAAGCTTATAAAAGACAAAGTTTTTCCAATATGTTGAATACATAAAATGATGTTAGAATATGCAATTTTCCCACAGCACTGAAAGTGAAAAGTGATGTTCTTACTACTCCGTACCAAATGCACCGAGCAACTGTGAGTCAAGTTTCTACAGTTAACTCAGTTCCCAGAGCTCCCTGGAAAGTAGTAATGATCTGCATTTAAGTTTTCACAAATCGTTTAGAAATCCAGGAATTGTTATGTGAGATCCCACTTAGGAACCATCTTCTTTTGTCATAACTGCTGCTGGCTGTAGGCAGAGGCAAACACTTCAGGGAAATAGGCAGGTGTGAAAAGACTGTAACAGAGTAGAAAAGATTTTCTCTTCTGTTTTGTCAACAGATAGTCACTTTTGCTGACATGACAAAGGCTAAAACTCTGTGAAGCCAGTAGGAACCTGGCTTGCCCCACGGAGTAGTATTGCTTCTCAAATCCTTTTCTCTCTGTTTTTCTTTTTTCTGTGCATTTAGTCCCAGAATCTCAAGCAAAAGTGGATGCAAGAGAAATATTTTCAAACCACCTTATATGAATTCAGTTGAAATTCACACTTGTGACTTACAACTGCAGGCTCTGTTTATCCTCACNCCAGTAACAATTAGCATTGCTGTGTGTAGTTGCTTGGGGCAGCAGCTCAGGGGCCTGGCTTGGTTAAGGAGAGATTGCTGGCTGCTCAGAGAGGTGAAGCTGAGTTCAGGCCGTGTGGGAAGGCAGGTGGGAGTACCCCAGCGCATCGCACACTGCAAAATAAATCGGCAGCTCATGGGATGTGAGAATGTCTACCCTGCATGTAATAAAAGAGGCCTTTATGCAAACAAGTGCTCATCAATAACAGCTGAAATGAGAATAAATGCTTTAAAAGGCAGCTTCAAAACCCACATTAATATCTAGGGTCACTACTTCAGCGAAAAGACATAAGGTCATGGAAAAGGTAAATCACCCGGGACCTTGTCATAAGTGACTAAATGAAGAAAAGAATATGAGCAGGGAAAAAGAGATTTTACAAGTGTTGTCTTGGCTTAGAGTCACTGAACTGTTTCCCTTCCTTTAAATACAGTCCCCAACTTTTCTTATTGTTTTTTTCAGGTACAATGACAGGATAGTGTTACATATTCCAGGAAATACCTTGAGCTATCTGAAGAGGTGTTTCTATCTATGAAAATAATAGAACAGGAATTTTTTTGCTTAGTTTCACTAATAATTTTAATTGTGATAAATTTTCAGAGATTTTGCATTTTTTTTCAGTGAAGCTGTAAGTTTGTCATTCGGTCAATATCTAATATATAATCTTTCCAGATCTCTGATCTAAAAAGTAAATTTAAGTGGGTTTTTTTTTGTTTGGTTGGTATGTTTGCTTGGTTTATGTTTGTTTTTTGTTTTGGTGTTTTTGGTTTTGGAAGCACCATCCCTGGGTTGTTTATTTGTTTGTTGGATTTGGTTTTTTTTACAGTGTCTTGAAGAAGAAGAAAAAAAGTCTGGAACATCACAAAACATGGATAACTTAGGAAAATGTTTCTATCTTTGCTTCTAAAATTATTTTGAGTTTGTGTCTATGTAGTCAATAGAAACAATATTTTTCATTCAGATGAACAAACTGAGATAATTTTTTTAAATATGAATCAACATGTGTGAACATCAATAGATGTCTAAACCAGACATCTATTTCAGCAATTTGTTGGAGACCAAGAAGACAGCCTATTCTTTCTCTCCTCCATTTTCAGGTTAAATTGTGTCATGTTTATATCATTCTCCTCTCCTCAGATGAAACCAGACACGTACTGTGTTTGACACGTGTTTATCAACATAATCTGTTCAGGGAAGGAGAAGAAATTTGTGGAAGGTTCCATGGAAATTGCCTGACACCTGCTTTAATTTCTTAGGACACAGAAAACATTTGCCTGTGAAAATATTTTAAAACGTGTTAAAAGTAGAGTAGTTTGTCTCACAAGGCTTACACCGAGGCTTATATCCTCTCGTGGCATCCAGATCCTTTAACTGCAATATTACAAACTGTAGACATCAGCAAAGTTTAGACTTGTTTAGAATTTAGTCAAAGTTTTAGGCTAACTTCCTGATTAGGTTTTATTCTACAGACAACAGGCACTCATGAAGTACATGTATTTTTTCCAGCCACCTACATATTTCTGATACTCTGAGTCACAGACAAGTGGATTAGTGCAATGAGCAATGTGGATAATCAACACGCTTCTCTGGCTCCCCAAATGCCCACCTGGCCTCTGGAAGGGATTAAAGGAACACAATGAATTAGTCTTCAGGTTTTATGCGTTGCAGCCCTGCAAACACGTGTCCATCTCTCCAGCAATATGACAAAAGCAGTATTTGCACATCTGCAGGGCTAGTGATTTGTGTGAATATATCTGGAGCATTTCTTAGGTAACCTGAGCCCTGTCTGCCCGGCATGGAGCCTGCAAGTTCCAGGTGCCTGAGATTAGTTTATTAGTACAGGCAAGCAATTAGGGCCTCTGCTGGAGCTAGCAAAGCACCATCCATCGCCTTCTGCAGAAACAAGCTCAGGCCCTCAGTAATTATTTTGAGGGGGAATTTCAGAACCAGTATCTAAAGAGAAGATGAGCCTTTTAGGAGCATGGGAGGTAAATATTTGTTGTTCTTCTGGTATTACTGTAAGGTTTGTTTAGTAGGGCTTCGAATTGATTTGGGTTGGTGTGAATTTTCTTTTCATCTAGATGTGTGATTTGTACATTTTGCTGCTTAACATTTTGTAAATTCTAACGATTTTAATGAGAACTATTTACTTATTTCTACCGGCTGTAAGAACTGATAAGCTCTGAGTACATTCTGTTGGATCATTAGATGGTCTATGTAAGATTATAAAGCATAGGTGAATTATCTATAAATTAACACTCTTTTGAACTGGTATGTTTTGTGCAGAGAAAAAAATGTGGGATTCACTCATAAAAGCTTTTTTTGTCTCTCAACAATCTGTCTTTTAATTTGATATGTTAGTATTTAATTTAGTCACAGCTGAATAAATTAAAATATTTCTAGGTCTGTAGCGTAATTCTGTGCATATATGGGTGTATTCACACCTCTCTTCAGGGTTTGTGCTTTGGCTTTTTTCATCGTGGTAGAGATCTTTTTTTCTCTTAAGGGTAGCAAATTTTGAATTTCTTAATAATGTTACTACTCTCATGTATTTGTGGCAAGGTTTATATCCCTCTGTTGTGCCTTTGATGCATTCTGCTGAAGTATGAAGTGTGTGCTAATGTCTATTAACTGGTAAAAGTTATTCGCGTTTTGCCCATTATGCCTTCCTCTCCCAAAAGACCTTAAGCACTACTACCCTTCCAAAGCTGTTCCTCTCAAAGCATTTTTGGTGGTCTGCTTGCTAATTTCCACATTGTTTTCTGAAAATTACCCAAAGGATGGGTAATTTCCTGAAGGGGAAAGCTACATGCAAATGCTTCAGAAAGTTTTGCACTGGATAAGGGTGAGAGCAAGACCTGCTGCCTTTCAGCCCTTCCTCTCTCTCCTTCTTTTGAAGGATATTTCTGATTCCTGCTCTTGCTGCCTTGTCTCACCCCGTGGCTTTTGTTGGAAGCCCTACTCCTTTGCCCTGCCCAGAACCCTGTAGCAACATGGGAACAGAGCAAATTCAGATCCTGCCACTTGTCCTCTGTACCACCCTCCTAGGCTTTGTACCTTCCCAGTGCAGTTGTAGCTGAATGCATCCAAGGGGTGTCCAGGCCAGACAGTGACTGCATCCAGCAAAAAGGCCTCAGCTTGCAGCAAACAGAGCTCAGTCCTGCTTTGAGGTCCCTGTGAAGGCAGTCATGGCCCAAACTAAGATAGCATCGTCCAAAGACTGAGTCAGAAATTCTGGTCACCCAGAAACTTCTCCTTCAACCCAGATGTAAGTAGTTAAGAGTCCTTCAGAAATGTCATACAATATATTAATGGGTTTGACCTTGGTTATCATCAGAAGTGACAGAAAAAAACCGTAGAGAGCCATGAATGCCTATACAAAGGAGTTTGTTCCTTGGGACAAAAAACTGTGGGTAAGTGGAATTTTTAGTAATTTTCACCCAGGATTTTTGTGAAGTACTATTTTGCCTACTGTCCTCAAACAGAACTATGACTAGTTGCTCTCAGAAACCAAGCAAAAATAGGTCCTGAAGTCTTAAAAAAAAAAAAAAAGTCTGCGAACAAATCTGAAAGTGTAGGAAAGGTATCTCTCTGTCAATATGTGCAACCTAAAATAGTAATTAGTCTGAGATATCCTTGAAAATGAATATGTTGAGACATTCTTTTAACTGCTCTGTCACTTGGAGAAAACACATCACGGAGAAGCCCTACCAGTTTCTATTTTTGACAAAACCACATGTGGAGCCAGCAACTGCCATGGTCATCACTTTCAGAAAACCCCAGTATCACCATCTGAAGTACTGTCAACCACAAACTCAGAATCAGCATTTTTATGAAAAGTAAGTAAATTACAAGTATGGTTACAGACACATAGATTGAAAAGGTAGAAATGGATTCGGAGCAAGGAAAAGCAAGGACAGTTAGCCTTGAGGCATCTGGATATATTAGGTCATATATTATATAGATGTTTATAGAATTTGGATTTCTCTTGCTGTAATCCAAGGCACACACTGTTGACTGAAAAATAGGTAAGCAGAAATGAAGTCTTATCAGCTGAAAGTTAGGTGCAGATACAGGGCAGAAGCTATGATCCAAAACTGCCTGGAGTCCCAGGCAGAGCTTTGCCTTGGGCAGCGAGGTTCTTCTCACAGCAAAATAACCCCATGCCCTGCTCCTTCCCCTTGCTTTCTGAAGGACTGTGGAATGGCTTATTCCAGCTACTGCCCAGTTAGAGCTTAGTACTGGTGCTGCTGCAGTGATAGTTCAGGGATTGGTTATCACCCTCTGTTCCTGGATCTGCCNTATCACCCTCACCCAGTTTTGTTTTCACCCTCTGTTCCTGGATCTGCCAAGCTGCTGCAAAGATCCCTGCCCTTCTTCTACCATCCTTCCCTTCTAGCACAGGAGCACCTTTGGGGTTTAAACATGTTATAAAAGTTACAGCACTTTTGGGCCAAGAAGTAGGGGAAGAGCAAGGACTCCTAACGGGATAACAAGAGTGTGTTCCTTTATCAAGGTACACAGGAGAAGATGCGTTTTGGACATGGAGTTGCATGGCTAAATGTGCAAGTCCAGGCTGGAGTCACACCCCTTACCTCTGGCTTCAGGATGTAACAGCAGAGTCAGGACACTCCCTTTTGCCTCTACTGCTGCATGAGGAGGCAGATGGGCTGCTCACCTGTGTTTTTAAATGGAGAGAGGGTAAAAAATACCTCTTGGATGGAAGGTTTCCAGAAGCCTGAGCATCTAAACGTGACCCATGTTGGTCCCATGTAAGTGAGAAATCACGGTGGTCACATGGTTTGAGAAGTTTTCAGCTATCATTGTTAAGAAATATGAACTAAGCAGTCATTATGTTGAAACCTGACATGATTAAGAAGAAAGAATTATGGGAGTGACAGAAAAGGTGGCTAAAGTCAGAGCACTTTTACTGGAGGGAAATTCCAGGAGTCCAACTGAACTGCTGGTTTCACTCCTGGTTCCTGCTCCTGTGAGACCTGCCTTCTCTGCTCCCAACATTGGCAGGTACTTGACTTCTGTCACTCCTGCTGAAGTGCTGACTGCAATGTGCACAGCACTCATCCAAAGAAAATGCAACACCTCCTCAAAAGCTTCATTCCCAGCTGAATCTTTTCCTCACTTTATGACACTCCCAGATATTTAATACAAATGTATAAATAATTGGGGTACAGTAAAGGGGAAAAATAGACCACCTGAATATCTTGTGGGTTTTTTTGTTGTTGTTTTTTAATGAAACCTCTGAAGAGGTTTCTTGTTACTTTATTGCTTTTACTAGAAAAACATGACTTTCCAGAAGTTACTTGGTGCTTTCCAAAAAAAGAATACAGAGAAGTGCAGAAATGAATGCAAAAGGAAAATACAGTTGTTCACGTCTTGCCCTAACTTTCAGTATTAACAAGCATTTTCTTCCTTTACTTTGATATGAAGAATAAATAGGCTCTATAGTAACAATTAATGGTTACAACCATCTGTCCTAGTAGCTTTCTGAAGTCAGTAAGTTGATGTGTTAGGCAAAACTAATTAATGACAACATCACTTGTCCCACATGTTTCATTGCTCCGGGAAATGTCGCCCAATTCTCTTCAACAGTATTGGCAAATCAGTTTACAGTTACTTTATGAGATAATTTCAACAACATCCATTTTTCTGCTCTTCGTCAGAACTACTTTTCTTAGCAGACTTGTATGATTTATTTTTAAGTGAAGAATCGTTACTTTGGCCTTTACACAAAAAAACAATCTCCATGCTAAATTCATTAGCAGTCCTGCTGCAGATCTGTGTGTTCTGCATATTTGAACAGATTCTGCTTTGGCTTTTATAGACAATTCTTCTGAGTTTAGGTTTTATTGTAGAATTAATGGAAATTACTTGGATCTGACATATGAAGAGAAAATCTTGGAAAACCCTGCTCCACAATATAGAGTCCAGACACTAACACATCAGTACCCAAGTATAAAATCATGAGGGTGTATAGGTGCCTCCTCTCTTGCACGGAGGTACAGTGAGTTCGGAATGGGGAATGCCCATGGACCACATGGTCAGCAAATATCAGAGCCATCTCTGGGGTGTTTGACCACCTCTGTTCTCTCTCAGTAGAGCATCTCTGCAGGTCCCTGTATCTAATGCACAAGGCTGAGGGATGAACAGGTTCAGAGCAGCCCCACCAAGAAGGACTCGGGGTGCGGGTGGGTGAGAGGCTGGACGTGACCCTGCAGGGTGCATTGACAGCCCAGAAACCCAAATGTGTCCTGGGCCTCATCCAAAGCAGTGTGGGCAGCAGGGGAGGGAGGAGATTCTGTTCCTCTGCTCTGCTCTGCTCTGCTCTGCTCTGGAGAGACCCCACCTGCAGTGCTGCCTGCAGTTCTGGGGTCCCAGCACTGGAAGGTCAGGGATCTATTGGAGTGTATCCAGAGGAGGGCTGCCAAGATGGTCAGAGGGCTGAAGCACCTCTCCTGTGAGGAAAGGCTGAGGTAATTGGGGTTGTTTAGCCTGGAAAAGAAATGGCTTCAGGGCGAGCTAGTTGCAACCTTCCAGTAACTGGAAGAAGCCTACAAGAAAGATGGAGAGAAACTATTCACGAGAGCACATAAGGACAACAGAGAATGGCTTCAAACTGAAAAAAATGCAAGTTTAGATTTGATATCAGAAGGAAATTCTTTACTGTGAGGGTGGTGAGCCACTGGAGTAACTTGCACAAAATTGTGAATATGCCGTCCTTGGATGTGTTCAAGGCCAGGCTGGATGGGGCTCTGAGCAATCTGGTCTAGAGGAAGAAGTCATTCTCCATGGTAGGGGGTTTGGAACTAGATGACCTCAAAATTCTGTTTCAATCCAAGCCATTCTGTGGGCCTGTGACTTTTACCCCTCTGAAGATTTCAGAGAGGTATATTGCCAAATCTCACACCTTACTTCAATGTGGTTAAAATGACCACAGACATCCTTTCTCCAATGCAAATGTAGTAAGAGATAGATTATTGAAAAATTGTGTGTACACACACATTTGCAAATATCACAGGATATTTTAAAAACATTTTTCTCTCTTCAGTGCAGAGCTCTACTACTCTTCAGATTTTGGAACAGGCAGTGGGGAAGAGGCAGATGAGCCAGCTCGGATGCACAAATCCAGCATCCTGAGAGCTGTGTGGGTGCAGCCCAAGAACAGAGGCCTTCCAGTGATTCAAAAGGAAGGACCTGGAAGTCAGCGGAGAAGGGAACTTCCTCCAGTCATAAAACATTCAGCTCTGTTTTGGGGCCAGTTTGGATTATTTACATCGATATAAGTCTAGATAAACTAGAGGCGAACCAAGAAATTTATTGTAGGTTTTCACTGGGATATCTGAGAGAAGGATTTGTCCCTTAAAGAGCTGCAGCTTAAAGCATTGCCCACAAAGGAGGGAGACAGAATTGTAGCAGGACACAACACTCGGAAAAAATATATACTGGAAAATATTGCAGCAAATAAATAGCTACAACTTTAACTATATCTGGTGAAACCTGGGAGGACAGAGTGGAGGAATCCTGAGAACCAGTCAAAGCAAAATGTTAATTCTAATTGTTGTATTTAGTTGGCCTTGTGTTGTGACAAGTTTGTTATTATGCAGATTTCCTACCTGCCACCTTCTATGGGAGGATTTTACCAAGTGAAGTTATGCAGACAATTCCCCTTGCTTCTTACCTCTTTATTTGTAATTATGTTGGCCCTGTGTTCACTCAAGATAACATTATAGCTGTCCCCAAATGCTCTTGATTTGGGGCCTGTGACAAACGAAATCCTTCAATGCCTGGAATACTTTTTTTCTCACTGTTGCAGAAGTGTAGCTGCTAACATGCTGAAAACAAAGCTGTGCTTGTTTATTGTCTGTCAGTGGGTTAGTTGGTGTTACAAATTTTCGCGGGTATAATTTCATAAATGTCCTTTTTTTCTTCAGACAGATATATATAAAGTGTAATTTATTTTCCTTAGTTTTTTTTTTATAGCATTTGTTTTTTGCTAGAAATGTCATCTTTCCTGCTCTGTAATAACTTTTATGTATATGATGCATACATATACCTTGCATGATGCTATCCTGTTAAAGGTTATAATTAAAATAATCTGTATTTCGTCTGCTACATAGAGAATATTCTTGTGTGGAGAAGCTAAGGCGTAGACATTACAGATTCAAACTGCACAAGAATTAGAAATCCTGATTTTTAAGTCCTTTCTTTAGCCACTGGATCAGCAATAATTGTATTATATCAATAATATTCTCCATTTCTGGCTTCATATCTGGCTTAATTATGAAACAATGCAGCACTGTGGTTTTCTGTGTTTCTTTTTACAACTGATAGAAGTGGGGGTATGGTCAGAAGTTGTTGTGGTTTGATGGTGCTGGATTTGACAAAGGGTGGGAGAAAGAGGTTGGACAAATTGGCACTGTAAAATATCACAGCTTTTAGGTACACTCAAAAACTAAAGCATCCGTACTCTATATCTTTAAGCTGGGTGCAAAAGGACACTGAGCAGACTGGGTGAGGAGAGGGAGGCCGATCATCCCTGTCACCCACGAGGTATTGTGGCAAAGTGGTGAAGGAGCTCATGAAACTTCCCAGCTTCTGTGTCCTTGGGGTCATTGAGGTCCTTAATCTTGTTGGGAACATCCAGTCCATTTTCTTTCCAACCTCTGAAGGCATTAAACCTACTCAGAGAAACCAGGAGGAGAGGTGATCACATAACATGGATGTACACATCATGATGTGCGTGCACTCCAGGCCACAGCCGAGCTCTGGGGCCACCACGAGTCCCTGGACATGTGCTGAGAGCACTCAGAGCAAGGAAATGCCAAAGCCTCCAAATAGCTGCATTCAGAATGGCCTGGAACCCTGCTGGCCAGAGGGGGGTTCTGAAAAAGAATGAGTGCTGTGAAATGTATCTCAGACCCTTGGCAGAGCTGCAAAGGTGGGCTGAAAGCTTTGAGGCAGGACTCAAGGCACTGGGTGCTGCCAGTCCAGCAGTTCCTGTTGCAACTTGACAAGACAAGACACGCTTGAAGATTTCCTCCCAGGAACCACAGGGGTTAAACCCAAACTGATTGCAGTATCAACAGATACACTAACAACAACAGATTTAGCCCAGAGCCCAGCCAGAGAACCTAATGCTCCAGAGGCCCAGCAGTGGGCTTCTCAGCTCCTTCCCTCTCTCCTTTTCCAAATCCTCCCTTGACTCTGGTTATTGGGGTTTCACTTTGCTACTCCTAGTACAAAAATGTAATTAGAACTATTATACAATAGCAACATTCAAAAAGGAGGAAAATATGCACAGAGTGCATATGTGGGGCTGGGGTTGAGTTTTTGACTTTACTGACAACTTTAGAAATATCCCTGGTTTTCATCATAAAAGTTCAGATTCACATATCCGAGTCATTCTTTGGACATTGAAATGTGCTATACATATGGATATAATTTAATTCACAAGAATCTGACAGCTGCTACCTGGCCTTCTTTGCTTACTTTTAGTCAGTCTACACAGAACTTGAAAGACTTTTACTGTACAGTTGGAAAGAAGAGACAGGATTGTTTTTCAGTTTTTCTCATGTGCATTGTGAGGCATCAATCTAAGCTATGACCAGGTTATGTTTTTGTCTTTTTTTTTTTTCTCCCAGCCCGGATTTAAGCCCTGATGATTGTTTCTTTCATACAGCAATACTCGCCAGTGTCATAATACAACACACCCTATGTGTTACACCCTTAAGAATTTCCTGGGCCTCATTCTTTCTGGGAGAAGGAATCATGAAGTTGCTAGACTTCCAGTAAATTTTATAGAAAATTTCTAATTAGCTGGAGAATTCGGATTTTAGACACATTCAGGAGTTACTCCGGGTACAAAACCCCAGAAAACGCTTCGAAAATTTGGGCATAATGTAACTTCAGGTGGAAGCATCTTCTACCTCATTTAATCTCCTTTTGTGTGTGTTTAACAGTAATTAGTAACTGAGCTCTCTTTCAGAGCTGGATGTATTTCTGAGCTAATATCTGTAATACCTGGAGATTCAACATATTTCAGTGCAAAAAGGGTTATGTAAAGTTACCCAAGCTGAAATGGCCAAAACTCTTTTGAAAGTGAAGTTTTGTTACTTGTGCAATGATTGCTAACAGCAAAATTCATCTTGTTACAGTGTAATACACTCCAACTTCATGCGGTAGGAAGGAAATAGTGTTAATTTATGAGCAGCTGCCACCTGAAGGCAGTGAGATTTTAGGCCCATTGAATCAGAAAAAAACTGAGGGAATACCTGAAGCAAAAGCTAGTTATCATATTTTATTTTCTTTCACTTATTGACTGTTATTATTTCAACCCAGGAGTTTTACTTTTTTTCCCCTGATTTTCCCCATCCCACTGGGAAGGACTGAGCCAGGGACTGCGTGGCAGTCAGTTGCCAGCTGAGATTAAAGCATGACGGCATCACAGGCATCTGTCAGTGCCTACATAACCATGGCCAGGAGAGGGAATGCAGGCTGTCAGTGCTGTGGTAATGACCAAGGCACATACTTTGTGCCTAAACCAGAGGTGTGAGTTGTCTCACCTAGTGTTTGTATTTTAATGAGAAAGAAGGGAGTGAAAAGCCCTGAGCAGGGGTCCATGGCTGGCTCCTTTCAGCTGTGAAATGTTTGTATCCCTAGGGGCTCTCTTCTCCCCAGGGGCAGAGGGGGTGTGAGAGCCTCTCCTTTTCATTTCACAAGGGTTACAGGGCCGTGCTGCCGAAAGAGCTGCACCAGGGGCTGAAAGTCCCGAGAGAGGTTTGGGTCAAGTTATGTTGCTTTGGGAGGATTTAGATCTCTGGAGATGTTTAGTTTTCATTCTTTGAATTAAAATTTAATTTAAGTAATTGAAATGCATAATCCGTCTCTGAGGAATGCTGTCCTAATCTTGTCTCTTAGAATAAAAAGCAGGATTTTCAAATTTTATCTGTTACTGACCAGCTGTATGAGCTTACACCAGTCTTCTAATGGCTCTGAGCCCTTGTGTCACCTTATCTCATCCTGGCTTTATCTCTCCTAACTATGGAGATTTCAAGCAGTTTGTCCTTTGCAATGTGACAGTTCAGTGCCCAACACTAAGGATGCTTGACTACAATTGTGGAGTTAAGGCACATAATACTGAATGAAAATATACCTCAAAAATCCTATTCCTTACACTCCTGCTTGCGCCCCTCTGCATGTCCTCCACAGGGAAAAAAAAAAGGAAAAGAAATTTGTGAGTTTAATTTAGTTGGTTTCAGCATATAGGTCCAAGTAAATTTCATATTAAAAAAAAAAGAGAGAGGTGAATATAAGGAACCAGAGCAAAAAGAGAAAATGTGAGAGAAGAGAACCCAGATGGGAGAGGTGTAGAGAGAAAAGGAATAGAGCTTTAAAAAGACAAATTATAACTGACTCTGGATCCAGGCAGCAATCTTCTAATCACCTGGAAATAGAGCACCACAACTGTGGGTTTTGGATATTCATACACTATGATGTTCAGCTGAGAAAACCCTGATGCCCTATGTGTCTATGCAACGATTACTTCTACAAAAGCTTTTAAATTTAGATAACCTCTGTTGTAATATGAAGGCTTTTGAAATCTGTGGTTATTTTGGAAGGCTTTTGTTTCTTGCTCTAGTCCACTATAAAACAGTACATACTCTATTTATTCAATTCTTCCCAAAACGCCCCAGAAATGAATTGCTGTAATGTGTGGTTGTGGTATCCCCATGGCCAGACAAAATCAGCTGAGAAAGCAGGGCTGGTTGTGCACCAGCTGCAGCGCCTGCCCGTCACCAGCCACAGTCACTAACCTTTTTGGGAAAAGTCACTTCCATCACTCAGGCCACTGCAGGGCAGTGGCCGCAAGGCAGCAAAACACTGCTTGGAATAATTCTTTGCAGATGCCAGGAACCGGAAGTTTCAGGGAGAAAAATGAAAGCCATTCACTCTTCCAATGACACAAGCCTTTGATACAACAAAGTCAGTTGGACAGAGAGCTCCGAGGTCAGGAAGGCACGTAAAGATTGGTGATTAGAGAAATACTATATCAGCAAAGTGTGGCAAGCTATTAAAAGAAACTGTAGCTTTTATGATTGTGCTGCTGGAGCTTCCCCAGGGCTATTTATATTAGATATTGAGTTAAGCATAACTTATTTAGTCTCAGCATTCCAGAAAACATTTTGATGTCAGCTACTGAAGGAAAGTAAACACAAGGAGGAGGAAACAGGGCTGATCCCAAACAGATAAAAGTTTTGTAATTCAATTTTGTGAACCTATGCATGTTAGAGCATTAAGAAAGAAGCATTTTTAAAAGCTTGATTTGACTTAAAGCTTGGTTGATAGAGGTATTTAGTCACTGCAGCTGGGGGAGGATGGGTGGAGAAACAAAGATTTATCACCTTCAGTACTTGCTACACCCTAACAAAGCATGAACACGGCTTTCTGTAGGCATTTTCATCTACAGCAGATTTTATGCACATGTGTGGTTTTCATCTAATGCTGTGGGCTTGTGTGTGTGCTAAGCCAAACTATTTGCTTAGCTGGGCTGCTTGCCCAGTGGATGTCCTGATGGCTGGTGACAGGGATTTGCCTGCCCTATAGCAAGCAATTAAGAATCTTTGGGACTGTAATTTAGGAATTGCTCTATGAGTCTGGAGTTTTGGTTCGCTAAGTGAAGAATCCAAAATCTGATCTAGAGGCTGGTAATGTGTGCACAGATATTATCTCTCAGCACAGGAGCTCCAGCTCAGGAATCATGCTTGTATATTTCTGTAAGAATGAGTCAATAAATCCATTGGGGAGTTCTGCTCATGGACTCTCCATTCTCTCAGAATAACACTGTGGAGCTAAGGAAATCAAAGGTATGAATGTAAAATCAGGTGTGGTTTTCTTTGAGTTGCCAGAAAGTACTGTTTATTTAAGCCTGAGGAAGTGGGAGTGCTGAAATCTCAAAGAGAAGTACAGCTCGACCCAATTGATACAGGGGAGACACCTCAGCAACAGCTCCTTGCAGAGAATTTTTTTCCTGCCGTCTTGACTGCACTTTGATCCTTAGATTTATTTTTTAAAGGTGCATTTAGGTGGGAGGGTAGCAATTATAGCTTTCTTTGAGATCTGCAGGAAAAAAAAGTGCGAAGGAATATAGTCGAGCTAGCATAATGTTACAGGTATCACCTAGTAGATGTTATCTGTCCAGAAATACTGTCCAATAAACAATTTGTACTTTCTGCTACTTTGTTCTGGTCACATCTTTTAATGTCTGTCATTTTGGATTTAGGCAAGCTACCAGCCCTTTCATTTTCCTTTTTCTGAGCAAAAGATACAGCTTATAAGATTGTGAAGACTGTACTTTCATGTGCTTCTTGATTAGCATTCCTCCCATTCCGTGACCTCTTATTACTGATAAAACGAAGTTTTTCACTCAGATTGTGTAATTCTACATTTCTGTGTTTGAGTGAAAGAAAACTTCCTCTTCCTTCTCACCTTGCTGTGTGTTTTCCTTGTGCTAATATTTTCACTGCAAAGAAATTATTCATTACCACAGAAATATCCCAGCTCTGCAGGTTACATATTAATGACCAGTTCTCCCAGACAGAGGATCATATTCCATTTAGAGTGCAAATGTTATGTCTGATGTCTGCTGGTTACCAAACATCACAGAGAGGACTTAGCAACTAAGGCTTTATTTGCATGTCCTCTGCCTAAAAGCAGACACAAGAACTTCCCACAGATATTTATTTTTTTCCCTTAATTACCCAGCCTTACATACTAGTCCTAATTCTTGATGTATTTAATAAAATGATGCTGGGCTATAAATTCTCTGTCTCTTAATTTACTGTAAGCTACCACTCTATTGCACTTTTAGGCTGTCTTTAGGAGCAGTATTTTACTCAGGAATAGTAGCGTATTTTGGATGTTGTGAAGATAGATTTTAAGCTTTTTGGGACCCATAGCTAAAAAGGGGAAAGGCTTGAGTTGTTGACTATTTGGTTGACAAAGATAGTTCATGGCTCAAGGAAAAGGAAACAGAAATGTCTTTTACCCTAAAGCTAGACAGAAAACTAGTACACAAATTTAATAGAAGAATCTAAGTTTGGCTATGACTGAAGGACTAGATGAGCCAAAACAGATTTATGATGATAAGAAATGCCTTACTGCATTAGGCCAGCCTATCATGGCCAATAATATCTCAGACAATAGGAGATGCTATTTAGTGAGAGCACATGAGCATTGTTACTCTTTCTAATTTATTCCCCTCAGACCCTCCCAGCACCCAGAATTTCTACACTGTAGATGTTCAAGGCACACCCCTCTCTCTTTCCTTTAATATCTGCTTATGACCCTCTTGTCCATGAATTTTTCTAATCCTGTTTTGTACTGCTAATTCTCAAATCTTCCATGGCAACAAATTTCAGAATTTCACTATTCATGGTGCAAAAGAAAAAAAAAAAAAAAGAGACAAAAAAAACCCCAAAACAAAACAAAAAAACCCCACCACACCAAAATCTTCTGTGTTTTTAACTGATCCCCTTATAATTTCAGCAAAAGCTCCCAAATCTAATACTGCAGGATTTGCTGAACAACAGTTTCTCATCCACTTTGCCTGCTGCCCTCTTGATGTTGTGAATGTGTTGGTATTCTGTAGCAGAGAATGATGTGCTTACCCAGAAGGGTCCATGCAGCCTCTCACAGTGATAATGTGGCCCTGGTTCTCAGTTGTACAAACTACCTTTCTGCTCAGCATTGTTGAAAATGGTCCCTTAGTTGATCTTTGTGCTGTATCTGCCTGGTAGATGAGCAGTAGTGGAGGGAGGACACTGCCGGTTCCTGCCAGGCTCCCTCCTCGCCCCAGCATGCCCCAAACCTGCCACCTCTTCTCCAGGCCAAGGGGAGGCTCGCAACCAGACAAGGAAATCTTACTATTTAAGTGATATTCCCTAGGAGAGCATTTGAGAAGTGCATTTTAGTTTTGTTTAAGTGTTTAAATGTTTCTGGTTTATACTGCCATGGGTTTGCCTGTATAAAGCCCCACATTTAATACAAAGTAACATATGAGTTTTCCAAATGGTTTCCTCCACACTTTCAAAGTCTTAATTTTGTCTTTCTCTCTCTTCTTCTTTATTCTCCCCACTGGGAGAGGATGTATCTTTGCACAAGTCATTAGTGCATCTGCATCAGTACTTTTAAGCAGTATGCAGTAAAACTTTGATTATAATGCAGTTTAGTCAAGAAATAAGAGACAAAGCCTAAAGGCTGAGACCAGTTAGCAATGTTAGCAATTTGATATTAAATATATTGCCACTTTCTATTATTTTCAACTAGGAAATACATCTATTTTCTGTTGAAAGATAGTTCTGCCTTTGAAGATAGAATAACGTTTACATAAATGTTAAGATCTTCTTTAATGTAGCCTTCATTATCTCCTCTGTCCCCCCTTTCTCTGAAAGCTGAAGTGACTGATGTCAAGATCAAGGGAGTCAATCAATGTAGATACACTCCAGGACCCAGATAGGATATAAATCACCCTAACTCCTGACCACGGTAGACACCGAACTGAAGGACAGACGTTTACATACTCACCATCCTTGTGGGGGAGGCTAAATTTCCCAGCCACTTACCTCACGGGCACCCCTCATTCATTAACCAATTGGGGTGCTTAGTATCACTTATCAAATAGGCTAATCAAAGTTTGAGAGAAAACAGCTCTTGACCATTCCTTGCCCTTTGAGCACTCCAGGGCCACCTCCCGCCCCTAGACTTTTATCTAATTAAAGTTAAAGAGGGGAAAATTAATCCATGGAAGAAAATGAGATAACAGCCACCACAGCAGACCATCCCAGAGCCCGGTTTGCCTTTCATCTGCTGCTACCTGACAATTAACTCTTCAGCAACACAGGAACCCCATTTCGTGGGAGCAGAATCTGTCCCTTCACACAATGATGGGTGTTGTATTTTCATTTCTCACTGCTCCATGTTGCAGTTCCTCTGGGTGTGGGTGAATTAAAAAGGTCATCCTTTACTTTCCCTCTCTCAAGCTTGACTTAGTGCTGTTTTCACTTGCAGAATACAAAAGTGAAAACTGTAATTTATTACAGTACCAGCAATTCAAGATGTTTTGCTTGGATCCTGTGCTTGCAATTGGTTACCAACATTCCAGCCTTTCTTGCTTTTGTTGGCTACAACTTTATAACCCTCAATTTCATTCTCTAAATCTGTCTTTAAGAAGACATTTCACAACACAGGCTTGTGGGTTTTTTTACCTTGGAAAAAAAATATGGAGCGTCCCTTTAGTAGATGCACTGCCATTTTTGTGGTACTACTTGTGTTCCTGTTTGCTGTTCTTTTGTTTTAAATTCCTCTTTTTTAAACCACCTGACAGTAAACTTTCTGAATCCCAAAGGATCTTCCTTTACGACCACTTGAATTTTTCAGCAGCTGAAACTTTGGCACAGTGAATATCAGAAATAAGTTAACTCTGGTAACACAGCAGTTGTTAGCTGCACTGTGAAAGGAGAAACTGGTGTTTTATGGGGTACTTGGGACTCCTGAGCTGTGGCCACGCAGCAGCAGCAGCAGCAAGCTCTGCTCCTCCAGCTCCAGCAGCACCTGCCAGCAGCAGCACACAGGGGTGCGGGGGCAGCTCCGACATGTCACCCTCGCTGGCATTTGGGTTTTGGGGCACCGAGAGAGCAACAGCAACAGAGTTCAGCTTTCTTTCTAAAAATACTCAGACACTTTGAAGGCTGTAGTTATACTGCTAGAATTTTAGCAGGAAGCATTGGATTATAAAGTTTGTGGGACAGGCACATATGGCCAAAATTAGAAGTGCTGAGGAAATCCCACTTAAATTCTAGCTGTCTCAGTTTTGCAACTTGCACCTTGAGGCACTCGATGGTGGGCAAGTCAAAGTAGCCCAAAGTAACCCCATTTGGACTCTTTTCTAGACAATAAAAACTGTTTTAATTATTATATGTGTATTTTGCTTTGGAACAGGTCACTATACTGGGTTCTGTGGGGTTTGTTTGTTTGGATTTCTTTTGTAGCATGTTTTTGTTGTATTTTTAAAGCCATGAAAGACTATATACATCTATAACACTATAGCCAGCAGTAGACATTAAATACCCTGCAAGACCAACCTTAATATTGTCAGTACCTGGTCCCTAGCACTTCTTAATGGGCATTCTGAAACATAGTTATTCACTTGCAAATGGAAGCTGTAAATAGAGTTCAAACCTTTTAATTTAAATTAAAAGAAAAGAAGCCCTATTCAAGTTTCCAAATTTCTTCCAAACTTTTTGGGAAAATTTTAGTCCATATCAATGACTAAACTAATATCTGGCCTTCCCTTTAGCTATCTGAACTAATCCATCAGCCTGACAATTTAGAACTATGACTCGCAGCTTTTTGGTTATGGAAGGGACACTGGTAGGGCTTTAAAGGGGGGTAGGTGAGGCAGTGAAAATGAGATTCAGTAATCCTCCTGTATTTTAAGGTATTTTGCACGGGGTGGGAAGGAGCTGAGACTTTTGCTTGCTTCCCTCATGCCAGGCAGCAGCAGGGGGATTTGGGAGCTCGCTGGGCTGCCGCCCACTCAGTGCTCCCGTGGAGACAGGTAGCAGAGGGGTGTTTGCTGAATTCCTTCTGCAGCTGCAGTGTCAGACTGGGGAGTTCACAGGACCCAGTTAAACTCAGATATCAATTAATACCAGCTGCTTTACTCTGCAGGGTGGACAGGAGCAGCTAGGAACTGGAAAATCTGTAATAGGGAAATACATTAGAGAGAATAGTTCTGTACTGGCAGGGGGATAGGCTGCAAGGTGTAAAAAATCTTTTCCATCTCTAGTTTCTACATATATAATTTATATAGGACACAGAAAACTAAAATTGTAGCGAACTTTGTTCACTATCCACTGGAGACAGATTTGATCCAGTGACCCAAAGGTGAAAGGTTCTGTATTCTATTAGCAACCCCCTGCAAATGCAGTCCCTCACCAAGGTTTTTATGTTAATAACTGAATACCACTAACCTTTACAAGCTATGTGGCAACATTTTCAGTCTCCTAATTCTGAGTAATTTCCCATTCAAATGGTAATTTGAGTTTGTCTTATAGATAAAAATGGAATTTCTTCAACATTTTGTTGTTAGATATTTAGGAATTCAGTCATTTTAGAAAGAAGGGGGAAGAAGAGCAGGTTGGATTATGACTGTGTCATAAGAGATGTTGCCCTAGGAGAACACATTAGGCACCACTCCCACACTACTTTTTCCACACTCCTCTGTGACTGATTGTGAGAGAAAATTCTTCTCTTCCCCCTTACCAGCAATTTTACATCTTCTACTCTATTGCCCACTGGAATGTCTCTTGGAATTCCAGCTAGGATCCATAAGTTAAGAGAGTCTTGATCATGATACCAGTGAAACTTGTAAGCAAAATAAAATATTTCACACATATTATTTTGAATATGCACAAAAATGTATACAGACTAAGAAAACATAATGCTATTTAATTTCTATTAAATGTAAAAATGTGGAAATAACCAAAAATAAGTTACATAAAATAGCAGTTGGAGGTCACTATTCATGTCAGAGGTGGTCTTGTTCTATTTTTTTTTCTTTTTTCCTTTACTTACAAGCAAAACTCCACTAAGCCAGAAACCACCAACCATTACAGTCTCACAGTAACAAGATATTAATAGCCCATGGAAAAATCAACATATAATTTTATATTATGGTACTTACTACATACAGTCCCTGTATCTTTTTTAGTTCTGACCTAACTGTAACATGAGAAAAGGCAGTGAAGTGGCACGCAAAAAACTTGTGCTCATTTAAATTTATAATATATTCAAAACACTGTTGGCAATTTTTCATATATGTTTTTAAGGAACTCTCACTTCATTCTTTTGTTACAGAAGGATAGAAAATTTTCCTGCCGATTTTAATATTGTTGCTTCTTGTTTAAACAACTGTATCAATCTTTAATACACAGAGAATTTATATAATAATCCTCAGTCGATAAAGTACCTTAGGGATAGCACTGCATCCCCACCCTCAGGCTACGGGCCTGCTGTCCCCACCATCAGTTACACTGGCTCCTCTCAAACATGAACTCTTCTGTGGTTGTTTTTGCTTACTGAAGTAAGCAAACATGTTTTTGTTCAATCCCAGAGAATGCATTTGCATCACCTGCATGCACCTCTGAGGAAGTGAGCCCACACTTACAGAGAAGTGGGTGTCCTCAAAATAGAGGCCTAAGAATTTTTGTGGTTTTACGTAAAATTACTTCATAGAGGTTCCTGTCTGTTGTGGTGGTCAATGACCTAAACTGTGCTGAAGCATGCTTAATGCTTAAATTCTGCTTCTCCATATCTACATGTGCTTTATTGTTTGCTGCCTCATCCTTTACCTTTGTCCCTTTTTGCACACATTGTCTTCAGCATCAGTGATTTCAAATCACTTATTGCTATAGTTCCTAATTCTTTTTACATCTCCTAATCTTCATACACAGGCCACAGATTTTGTTGTTTGTTTAAAAGATATTGATTAGTCTCTTGATGTCAAAAATGCTAAATCCAGCAACAGGAATAGAATTTTCTGGTTAACTTGAAAGGACCTTAATCTGCATTTGCCTAGCCTGGTCTCCTTGTAGAGGTATGCAAACTGTTTAGCAAACTTTCAATCAGTGTCGCTCAGCCTCTGCCTTTTGGAAGGACTGATGCTGGTTCAAAAGTGCAAAGCTCTTCCCTGATTTCAGGAGTGTTAAAATAGCAGAAAAAAACCATGAAGCAAAAGAGAAGGAATAGAGACACAGCTCCTCCAAAAACTCTCCCTCTAGCAATAAAAAACGAGCTTGAAAGGAAGAATCCACTCAGCAGGCAGGATTTAGAGGATAAGATGTTATACATATAACACCACTCTCAAAGGGAAGCCAAGAGCTGCACTCAGCATGCAGAGGTAATGCTTAAGGTCAAGGCAGAAATGTCAGAACTTTCCAAGAATTTTGGATAGTCCAAGTGATGCCACGGAGCCTTGAGGTAATGTGAATACCTACTGCGGCTGAATTTCAGGTTGCTCCTAGGACTCCATGGGTTTTAAGGATGCTTTCCTTCTGTTTGTATTCTGATTTTAAAATGAGATTAGACACTTGGGAAAACACTGTGTTAATCTGCTCCACAGTGATTCACGCTGGTCACTGGACTGAAGCGAAGTCCTGCTGAAAAGCTTTAAAACTAGGCAACAATATTGGAAGCAGAGCCAAACCAGCAGTGTTATTTCTAAGGCTGAGGGCTCAATTCCAAAACTACTGTCTCCTTTTCTCAGGCAGCTTAGTCTTCAAAAGAGGTCCATTTAATTCTAAAAGTTACCATGATTTGGGGGGTTAATAAATCTTATTTTTTTAAGTGACAGACCACAAAGTGCCCCATGAATTGATCTACTTCATTTTGCCATGGAGTTTGTCATCTCCTTTTTTTTTTTTTTTTCCACATACCCAAGTACTTCATTCTGCTCTCTCCTTGAAACTTGGAGGATTTGGGTTTCTCCCTCTCCCAAGATAGTTATCGTTGGCCAGTGCATCAAACAACTTGTCTACTGAACTCCAGCCACAGAAGAAATACACCACCTACCAAACCAAAGGCGCCCTCTTCAAATCACAGTCCCTTTTGGCAGCCAGTTCCTCTCATACCATTATACCCAGAGCACGCTATAAATCTTTTCTCTTGGACACTACTGGCTACCTTAAGTGCATAAAACCAGCTATTACAACGATCCTAGTAAAATGAGCAACTGCTAGAAAGGGATTGTGCTGGAGGTGTAATACATTTCACAAAAATAGTTTCATATAGCTCCATCTTTTATTTTTCAACATTCAAAAGCTTCTCTCTAGCAAGCTCAAAACCATTTCTGTTTTGTATCTGCTGATGTATTTTTCTTTTTCTGTATCTTTGCTTTTTTTTTTCTTTCTTGATAATTTTTTTGGTGTTGGTTTAGGGCTTTTTCATGGTTCTGTTTGTTTGTTTTTCCTGTGTGGTCTTTGACATTCCTTGTGAGCTAAGAAACATGGCTTACCATTGCAAGAAACATCACCACCTGGTTCTGTGTTGAGGAAGAACCTCACTGTTGCTATCTTAGGTAAAAAGTAGATTTGAAAATGCCAGAAAAAATTAATAACTATTGAGAACAAAATCTCACTGAATCATCACAGAGCTTCCTTTAATCCTGAATAATGTTGTCTTCAGATTATTTTAAAAGGAATTCTTGATACTATTGAAGATATGAGGAAGTTGTAACTCCTAATAACTCCTCGATATAATCTTCCTGGATACCTATGCACAGAAGGGTACCTTTATTTTTTTCCTTATTGAAAATAAAACTGACTTCAATTTCACTGGTATATGCTCAGTTTAAAACGTGTTTTTGAACTGCATTGCTCCAGACTATACATTAGAGTTGAGATTATGATAAAGTCTGTAACATGGCAGGTTGTTCTAATCTGTTAGTATGGAAGCAGAAGTTTCAGCAAAGCAATTAAAATGATAACCTGAATGCAGTGACTTTGGATTTTGTGCTCAGAGCTCTCACAGCAGCTGTCAAAAGGCACACTACTGTCCCTGCAGACAGACAGGCAATTTCACAACAAAGGCGTATTTGGCCGTTTGTCCCCTCCATCAGCATTTGCACTGCTCCAAAATGCTTGCTCCTATTGCCTCAGTCACATGTGAGAGAAGGAAGAGAGAGGACTTTATAAATACCTGGTTTCTAGGGCTGTGCAAAGCTGCATAGGTTACTTTCCACTTTCTGAATCTGTCTCACATCCATTTGATCACTCGCACACTTTGTACTTTGCTGCCTTTCTAGTTATTTGGGGCGCAAGGTATTTTTTTTCCTGCTCCATGTCAGAGCCAGCTAACAAGAATTCTTTTGCTACAGGGCAAGAATGAAACATCATTAAATCATAATTTCTTTTCCACAAGCATAGCAGGTATAACCAAGCTGCTTTCCTCCTAAGCCTCCCTACTAGCCCCACAATACTTACTGCATTTCTTGGATCACTATAACTTAAAGGCCTTTTGTCAGAAGGAGAGAACAAAGGTGCCTTGAAACAACTTTTTAATCTCTCCCCCTTCAAAAGCAATGCAAAAGTTCACACTGTATGCTTTTATAATCAGACTTTTCCCTACTCAGGCAACATGTGCATCAATAGAGTGTTTTTACTGCAGCAGGCTCCAGATTCTGGTCTGAAGATAAGCTGCTTTCTTGTTTTGCCTGCTTTTGTATGCTCTAGCTAAACTTCCTGAAGCTCGTGCTTAACCAAAAATATAGTGGAGAACTTCTTCCCTTCCTAAGCAGGCTTTGCTCAAACATGTTCACTGACAAATTTAAGAAACTGTAGGAAATGGGTGAAAAAGAAGCAATTCACATAAATGTCCTGTCTAAATGAAATAAAGCACCAGATTTCCAGAGGAAATCAAAGTCTGAAAAAGTAATTACACTTGTTTGGATTAAATGCAAGACAGCATTTTTATAAACAAGCAAAACCTTTGGCTAACATCTTACTTCTCAGCCTTTCTTTTATTTTATGTTTAAAATTAGTTATATTTTCTCCTCAGATCCATAATCCCCAATAAATTAACCAGTCCAAATAGCACATGCACAGGATAAAACCATATCTTTGTTTTTGATTACTTTGCTTATGGTTGCAATTTAGGTAGCCTTGATTCCAGCTATTGTTGTTTCTGTGGACTTGAGCACACTTAAACTGCAGAGAAAATCTCAGTTCTTACATAGATCTAGTTAAGTTGTTGGCTGCAAACAGATAAACATATCTTGTTTTTGTTGATGAGTTATTTAAAAACATAATTTTGCAAGTATGGTGCTGTTTATGGTATATTGTTGCTCTTTTACTGGGACCATGGACTTGTATTGTTGTAAGCTGGAAGAAATTACTTGTGAGCACGAGTGATTTTATTTGTAAATTCAATTCTCAAACATTCAACAGAACTACAGGAAACATTCCCTTAACTGAACTATTGCGTAGAGACAGCAAAACTGACACTATTAAGACCATGGAACTTCTTGAAACCCCACAAGTCAGCAATTCAACTTCTGTCTCTTATGAAATACACTTGATATAACGTAAATAGCTTATTAACAAAATGCCTTCCTCACTGATCTAGTGCTGGATAGACAGTAAATAGACTTCATATGACACTAAAAAGTCATTACACTTTACTAGCAGTTCTTTGCATTAAAACAAAACAAAAAAAAATGCTAAAAAATGAGTTGTGATAGAATTTGAAATGGAAATGGAGAAAAGCATCATTAGAAGGCAAGGAGTCTCACCTTCCCTGCTTCCAGGGCACCTTCAACAAGAGTACAGAAGTACATGGCTAATGGGATAGGTGATAAAGACGTAGCCAACCCACATTGCTACCGCTGCAGGAGATCAGGATTAAAATAGGTGAAAAATTAAGAAGATTTATAATACTTAAAATTTAGATTATTAAAACAAAAAGTAATTATTTTAATTTGATTATGGGTGGTGTATTGTCACACTAGCAGTTGACAAATTGGTTTTGAAGACAAGTTTTAGTATAGCTCTTTAAAGTAATCTTTAAGTATATCACACAATGCGTGCAATAGAGTTATAGCACATATAGAGAAAATGGGTTATAAATCATTGAAATGAATCTTAAGAAAGCAAGATGCTTGTTGACATAGGCACAAATAAAAATGTATCTGAAGGTGCCATTACTCCACTTACATATCCTCGTGCTCTCATGCATGCAATTTAGAAGCATAAATGTAACTTTGGGGGATCTGTTTTTCAAGTAGTCGGGAGCTTCTGGATTTCTGGAAATCAGGCTTTTAAAAAAGTGGGACTCTTTCCCCACATCCTTCTGGAAAGTTCATTCTTCCTAATTCAAAAACCGCAGCCGCCAGTGCCTTATGGATATGCATGACAGCGCTTCTCTGTCTCTCTCCTCCTCACACTTTGTCGTTTTTGGACTTGAATAGTGCAGCATACTCTTGCCTGACTCCTCAGTGGGATATTTTTCTCTCTGCCCAGTCTTTCCAGAATCACACTACTGAAGCCAATACAGTATCTTTTTTTGGGAGGGGAGGAGATAGGGGATAAGGGGAATGTTCTCCACAAACTCCAGCCTACTGAGTTTTTCTTGGACTTCCTCTGGCTTCTTTTATGTAGAGCTGTCATCGACACTTGCTAAATTACAACACCCTAAAGACTCACGCAGTGAGTTATAATACACTTTTTCTATAAATGCAAAGACACATGCACTGCTTGTGTACACCTTTATGCATGCACCTAAATACCAGTGTACACAAAATACCTATGTATCTACACAAAATTCATCAAAACGTATAGCAGTGAAGGCAATTCCTGTATAATGTTCTTTCTGAAGTTCTTTGGTCAATAAGCATGTAAATATATGAACTGTTACATGAGGAGAATGGAATATATGCCCACACCTGTTAAGTAAGTGGGAAGTAGTGTCAACTAGTGGTTAGCTCAAAGCTAAAGGGGACGGGAGCTACAATTCAGCATAGTAAACATTTTTAATTCTTGCATTGCTGTACTGTGCGCCTTAGAGGAAATAAAGTGTTACCTATTATATCTCATTGATTCACCTAGAAAACAGAGAAAAGTAAAGCCAGTTGGAGAAAATCAGAGCTAAGTAAACTGTGAAGATGGACATTTTCCTTTTATGCATCCCATGTCATCCCATCAGTTTCCCTCTGATGATGCAGACTTCTTCAGAGCATATTCATAGGCCATCTACCCTCCCCTTCCACATTATATAGTTCAAAAACTACTGTGGCAGGATGCTGGCATACTACCCCATGAAAAAAAAAAACATTAATTTATTGCTGAAACATACTCCTAAAGTTTATGATTTTATGTTTATGTTTATGAAGTTTATGATTTTTAGAAATAGATCCTCATACAGTCCTAAATACTTTTAGCATCGCTTCTGGTTGCAGGAAAAGGTAGAGTACTCGCTTACAAGTGAAGGAAGTGGTTGTGTTAAGTATATACTTAAGGCTAAATGTGCAATTAATTTCTCTGTAGATTTGGGTTTTACAATATGAATGGAATACTCTATCTGCTCTTCAGTTTTTGTCAAAAGACTCAATGGTGCCTTTTGCAGATATTTCTTAAATAAAAATAACAGCATAGTGTTAACATAGAAGCTGACTTCTACCTGGCTGCAACAGTATTGGTATAAGAATTTGCTATGGGGTCTTAATTAGTTTCACCCATAACAGTTTCATCTACTGAGATGTAAGAAACAAAAATCTGCTGGAACTGCTGAATGAAGGGCTAACCATATTAGAAAGGAGCAGTTATAAACAGTACTTTTCCAGCTGCCCTTGCTAATAGGCAATTCTAAAATAACAGTGATGTGTGTCTTAAGTTTCTGCTAACAAAGTTGATTTCTGACCAGAAGGCTAGAGTATTCTTTTTCATCTATTAAGCTCTGAAAGTGACAGTTCTTCTTCATATCCCTAATATTTCCTTTTCAGCTCACCAAGGCCAAAATGTCATCTTTTATTGTAGAACAAAAAATCAAAGCCAAATGGTTAAAATGCAAAGTTTTGGTTAAACAAACAGTCCGTATTTCAGTGGTTTTATCTGCAGCCTGCAGAGCAACCAAACAAAGCCAAGATATTGTCCATCTCTTTGACAGACAAAGAGCCTCAGAGGTCCAGAATGACATGCCTGGGGCTGGCACGTGATTAGAGTAATTAAATTAAATAGCAGGAAACATGTTTTCCATATGCCATTGCCTGGCCACACACAAACTGTAACAGTAAATCTTTTATATTACATTGGTTCAGGGAAATGTATAACCATTCTTAAAAATGCATGATGCCCACAAAAATAAAGGGGATATAGCAGCATATTTAACAGGCTCCCCGGCTTTGGTCACTGGTCTAAAGTGCCAAAAAAGTTCATTCCTTATTTATTTATTACTAAAGGTGCAGGTTAAAATGCCCTGAGCATGTGACCATTCTGGATATGCTACTGGACTTCCAGTGGAGGGTAGTGCTGATGCTCTAAATGGGGGGGGGGGAAACATTCTCCCAGTAAAGTGAAGAGAAACATTTTGGTTTTCTTCCACATTGAGATTCTGCCACATTCCTGTCAGTCTTTTACAAGAGTTAGGCAAGCTGTACATACTCAAAGCATGTATTAAAAAGGAATTTTTGTTCCAGTTCTATTTTCCACAGCAGTGTCAACTCAAATTTCTTTATGTTCATGGCCAGTTGTTAGAAAAGCCAGCATGTTTATCCATGCCATAATATAGTCAGGAGAATTGCTAGTCAGTGGGATCATCTGTCATCCTTGAATTTACTACACTACACTGTTAAGATCAACTAGAACATTTGCTAATCTATTTCCTACTCATCTTTCAGTGGTTGATGATGCCAAATCAAACCTCTGGTATTTCTGCTGGGTAATGATTTTGTACAATAGGGAAAAGGTCACAAATCCGTTTGGAAGAAGCTGTTAATCAATGAGGACACATTTAAATGCCCAATCCCTGGCATTTTTAGGAGATGACTTCTAAATGAGAAACTCTGAAGACTGAAAAATGCTCTTAATATGAAGATTATCAAGAATTCAGAGAAAACCATTGTAGCACATGAAAAGATGGCCATTGAAAGTAACTTAAAAATGTAACTCTCCCTTTTCTGATGAAATATATATTGGATAATTTAATAAGCATTTCAGATATTCCACCTTCCCTTTATTTATCTCCTTGACCCAGAAAACTCAGAGAAGAAACAATGGTAATTTCAGTCTTTCTGATTTCAGATCCACCACTGAGTTGTGGTATTAAGTTTACTAATTGGTTCTATTCAGTTAAATCAAAATAAGAGCATCCAGCTGGAAAAATAAATGTCAATTTATTTTTGAAAAGTAGTGTAAAAGATGATAAAACATTGATACTCTTGGTTCAATCTTTAGTAGTTATGGTATTTCTCTAGTTGTAGTCAGTATGGAGAATTAGAAATTAAGACTTTTTCTTCTATTTCTTTAGTAACTAATCTCCATTTTTTGATCAGGAAAAATTGTGTTTAACAATGAATCTAATTAAAGGTGACAACAATGACAGGACAGCAAAGACTAATAACTCATTTTGGTAGTAGCTGAGAGAGCTCTTTTACTTTTTTAAATCTTTCTTTAACTGTCTGAACTCTTCTATTCCCTGAAAGGATCAGTGCACTTAAACTATTTAGCCTGAACTTTCCATACAGTGGGTTAAACCAGTCAGTTAGAAGGCAAAGAAGTTAATCCCTTGTACTGTGCTGTCTTTTGAGAACAAGGACAATGGCAAAAGTGCTTTGTAGCAGGTAGAAATGTGGAGCCTCTGGCTGGAGTAATGCCATCATTCCCCAGAGAGGACAGAGCTGCTCTCTGAGCCAAGGAGGGCTCTCAAGCCCAGCTACCAGATGTCCATAACACGTTTCACTGCTGCTGCTTCACCTCCTGTATCTCCCATCAGCATTCCTCACCACGCCATCCCACAGCACTGCCCAAAAGAGGAGGACACCCCTCTGCATCTGCCCTCCTTGCTCCACAAGTGCCTCCAGCACTGCACCTTCCCTGCCAGGAGCCAACCCTGCCGGCGAGCTCATGTGTGAAGCAGTGGTAACTAAGAGGATCTCTTATATCTTCCGATTGTCAGAAATGGAACAAATCTGGGGAACTTGCCAGAGTTCTGGGCTGGTACACCTACATGGATGGGCATGGGAGGGAGAAGGGGCTGGAGAAGCTTCTGAATAGGAGTTAATCACTGAAGTGGAAAAGCACTGTGGTATAAAGCTTTGGGTATAATTGTTCTTCTGATTTTGCAGCTCTGCCTTTCACCTTCTGGGGCATTTTCCAGCATTACCCCTGTTAGGGACACGAGCTTTATGCTGTGAGGAGCCTCCATCCCTGTGAACCACCACTGCTGCTTTGGTGGCAGAGAGAAGATAAGGCCTGTAGAGAGAACTTGGTAGCATTTCTCTGCTCTTATAATGCTACCCTGTACTTAGACCTATGACAGTACATGAAATCCAGTCCAGTGGCTTCTGCCAACATTCAAGAAACTCAGTTTTGCCCTTGGTGATGCCCTTGGTAAAGTACTCAGACCAAAGGGTTTGGATATTTTAATTTTTTCTATTCTAGTTCTTATTCCTTGTTCCAAAGAAGTGCTCTAAGCCTTGAGGGCCTCCTCCAGCACAGCACTTCTCAGAAGCTATGCAACACAGGGACTGAGCACAGCACCAGTAATGACTGCCAGTTGTTCACTGCTGATGCCACAGCACTGTAACAGAGGTCTGTGCAGAAGGCAATGCCTGAGGAGTGAGTCTGATTTCTAATAGGAGTCAAGTTATGAGACTACTTTCCAGCTTCTCCTTTTGCACGGAGTATCTCTGTTGTGCAGTCAGCTGCATGGATTACAATCTCCTTGTTTTGTTAGGCCCAAATTCTGAGTTCAATGGTTGAGCTTGTTAACACAGAAGAGCAAAATACATACATACATATACATATATATATACATATATACAGGTCCTTCTTGACATTAATTTCTGTTTCATTTACAGGATTCTGCAGGTTTAATGCAACTTATCTCAGTGGAATTGTGTCCCTGCTTTCCAAATTGCCAAATCCTCCTCCAGCTATAAACTCCTCACCAGAAGGATCTTTTCAGTACTTAGCATATGTATTAAAGCAGAAGGCTGATGACAACTGTATTCAGCGCTCCCATTTTCATTTCTGTCAGAAACGGTAGAAGATTTGAAGCTCTCTGTATAAAGTCAGTAGCTTCAGAAAACTGAAATATATGCAGAAACTTACAGGAAACTATGACAAAAGACCACTACCAACTTAGGTAAATGGTGAAAGCCAAGAAGTAAGGAAGTAAGGAAGATGCCAAGAGATGTGCTGTTGGGTTTGGGTGCCTTTGATACCCTAAGACAAGGTGTCAAAATGGCTGAGAATGAGGGAAAGCAGTCACCACCTGTTCCTGTCTGCAGTCAAGTAGTTGAGTGATGGAATTATGGTCTCTGATGTGTAGTACCTCTTCAGCTTCTGTTTTCAGTAAAGCAAGATCTAGAAGAACAAGCCTTAGAAGAAACTGGTCTCAGCAGTTGTCCCTCTGTACACAGCAGGAGAGCATTTCCCAACAGTGCTTCTGCCCTGTGCTCCTTGTGGGTCTGTTCAATAACAGAGATCTGCTTTGAAAATCTGCAGCTGCCACCTAAAAACAGTCACACTGTTCTTATTGATGGGAGCAAAAGGAAAAGACTAAGGAAGGAGAGTGAGACTGAATCCTCCATGCTGTACAAGCTGCTTTAGGGAGAACCTGAGCAAAGCCTTCTTAAGCCCTTGGCGTTGCTGCATTGCTGCAATCTCATAGCTGTAATATTCACAAGCCCCTTTGCTGAGGAAATACAGGCAGCATGAACAGAAACACCTCCTTGGTCTCATGGGGATCCAGGGGTTACAGGCCAGAGCATGAGAGGAGACAAACAATGCACTGCTTTCTGCATTAGAGCACCTATGTCTCAAGGCATTTGGGATGAGCTGCACTTCCAGGACATTAAACAACACAGCTTTATGAAGATTTAGCCTGCAATATATGAGGAGTGGATTAACTCATTCTCATATTTTAAAGGAAGGACAAAAATGAAAACTCGTGCATGTGCACATATGAATGACTAACAGTGAGAAAGACATTCAGAGGTCAAACAGACTTCTTTCCAAAATTTAAAGAAGCAACTTTCCAAGAACACATAATCCTCTTCAATGACAATATAAATGAAACTCTGTGCTGTAGGATACAGGAAATGATAAATTGCCCAAAGGTATGAAAGTAGTATCATCTAACTGTCGAAATGTGCAGTGATAATTACTGGAGGATAATGGACTTGGAGGCTTTTGATTCATGCTAGTTATGTAGCTCCTATTAAGTAATTTTGCCTAGTGTTGCCCCAGTGGTCTCCCAACATTTTACTTTCTCTGACAAATGGGAGCAGTAAGAAAAGTATCAAGGTGTGATATCCTAAGTACTTGAAAGAGGAAAAAAAGCATAAAATCTCTTGGATCTGAAAATAAAGCAGTGTCAACATTAGTCCATGAAGGTATCAATAAAATTAAATAATTTTGTTACATTGTAATGCTACATGGTCAGGCAGACAATTCAGTTAATTTGTTTCATTATAAAATAAGTGTTATTGCCTTCTGTAACTGGAAGTTTACAATACTTCCAGTAGACAAAACTAATAAATAATAAATAATGGCAATTATTAAGATTAATAGATTTGAGGCTTTGTTAAAAAAAAAAAAAAATTTCCCATCCAATTGCGGATGGGAAAGCATAGTTACTTGGGAAAGAATAATTACTTGTAATTATTCACATTATTATGCACTTTCACATAGAATTAGCATACAAAAAAGAATTATTAATCCCATAACACAGTTTTTAAAGACCGCAGTTAGAAACTTGATAGAAATGAAGAAGCCCTTAAGAATAAGGCTGAGAACAAGCAGGCTAAATATTCAGAGGCTTCCCTGCATGTAGATAAACGAAAAATTTTTGCAAAACAAATCCAGCTACACAGCACTCCACCTCCTTGCTCCATTTACACTGTGTTTGATCCCAGAAATCACAGAGCCAGCTTATGTTGTGTAGGAGTTATATTGGGAGTGTGCACTCACAGACTTGAGGAAGGGCAGGAAGGTGCAAGGTTAGTGTCTTTTACTGGCTGCAAAGTTAAAGGAAACAGCTAAGGCAGCCTACAAAAAAAAAAAAAAAAAAGAAAAAAAAAAGAGATTAATTGAGCTAAGACTGCAGTGGCAATCTAATTTAGGCGGGAGGAGAGGGGAGGGCAGGTTTATTTATAAGTCTGACATTGTTCAAAACTTACATTTCCATTTATCCTGCCCTTCACAGCACTTCTCATGGCCAAAAATGCTGTAACCATCCTGGAAGAATCAAGTCTACAGAGGGATACTTTTAACAGCATTTCCTCCAAACCATCTCCCTTATATTTCAGAGCTATGTACCATTACCAGTCCACACAGTTACTTCAAGACAGCTATGGAAAATAAAGTAAAACAAATGCAACAAAGGCTCCATGACCAAATTCAAAACATCTTCTTCAGTTAATTAAGGCACTGGATCACTTACAAGTAAGTATCTAGTCTGTCAAAATGACTCTAGTGACTGAGGCCCCCATTTTCACAGCAAATCACAACCCTTTCACATTGCTGAATGATTTCAAGTTACTAAGGGGATTCCTTTCAGCTGCTGCTTAAGTAGTCCTTGGGTGCCTGAAGCAGATGTGTGTGCCCACAGGTAGCCAGGAAAGTTGTCCTGTACAGGCTGGATGAGCTATGGGGTCACAATCAAAACAAGCAGGAGTGTGACACTCAAGCTCAGCAAATGGGGACCAGAAACTGGGATGTACCTAAAGGATGCACCTTCCCAGTCCAGCGTGTGTGTGAGTGAGCATGGCTGAAGAACCCAGGTTTTGCACTGACTATGCAATTTCAGCTAATCCTATTTTTTATCTTTAAAACTTAATCCAAAATTAAGGCTGAATTAAAAGAGAAAAAACAAACAAACAACAAACAAATGGAAAGCACAAAGCCTATCAAATAGAACAGTAAAAGTCCACCAAAAAAACCTTGTATTATCGCTCTAGCCCAGAGAAGATAATTTCATCCAGGATGCTCTTCTGTTTGCCTAACCAGTAATTCAGCAGATGGTGTTCTAAACTATATTCTTCCACCGAGAAATGAGGTACAGAAGCTCCATTACCACCCAGATGATGGGAACTGCATAAGGAAATCAGAAACTAAACAAATAAATGAAAATCAAACAAACATTTCTTAAGTGGATAAGTAGGACATGCTGCTCGCAGGACAGAATACAATAAGGAAATTAACTTGGCTTAGCTAATTTTGGCTGCAAATTGTGAAGTGTTCATAAGGGGGAGAAATACATAAACATTTTTAGATTGCTGCTTGGGACTAATGTTTATAGATTTTTACCTCAGAATTCCAGTGAAGATAAAAACAGGGTAGAGTTGGCTTAAGTAACATGGAATAAGTCTTAGTGATTTTGATGATAATGAAGATGGAATGAAGATAGTGCACAAATGAGTGGTGGTAGTGTCTGAAGTGCTAGCGCTTCACTGAGACATTCAGTTTTTAATCCTATTTTGTTAATTCCAGAGGATGACAAAAAGGCTAATGTTACAGTATCTACATTCCAGTAATGTGTGTCTGAGTATGTAAATATTATGATGGACTTTCCTTCATTTATTAGCAATTCTAAATTATCAACTATACTGGCTTTGTTTTTTGGACAATGGGACAGAATAAATACACACAGTTAAAAAAAAAAGAAATGCACATCATCCTGGGAAAAAAATAAGGCATTGTATTGTATTATGATTATTTTCTTCATTATGTGTGCTTTGATGCACAGTAAATTATTTAGAAAAAAAATCTAGGTGCAGCCTCCAACACAGGAATGTTGTAAATTAAAACATTTATGGCTGCTCTTCTAATTCTGACACAGGTATTTAAACAAAAGGGCACTACATAAAATCCCTGTTATGAAAGCATGATTTACTTAAAGACATATGATTCTAAATATACTATAAACAAAAAGGCAAACAGTACAATGTTACATTGTTAATGCTGGTTTAAAGCTTTCCTCAGCTAAAACTTGACCTTTTATCTATTTTGGGGGGTTGTGTTACTGATTAAACATTACACTGCTGCAACAGCAGTGAAAAGAATTGAATTTGATTTACAGAACTATTTATTCTTCCATACTTATGTTGTTGAAATATAGATTTTATTTTAGTTAAAGTTCTACCAGAATCAAAGCTGGATAGAGCATTTGAAAATGAAATGAACTACAATGCAAAAGTTTTCTGAACTGTTTTGGTAGTAGCAATTCCTGTACTGTAGCAACAGGGATTGTTATGCAGTACAAACTCTCTCTCTGTAGATCCTAAGCAAAGTTCAGGAAATGGCAGAAAGTTATTTAACATCTTCATGGAAGTTCTCTACATTGGGACTTCACTGCCTCATGCAATTGCTCTAAAGTCTGCCACATTCATGGACTCCCTCTCTCCCAGCACATTTACAGGTGACTTTAGTTTTGCAAAGGTCTTGATGAATACCAAAGTGGTCAGTAAAAGCACATGACAAGATAAGGGGTCTAGGCAGGTTTTAGGAATGTCATGTAAATTGTTACAGTTCATCTGATTTTTGGATAATTAGAAGCTGAGGAACTGGGATTCACTTTTACCTTTCCTCTGTGGTATGATCACATATTCAGGACAGATGCCATGATGGGAAAATGAGCATGCATCAATACCATTCCACATTCACTAAAACTTATAATGGCTGATGTAGGATAAAACAAGAGACCAAAAAGAAAGACTTTGTGTAATTATTGTAAGAATAGTGTAATAAAAAACCTTGCTCCTGAAAGTTTAAATTGTTTCAGCAATGTGTAGCAAACATGTTTGAATGAACAAAGGAAAAAACACCACTAAGTTACCAAATTTACACAAAGTCAAATATCTGGAAGGGGATCTTTTAAAAAAAAACTTTATTTGAGAAAGGAAGAGACTTATATCAGAAGGCAAAAAAAGGGAACATACAAACAGAATATATTTACAACACAAAACGGATCACCTCAAAGGGTGTAAATTATAATAAATACAGTAGATTTAAAATGTAAGAGACAATAATCAATTAGAAATGTGGTTGTTTAAACCCAGTTTTCCTTTTCACTGGTTCCAGGTAGTTTCTCTTATTTTAATTTTATCCAAATCTGAAAGATTCTGAAATTAAGCACACTAATATATTGGGGTTTCTCACCTGAATGACATTATAAAAATATCCTTTGTCTTCTGTGAATACACGTCTTTGAAGTGATATTGTACAAAACTTTTCTCAATTGAAAATTTCTCCCCAAATGTGTTTTAAAAGATGCACTATCCCTTTTTGACGAAGCTTAAGTCAGATTTCAAAGAAAATTAAAAATATACAGAATGGAAAACACATATACTTTCATTTTTATAGCTTTCACTTTTTGAATGTAAATGTAATTTTTTTTCATCCAGGGTGGAGAAAGATTTCTGTTTAAATATGAAGCACACACATAAAAATCACCTGTGTTATTCTCAATTAAGTATTTTTCTATCTATGGAGGCCTTTTATGTTAAAAGCAACTCTTTAGCTGTTTGTTTGGAGACCTTCTAGGAAAAAGGATAATGTATCTTTAGAAGTTGCAACATTTTAGAAGAGATTGAATAGTATTAGAACATAATGTAAACAACACATGCTAATAACATATTTTAGAACAATTTCTACATTTGGCAAAACAACTATCTCTTTTGAAACCGGATACTGCACCTTAAAATACCTCAGCTTTAGAAATATAAATATTTTTAATAGAAAAAAAACCTGACAAGGAGTCCAGGTCAGTTTGGGATTATCCCTATTAAAGGGGATCTTAATACAATGAATCTTTAACTAGCTTAACAAAAGTAAACCTATAAAACAAGGTAAACATATCAAAAGGGAATATGAAGGAAATGTTTCACTGGAAAGCTTCCTTAACAATTTCCCTACTCGCTTTGTTATTTTCTTTGACAATAAATCAATTCATAGAGTGCCTTTAAAAACAGAGGGAGCGCTGCCCCGTCCCCCCTGCCCCGCATTCCTCAGCACATGAATCACTTGGGCTTCCTGTTTCCATAAGGCATTTCCTGCCCCCCCTCCCAAAATCACTTTTCTGCAGGAGAACAGCAGGGACCTGAAAAAGTATCGACTTAAATAAACAGGGCCTTGCACTGCACCCAGCCCTGCTCTGCCGGCTGTGAGGGATGGACCACGATGCAGCTCGGGGGCTGCACGCACCACTGCGCCTTTCGACTCTGCCTAAAGCTCCCACACACGCTCAACCTGCCCTCCATCAAGGTGGCATTTTATGCACAATTGTTATTTTAGAATTTGTCCATGAGACTCCACGGTAAAGGTTATAATATATTGTACAATTAGTCTTCTTTTAAAAAAAAACAAACAAGTGATTGGATATCAGATGATAACGATAACAGTTCTGTGCTTTCCATGCAATGTCCTAATAACTGACTGGAACCTAATGCTGCAGAGTTTGCTTCTCAGCAGTACTTGCATCTGCTGCATTTAAGCAGCATTAAGATTAATGTCTGCAGACATTATCATCAAATAAGACAGAATGAAAAATTAACCAAGCAGTGCAAAAAAGAAAACAATGCAATTTTAAAACAGTGCCTTGCCTTGCCTCTTTATATCCACCTTGTACTTTTCTCTAAATTAAACTTTATACACCAGCCCGAGACCACCAAGATAGCAGTCAGTACCTGTCTACTGGGGAAAAGAATACCCTAACATTAACAGTGTTCAAGACTACAGTATGATACAATATATACAGACAGCTGAAAGCAGAAGTCAGAGGATTCAAAATCAGAAGAATGTTTCATCAATCAGGTCTGGAAACTAATTCCATTAATTGCTGATCTCAACAGGCTAAGTGATACGAGTTCTCTTTCACTAGGACTTAAGCAATGTAAAGTAATTCTGGGCTAATGCAACGTCTACCAGCTATTACTCGAAGATTTATGTAGAATAATTGATTGCAACAGATATTTTTCTCAATTAGTGGCCATAAGGATGAGCTTCACTATGTTTTCAACTGTACGTACAACACTTCTGCATTTGTTAAATTCTTTGAACAGTAAATCAGGATTTGCTAGCTCAGTGAATCAAAACACAATTGCTTATCAAAGCCTAGAAAACGCATGTGACGTTCAGATAATAACCTTAATTACAAATCCTGGAGCTAAATCTTTGCCTATTACCTGTTGCATAAAAGCAGCTTGCTCCCCAGATTCCATTTGCTGGGTTTGAACATCCTCATCACTGTCCAGTGGCTCCTCTTTGACTTTCACAGCCCCCACCTGCTGTCCTATTCTGTCATCCACACCAGCACTGCTGCTCTCAGCCCTAACGCTGGCACCGCTGGCAGGAGCTCGCTCTTCCTGCATCGAGTGATCTCCATGAAGCTCTTCTTCAGCTTCCTCCAGGTGACTGCCAGGCTGCTTGAGCTGCTCAATGGACTTGGAAAGCATCTGGAAAGAGAAGAGGGGAACAAGTAATGACTCCTTTCACTGATGCCAAACACCAAGAAGTAGTAGATCTGCATGGATGAAAATAAAGTGTCCACAGCAAATCCATGTAGCCATGCACCGTCACACCACTGCTGTATCCAGAAAAAAGAACAAAAGTCCCTAAGCAAAAGGCCACGTTTTATTCTGCAGCTGAAAATACCATGTTTATAGATAATGAAAAACATGACACATCTGTTAGACTGTTGCAGCTGGTAAACTGCAGAAATTAGTCTTCCTTCATCTTCTTCGAACAGGAACACCATCTTACAGTAAATTACCCACAACACAAAACAGTAAAGGAACTTTAAGATATAAGTGAACCAGTAATCTGGTCAACATTTTGTTATAAGCAATTAGAGTATTTTCACACCAACATCCCTATCAATTAAGGCATGAAGGCACCGAAAGCCAACAAAGTGACAAAGAGCTGGTGTCAGAACCCTGTCTCACGGCACAAGGTACTACAGGCATGTCTGTCCATGACAGGAAGGACTCCAGCCTTTGTGGCACATCGTAGAGGAATCCCAGCTCCAGCAATGAGGATATAACACAGCTCCCAAGGCAACACCAGCTCTGGCCCAGTAACTGCTGTTGTAAAGCTCTGGGGAAGTGCCGGATGCCTGAGCGTTGCAATCATGCACAGTTTGTGTTTTGCTGTTTAAGATGAAGCCAATACATTCCAAAATGCTCCAAATGTAGTCCAAAAACCTTAACTTAAAAAATTCCCCACTTTGTTGAAAGAGGCACAAATCAGACATGTAAGTAGTTGCAAATTCAAGTAATTATCATTTATTCAACCAGCCTACTTGATTTCAAATAAATACTGTTTTGTATCATCTAAGTCAAATATCCTGAGAGGGGAAAAAACACCTTTTACCTTTACTCTTATATACTTTCCTCTTCCCATCTGTCTCCCCCCAGGCATCAATCATGTCTTTCAAACAGAGTTTTAGCTAGTGTTATATACTCAATTATTGAGTATATGAATGGCTTCAGGATGTCTGTTTTTGTCACAAACCAAGGAGCATCCAGTTTCATTCAGCTTGCTAATGCACACAGAAAAATGCTGGATTGTCATGTAAACTGTGAAGAAGAAGCTGCAGTTGGATTTAGTAAATCCCATGAAGTCAACAAGGAGAGCTGAAAGATCAATTTATACAATTCCAATTGACGCTCTGATGCATATACCTCACATCAGTGGAGAAACAAATTCCTTGGAGGAAGCCTGTCTGGCTATTGTCACAGCAAACCTTCCTCTTTGAGGTGTAATGGGAATTTAATGGCTTACTAAAAATAAACAAATAAAAAATCCCTCTTCGTTACCGTAGTAATTTGCAAATCACAGTGTGAGTATCCTGCATGCTGCAGGTGGCATGCTCTTAACTGGGCAATCCTTACTATTTCAACTCATGTGGAGAGGCTCCTTTCATTACACAGCATCTGAAAAATTTCTCAGATCAAACCTATAAATCTTTTCCCGTTGTTTCTCAGCAGTTTTTCAGTTGTTTCTTGACCAAGAAGGTATTAAAGCTAACTACATGTAATCAGCTCAGGAAAACAACATTATTATTATTGGTAATTAGTTCACCGTTTGTGGGGAGCCTTCCCACTCCTCAAGCAGGAAGAGAAAGGCAGGTAAGGCTGCATGGCTGGCTGCAAGTGAGCAAATACAAGCTGAAACATCTGTGGGACAGATAATCATGTAAACTACAAGAATCACTGAGGCTGATCCATCTGTAAACCATTCCCTGTGCCAGTTACTTAACACCAGGTGCGCTTTTCTGCAGGGGAAGCCAAGAGAAAATGAGTGCATGCCCACAGGAAAGTTAAGATACATATTTAGCTCAATAATGCCCTTCTTTCTTTTATGCTTTTTCACTTTTATGTCAGGCTCTTTCTTCTTTACACTGCTGTATTGGCAGAGATCTGCTGCTGAGCTCTCTGAGGCAACACATGATGGACTGCAGTATAGGAACACGGATCACCTTCAGATACTTCTTGCATGCAATCATGAAGAGAACAAGCACACGAAAGGGAGCTGCAGAGACAGAGTGGAATTTGTGTGCATTTCAATTTGCAATGTTACTGTTTTGGAGCCTTCTTCCATGCTGTGGAACTCAGCCGGTGATTTGCTCCAGATTTCAGCAACAGGAGGAGATAAGCAAAATAAATTTTCTAAAACTCTGTGAAATGAAAGTCTTTTTATATTTACTCAATTGAGTTCAAAAAGTGCATTTATATCACCTTCTATATGACAAAATTTTATTAAAAACATTGTTTCCACTGTGATTTTAACTAGGCCTCAGGCAAGGGGCTATGAGGCACCACAGTCATGTCTTCTCATATGATGGAGCATTATCAAGTTGCACAGATGGAATGGGGGGGACAGGACCCAAAACCTGAAATTCCCTTTGACTGCTCAGACTGCTAAACCACAGCTGACTGCTTCTCTGCATCACCATGATGCTTCGACATTTGTTGAAGTTTCTTTTAAAGACAGCTTGACCCCATCCTATTCTGGTAATTATACTAGTACCATTACTGGACAGTTCTCCTAAGTCAGAAACATCCCATTTTAAATTATATCTCCTAGTGGCAGTCCTGTATCTGGAGACATTTGAAGATGGCAGTTTAGAGACAGTATTTCTATCTTCTCTATCTGAAGATGGGTTACACAGCAGAAAATGTTCTGAAGTAAACACTGCTCAGGTCCTTTCACTGCACAGCTGGATACTTCTGCTCACACTTCATGTTTAAACCTTTCACTTCGAACCCCCACTTACCATTTTTTTCTGACTTTATCAGTAGCTACATGGTGGACTTTCTCCTAATTTTAATGCATCTTTTATTTTGAAAAAGTGATTGCTTAATCTGAGTTTTAGTGAGATTATGTTTAAAAATAATAACAGAACCATAGTTTATTTCCCTAATAAATTAAGGGTTGTACATATTGGTTATATTTTACCAGTACACTTTACTGCTATCACCTATTCCAATTTAAGTGGTCACTAAAAAAATGTCATTATGCTAATGCAACCTATATATTTTTTGCCTTTATCTTCAGGAAATTTAAACTATAAGGGATATGCATGATTCAAAGTAAATAGTGTCAGCAGGAGAGGAAGTATTTACAGATATCAACTCCATTGTATAATTGCAACAGCCCAATCAAATAAAAAGACATCAAACATATGCTAACCTGCTTGGTTGTGTAGAAAAAATGGAAGACTAAATAATCTGGACACTGCAATAGACCATTTTATAAGTCCTCCAGCTGCAGCCTCTGTAATTTTCTCCTTTGAAATTATATGCTCTGAAGTATTGTAAAATACATTGTCTTAAATAAGATGTCTTTACAAAGCGACAAAAATCACAAAGTCCTACAATGGCCAACCAACACATTTCCATCCTTAATTGTTCATTTTAAATACATGGCAGTTATTTCTAAGAACTCATGTATATTCTTAGAGAACCCTTTTTCCCTTTCTCCCCTGTGGCAGTCGGATTACCTGCTATGTGTGTTGTACGTACATTGTTGGCTGCACTGAAAACAGCTTGGCACCTGCTTCCTATTGCCTCTGTTACTCGTGTAGGACCAGTATTTCTAAGGGATGTATTTATCTTTCATAATCATTCTTCTGCATTATGGCTTAAACATTAGTTCCCAATAAGGGAGGAAATGCTTTGGGCATTTTCCAGTTCTAAACAGACAACAGTTCCTTTAGTTTTGCCCAAATAATCCACTGCTATTAGCAATATTTGAAAGAGTATCTCTCACCTACAGAAGATGCTAGTCAGATTTGTAAGCTGCAAAGCCAAAACCTCAGTGTAATATGTTTAATGAAGTTAGATAGATTTACTGCTGCAAACCTGGTCTTCCACATTTCATTAAATATCATTCAGAGAAGTGAATGATTAATTTGGGGTTACCTATATCTATTCAATATTCCTACTGGCAATAAATAATAGTTCTATTTTTCCATCAACATAAATTTCTGTATTATTTTTAATTTTTTATTAAGAGATACTGGTAAATTGAGAACACCATTCAAGTACTAATGAATACTCACTTCCTGTACATTTTTTTACCTCACGGGCTTTCCTGGTCACTGATTCCCTATACAGAGATGCTTTAATCCAAGTGACATCCTAGAATGAAAAATTCAGGTGTTTCTTCCATAAGCCTCCATATACCTCCCATACTTTAGAGCACAGTACCAACTGCCATATTATTTTACCCTGTACTTCTCCAATACAGAGAATTCTAGCATTGAAAGCAAATTGCCAAAATGCTATGAAGATGTAACTTAAGAACACAAATAGGGTCCCTGCATTTATCAAATAAAATCTTGGCCCCAGTGAAGACTTCGGCTTCAGAAGAGGCAGGGCCTTATCCATCATACATGTCAAAAATAACTTCTAAAGACATATGGCTTTGTTCATGTACTCTTTACATAATGATTTCTGAGATTTTCTTTAACACAGACTTCTGCAAGGGGCTTTGCATTTAGATTAGTTAATCAAAATCCTCATTTTTTTTCTGTAAGTGGCTGGGTGAAAGCTTTCTAGATACAGATATACACAATATTATCAAGATTTTAATTATTTTTATTGTAGTAGTGGTCTTTTAGTATCCAATTGCACTAATTTTAATTGGGGGTTTTGGACTTTGGTCTCCCTTTATTGAGCAGAATGAAGATCTGCAGTGGTGATCAAAGGGCGTTATGAGGAAATAAGCTGTCACTTGGACAGAAGTATATTAAAGCTGACAATGCCAAAGCTGGTCTTCCCTAAGACAAGCTGAGTTCAGGTTACTTCACATTCATTATTAATTCTGGGACAAGGGTTTTTACCTACTTTTGGAAGAGATGTCAACATTTGCAGAATGTTTTTAGGTCAGTGTACTAGATCCCACAGGTATAAACGTCAGACTTCAGTGGAGACATATACCATTTCCCACATCAAAAGCCAAGCATCTGACAGCTGACCAGAAATAATCCATAGGGGATCTCCTCTTTGCTAGTAAGGACAGAGGCACACCTTTTGGCAATGATTTGTTTCTTTACAGAATGTAAATGATCCAGGGGAATCCTTTACCTCTGACCTATGTTAAATCTTGTTTGTTATCACCCTCACAGCAGCCCTGGCTTGCTGCTGAAGTATAATTTTTCCTAAAAAAAAAAAAAAAAAAGGTCCTTATTTTTAATGCAAGAGAGTTACAAGAACAAAAGTGGTTCTCTTCCTCTTTTTGTTGTTGCATTTATAAGTCAGCTAAAGAGATCAGTGCAAAACCAGTTATCAGGGAGTGCTGACACATGACCTGTCATCTTAGCTCAGGGCAAACACTCAAATTGTGGGTTCGATTGAGTACTAAAGACTTAAGTACTTGAAGACCTAAACATAAGAAATAAAATTTTAAGGGAAACAGAAAACAAAAAGAAGATATTCATTTGCACTAAGATCTTGATCCACTAGCATTTCACAGTCTTGACAGTTTAAAATGGTTCTGGTCTTTTATTACCAAAACTTTTAGGGCTCTTGAGTACTCCTTATTAATTGAAATGTATGCATTTTCCATAACTGAAAAGGCAGGAATTATACCTCTGTGCACATTTCATTACACAGCCCGTGAACAGAAGATTAAAGGACAAAAAACCAGAAAAAAACAATTTCATGTATTCACTTGATACATACCCAAACTTATCCTAAGAAATAAAATATTTGGTTGCCTTCCTACCTGGTGTAGAATATCTATCGTTTAAAGCTTCAAATAACTATAACTCTGCTTTGCAGACTTTGACTGTAAAGCTGTGCAAATTACGTAATGAAAAAATAACTTCAACTGTGAACAGAGGCAAGTTTTAAGAAAGAACAAAGTATATTCTACCACTCTAGCAGAGTTCAAAAACCCTATGTAGTCACAGGAGTTCATTCTGAACTTTTAACAAAAAGGTTAAAGAAAATAGCTTTAAACTCACTATTTAAAAGCTACTCCATGATTTGATCTTTTTCTCACTCTTTTGTCTATTGGCTCCCCCCCTCAATTCCAGTTTATAAAAAATCAGGTTCTGTAAGTACACAAGGAAGCCTCCTGCCTTTTTGTGCCCTTGTGGAGGACAGATACATTGTTAGAGCACTGACACTTTTCAGCACTATTCTTCAAAATGGTTCTTCTGAGAATGGAGAAGAACCTAGATGCTGCAGACTGTAAAGTCTGATAAACCACACGCATCCTCAGAAAACCCACTGCTTCTCTGGCTGCTACATGATCTCCTTCCTCCTCAGGCATTTGCTGCTCTCAGGAGTTACTGTGCTCCTGAAGAAGCCTGGCTGCTCTGGGAGCAGGAGTAAAGGAGGCTGAGAAGCTCTTGGACCAAAAGAAGGTTATGGAGGTTCAAGGCAGAGTGAGGCCCTAGGACAGACTTAAATTTCCACTCTGCATATGTGTACGGCCTACACTGTACAGAATAAAAGCTACATTCACTGGTTTTGTGTCTTCATCACAAAGAACCATGTCAGAATGAAGGTACAATTCAAGTATGAGAGGAAATTATTCTCCTTAGCATGTATTTTCACTGTAGTTCAACAGGAAAAAAAATGTTACTGAAACTAACCAATCTCAATCGTCTTCCCTCATTATCTCATCTATCTCTGGTAAGATGCAATGCATTCCCAGTCCTACGTGTATGGAAATATATGGTTATGTGCCTCAAGTTTAATTTTCACACAGCACACATCCCCAAATGCTATGTTAGAATTTATACCAATAAGAATATTATCTAAGAAAAGCGTATCAGTGGGGTTCTTTGCTTCGTGAAGAATGCATGAACTAATGGTTTGTAGTACAAAGACTCAGTAGTTTAGCAGTTAAAAAGTCTTTTTAGACAATTGAGGGAAGGTGAAATATTTTCAAAACCTGAGGCTACGAGATATACATATGCCATCTTGATTAAACATATGGAATGCATACTCTAAGAAAAGCCAACTGGAGTCCTAGTTGAGTAATCAAAACACCCAGGCTGAGAGGGGTTAACATGCAAGGATCAGCTCTGAACTTTGAAGTTTTCTGGTTTTCATTTTTCCTAATTAAGACAAGATTTAATAACCAAACCACTGTACAAACTATATACTTAAACTCTAGGTTTGTTTCTAATTTTGTTGGGAATTCTTAGTAGATTCCAAAGAATCAGTAACCCCTGGGAACTTCACCCAGTAAGTAAGGTGGATTGATTTTTTTTTTTTTTCCCTTAGATACAAGAGCTGAACGTCCACTTTTCATCTTGTCTTCTTTGACATTGCCTCTTATATATAGTTATTGAGTAATACTAAAACAAAAGAAGATAACTAAAGATGTGTAATTAATATCTTTGTAATTCTAGTGGAGCTTTGACAAACAACTTGTGGAAAGTTGTGTGCTAAGCACAGGAAAATGTTCTCCAAATAAAAACATGCAATTACTTGCATATCTTAATTTCAGAGAAGTAACAACTCAATTTTGTTGTAGAAGTATTGCTTCCTGATAAATCCATTTAGAATCTGTTGCTCTTTGTTTATTAATGGATTATCCCTTTTCTTCTTTCCCTTGCCCCTGCTCAGAATAAGGTGTTACTGTACAGGGAATCTTGTGCACTACACGATTCAATGCTGCATCAGATACAAGACACAGGACATTCTTCTCTTTCTCTTTACATGGTCACTTTATATCACCATATAGGTAACAAACTTTCATGTTACTCACAGAAAAAATTCAGTTTGATAAACACTGATTCAAATTTTCTCCAGATGTTTAGTAAGTTTTTTATATAAACCCATAAATTTAATAAGCTGATTTGAGTTCAAATGAGTTATCTATTTATGCAACATTCAAGTCCACAATAGCAAAACTTTTAATACAATTCAAAAGCAGCAAGTGGAGTGATTGCTGCAGCTCAGAAGCTACATCAATTTTTAAGACATCATTTACCATTCAACCTGTCAGGCAAAACTGCTTTGAACTCTATTTTGTTGAATTGTAGCCATTTCAGAACCTTAAAATTAAGATCCATACAAATGTATTTGTCAACTATGCATAAACAAAAAAGATACTCCTGCAAGAATGTCTCTATTGTCCATGATGACACGGCACCAATAACTAAACTTCATTGTTTGTTTTCTACCTTTAAATTTATTGGAAATTCTTTGGGAACTCACCTTATTCATGTGGATCTGCTGCTGGTACTGTTTCTGCTTCTCCAAAAATTGCTGATGTTGCTGCTGGATGACCAGCTGGGCCAAAGTACTCTGAGGAAGAGGAGCTGACTGGGTTCTGTTCAGTGGCCTGTGACGAGGCAGTTTGTGGGCAGCTCTTATGCCAGGTGAGACTCTCTCCTTTGCTGCTAAAGGAGACTGTGGATGAAGAGGAACCGCTCCTGCAAAACAGGGACATTTCACTCCTCTGGGAAAAACAAAAACCTAATAGTCCTAACAGGAAAGAAAGCTTTCACTAGGAAGAGGGGTGTATATTGCAGAACTCTGCATCTGCACTGATGCAGTGGGATGTGTATCACGTGCCTCGCCATGCGGGGAAGTTCAGCTGCTGCAAAAGAATGTGGTGAAGTAATCATTTTCTCTTTTCTGTAATCATTGAATTCGTTCAGGCTAACAGACAGGAACAGAATCACTAAAAGGGAAAACAAAGATGCTGTCCTTTTTTCTTCCACCCTTCCACTTCTCCCAAGAGTCAGGCTGTATGGTATTTGTATTACCGCATTTAGTTTAAACCGAACACAAGTGTCATTAAAAACATCTTAAATTAGTATTGCTGGAGCTTTAATCATTACCAGTCACAAGAAGTTTCTGCTGTCTCATTTGCTCTTTCAGTAATAGATGCTGCAAGAGAGCTTGGTGGCTGCTGTTCGGCTTTCCCTCCAAAGCAATGTGAGGATGAGTTGACGATGGAGGAATGTTTCCTCCATACTGTCCAGCCAAGGCCACTCCTTGTCTAAGTGATGGGGTCTCCCCCTTCTGCTTTTCTTTGAATGACGACGAAGCCTGTCAAAGAACAACAGCATTTTTAACTGCTATTCAGAGAAGTGGCCATTTACACCTCTGCTCGATTAGATGGTCTTATATCTTCATGAACACATACAGAAGAAATGGTTAACATCCTACACTTTGATTGTGAGACGAAAAGGAAGAACATGCCAGTTAAATGTAACACTGTGAGAAACTGAGCAATGAAACCAGTTGAAAAAAAATCAGCAATAAAAGCCAAAGCATAAGGAATTACTAGTTAGAATATTATTAATGAAAGGGCAGGACCTATCCTTAAAGTTCCTAAAGACCTTTGCACGGCCTCCTGAACAGGAAACTAGAGGATCAAAGGAAATAGTTTGCATTGAGTTTGGAGTAGGCAAGGTTGGTTTTCCACATAACTTTCCATCACACAGCAAGGCAATCAGCAAAACAAAATAGTTACCTGTAGTAGTGGGAAGCTATTACTTTTCCTGGAGCACTCCCTGACTCCCTGAAGGACAGCACAAATGTAAGTTTTACCCTTTGCAAAGCAAACTCGTGCAGTTAAACTCTCATCTACAGAATCATCAAGAGCTGTGGTATGTGTGTGGCATTTTGAAGTGCCTTATAAATTGTGTAGGTATTGAGTTAAAGCTTTTGGAAGTTTTGGCCCATCATCATTGCAAATGTACTTTATATTCCTTTGGTTTTTGCCTATTTAAAAAAAAAAAGCTTGAAACAGCAGTTCAAGCAGAATAACAATTTTTACAGCAAGAATAATAACCTAACAGAAATGTGCACATTGAAGCTTGCAGAAAACCACTTATGGTAAGTCATGGTAAAAACCGTATCTCTGATAATATGAATTCCAAAAATTCTAAAATAAGGTTTTCATCAATACTTTTTTGGTGTATCCTTACTTCACACTGCTATCATCCTCCCCTGAAAAACAAACACCAAAGTAAGCTTTACATTCAATTTGCAACTGCTTATTCTAGCAACAGAAATAAACATTACTTGTATAAATCAATCCCTTTGTTTTTTCTAATGCCAAAAGTAATATTTGGTACTAGTTGGCCACATCAAAAGCTTATAAGATTTGAGTGAGAAAATGAAACATATTTTCATTTCTTTTTAATGTTATAAATTTACTTTGAAGCTACTTGAAGCTAGTTATATTTTTGTGAAATAGCTAAGAAATTTTTGATATCCTTTGAGAAAGTAAGCACTACTTTTCATGATGTTCAATTTTTCCATCCTTTAAAAACAATAATTTTCTAAGACTTTTAGAGAACTGATTTAAGGCTTACATACTTTTCTTTGCAAAGTTCTGCACCTAATGTTAAAATGTTAGGTTGCAGCAATATATTAGTTCTAAGAACAATAAATGTATTGAAAAAGACATAAAATAACACGGAACTTTGACTTGCAACTACATTTGGCACTGGAATTAAGTAGCATTATCACAAATATTATAGTGGATTGTTTAGATTTAATTTTTTTCACCTCCATTGAAACCTGTGGTTACAACTCCTAATTTCTTTGTAGAAGTTACCAATTCCCACCCTGTTGTATAGAACCACCATATAGCAGTATTTTTACTGGTGGTTTGGTTTGGTTTTTTTGTGGTTTTTTTTTTTTTTTGGAAATCAGGTAAATTTTTACCAATAGCAAAATTTTGGTTGTTTTACTGAGCTAGAGGAATACTCCATTCTTCCTCTACAATGCTCCAGCCCAGTTTAGGTCATTACTGGAATCTCATAAAAAGTTACAGGTGCTGTAATTGATCAGGTAGAAATGATTATATAATATAAACTTTTATACTAAATAATCTCTTCATACTTTTATACTAAATAATCTCCTCATATACTTCTTGCCACATCTGAAATCTGTTATCTGGCATAAACGCAATGCATGTGGCCTGTACTTAGCTAAGAGCCACACTGGCACTTGTTTATTTGAGATCAAGAATGAATATTGGTTCCAAGTTGTGCCGTTAAATATCCAGATGTTGCCCAATGCATAGAGAGGTCTGGTTCCTACTCTGAATTGCTTGTGTTCCAAAATGCTAAAAATATAAAGAGAATAATAAGAAAGTAGGTTTTCTGGAAGTAAACATATGCAGGAAGGCTTGAGACTGGCCACTTACACTGATTTGAGGTTGTATTGCTGGAAGTCCCAAGGTAATGTTGGGCAGAGAAGGGGATGTGTACAGACTCAACAAGTTCACTGATTCATCCTGTATCAAAAGGCGTTGCTGGGAAACCAGGTGCTGGAATAAAGGGGAAAACCAACATAAGTAAATCTCCGAGCCTCTTATCTTGGTTATTTTATCCTCGTATCCTGATACACTAAAAGCCAATTACCAGTCATTGGTTTGCAACCCAATGGAGCTCCGGATATGGAAAATTACTCTCCCTGCAAAAACATTGTTGATAGTTCTTTCTTAAGAAAACAACTGATATGGGATTATTCTGGGATTATTCCTTGGTTATTAAATCAAATTTCCATGAAAAACTTAAATCTTGAGGATTCCTAGATCATCACATCAACTTCTCATCAACTCAACAACAATTGTTCTCATCAACTGGACAGTCACTCCAAGAAATTCAGTGGGAATTTATCCCAGTGAATTCAGGATTACATCCAGCTGAATCACAAGTAAAGATGTAATAAACTTTACCACAGTTGTTATGACTTTAGTTGCAAGGTACGACGTGTTCTTTAACTAGTCCATGTCTTTTGTTAGTCAGATAATGATGTGGGTATGTTTCATGCCCATTATTTACTTCCATTAACATGGAAATTCTGTGCGGAAAGTAAGGCATCTTCCATTTAAAATAACAGACTGTCTCTCTCTCTCTCTCTCTGTGTGTCTGCAGATATACAAAACCAGCATCCTGTCATTCTCTGATGATGGGATAACCCTCACAGCTTTCCAAATCCATTCAAGTTAAAGTTTTTAACACTTCTTTTGAAGACTTGATATAATTTTCAAGGACATGGAACTGCTGATATATTTTTAATTACTTTAAAATAAAACCAGACATTCTACAAAGATCACCCTTTTTATTTCCATAGATTAATTGGGAAGACATAAAAAGATTACCACATCAGGAATCTTTTTGAAGCCTTTGCCTTTCTGCTTGAACAGTGATATTTTTCAACATGTGGTCTAGTATAGTTGCTTGAATTATATTTTCTGTTTAACTCTTGCTTCCCTCCCAGAACTTTGACTCAATAAGAGCTACAAAGGTCTTATTAGACTTAGGAACTCTGGCATGATATGGTCCCCAAGGGAACAACATCCTTGAAAAAGAATACCCTGTGTAACAGTATGACACAGTGACTGCTTTCTTCCCAAACAAAAAGCATATGGGACTCCAATAATAGACCACCTCCAAGAGGGATACTGCACACTCGGGCTTTGACTAAAGTAAATATAATAACTTGTCAAGCATGTTGTGGAGAGCCGTAGATTTTCCCCTGGACAAACCTGGAATATCAATTAACTCTGTAAAATACTTTGTGTTAATACAATGCAACTTCAGACCATCAATGAAAAGTGGTTAAGCACAAAAACACAGGATGTTATTCCAAAACATAACCTTCCTCATACAGTTTGTTTGGAGATACGACCTATCACTGAGACAATAACAGTAGAAGTCTATCCCTCTAATTTTCTTTTGGTACCTAGGGAATGTCAACAGATAGCGTAGGAAACAAAGAAGCTCCACTTGTATATTCCATTAATTCCTGGCTAACAGTGTCTTGCCTTGATAACATCCACCTTCGACCATGAATAAATCCAAGTATGTCAAGACTATGGAGATATTATGAAAGGAGTCTACAAATATTTAAGTGAAAAAGGACACTCTAATGTGCCTCCTAGAATATAATCAAATTTATAGCAACAGCAGCATTGATACAAAGCTGCTTGAAAGGTTTATGTTTAATATTTGGTTTTCGGTATATCACTATTGCTTCTAAGATTTGAATTAGCAAAAATAACAATGGCAGGGTGTATAGCAGTAAAACACACTACCACACTAAGGTCAGGCATGACTATTTCAGAAGGTAGAAGCAATGTTGTTATTTGTCACAGTAGTTTAATATTGCAAACAGGAGTTTATTAGTAAAAGCCTCTTAATTTAATTTCTAATACTGCTAAGAACCTGTCATTTTCATTTTGGTAAGTGATAGAATTTTAATAATATTTTCAGGTAATATTATCCTAATCATCGGTTTAACCTCATCTCCCAAAATAAATGTAGTAGTCACCTGCATAAATTAGGGTCCTCTGCATATCACAGAACGGGTAAGGTTCAAAGGGGCCACTGGATGTTATCTAATCCAAGCACCCTGCTCAAGCAGGGTCCCCAAGAGGCAGAAATCTGTGATCCTAGCTGCAGCTTTTCTTTTTACATGGTCAACAATTCCTTGTGATGCAGGAGTTGCCAAGAGAGTAATTTGGCAGCACAATGGCTCAGCCATATCCTCGTCCTGCACGCAGACACGGTGGTTTGGATTGGCACCTAAATCACCCCAAGAGCAACTTGCCCTTCTTGCTCCTCTACGTACCTACTCATTGGGCCCGCAGATCCTGCTTATTGAGGCTTAAAATAGCCTGTCAACAGAGTTATCCTCTTTCTTAAAATAGAGCACAAGAACTGAGTGTAACAGTGCACGATGATCAACAAGTTACCACAATCGACCATGCTTTGGTTGTGCTCTGGGACCTCTGAGGAGCAGGAACGCCCATGTGTGCATTTTTATATGCACACTTACACATTACGAGGGGAAGACAAAATGGTTTGGCTTTAATATTTGTCAGTTGTGGAGCTAATTGTCATGGCTTTCAATATTCACAATTACTTACACTCGTAGTTCTGGAGGCTTTTGGGATTATTTTTGAAAAAGTTAATTTAAACTCTCTTCATATACACTTGACACAAACATTATCAGCTGGTGAGAAACCTACACATTTTTTCACTGGCTCCTTACAAAGATCACCTCAAGGAGCGGAGTATTTACAAGCATGGGGCTCTGAAGCCGTACAAAACAAAAACGTGTTTATCTGTCACACATGTAATTTATATCTCCTGTATAATCAAGTGATATTCTAGGAAATACTGCTTTCCAAGGCACAAATAGAAGAAATTGATCTGAAGCCCAGTTACACAAACGGGAAACTTTCCATTGCCTTCAATGGCTTTTGACCGGACCGTGAATGCCTAAAATTAATCATTTCACATGACTAAAGCAGGTTGTCCCTCTGAACTCAAGGGACATGCTGTGCAGGGGCTCAATTCTGCTTGCATTTCTCAGGCAAGTAAGATTTAGCCCCAGCACAGCAGGTGACCTGAAAGTGTATGGCAATGCTACAGGAGACAAATAGCTACTGCGGTGAACCTTGATGATACTGGAGACAACTGCGCCTAATAAAACCAGGATTTTATTTATAAGGTGCAATTAAAATCCTGAGTTCAACTTTCAAGTTTCATATAATGAGACCAGTGTTTTAACAAATGGTAGTGAAAGTACCACTAAGGGAACCGTGATAGTAAAAGATTATCTGCAAAGCTGCAGCATGTGCAGTGCACCTTTGTTCATTCAAAAAATTGTAACCGTCTACCCACCAGACTGTCTGCTCCAGAGAGTAAACCACTTAAAAGTCTCACTATTCAAATGGACGTGGTAAAAATACTTTAAAAATCTGTTTTATTACTGATAATGCTCTAATTCTGTCCATGCACTGGCATGTAACCACTTACGATACTGACTCATGTTTTACTGGTAAATGACTCTGTCATAGCAACCTGTTTTTCCCCAGCAAAAAGTGTTTTATTTGCTGCCATGAAAACCGCAGCTATCCACCCACTCAGATACGAGCACAACACTTACTGCAAATGTCACAACAGCAATTATGAAACAACAGCACTGTGAGTCATGCAGCATTACAGAAAAACAAGTGATATTTTGGGTGATTTTGGAACACTCATCCTATTATTAGAAACTTCTGTACTTTGTGAATCTGATTAAAAATTGATCAGATGTATAGCCTTTAGAGCTGACTAACACTAAACTAGGAAAGAGATATGTAGGAGTTTGGCTGCTGTTAAACTACCAAAGAAAATCCCACTGAAATAAGAATCACTAAAGCTGAGATTTATGGAAAAATGTTTCAACCCACAGGACCACAGTAGTGAGAGTCAAGTAACCAGAGAGGTAAAGAAATCCCCAACTGGATCCAGAAGTGGAAGTCTGTAGTTTCAGCTTCTTAGCACATTTCACCAAGTGAAATGACCGACGCCAGCATGCAGAGCTCAATTTCTAAAGGAACGTTTTAGGCTCCTTTGAGCAACTTTGATTGTATGTTGGGGGTTATAATTTTTGATGCCTGGCACAGAAGTGGCAAATAATATGCAACGCAATGTTCTACTAGCAAACAGAATGTAACTGCTAGTTCTTGCCACAACCTTTCCAAATCTCCCCAGAGACCACCAGCCTGACCAGCCTATATGTATTTCTGATGGTGCAAGTGTCCAGAAACGCTAACGTGCAGAGTCATGAGCATCATGTATCAGTCTGAGACATAAATGCCCTTCTATTTTGTAGAATCTTCAACTGGATAAGATGTCCTGTTTAATAAGGCACATAATAACGTGTATATTACCAACTTCTATCTAAAACATTCCCAGTAGTAAAATACACAACTTAATTCCACTGAACTAGGATCTTTTCCAATCCTAATGATGGATCTTACTCTGCATCATTAAAATTTCTTTGCAATCACATATGGGGGGCTACGAGAGAAGACCACATGTTAGCCATCAATGCAATTTCTTTTTTTCTTTTTGGTTACGGGCCAGAGAGAGGCTACTAATCAGTGTGCAAAGGTCACCCACCTGCCCCCTGGATCATAGTTCACACACACAATTAATTCATTATGGGAAAAAGTCACTGCTGGAGGTTGAACTGCCCATTCCAGGGTTTTTTTTTTAGGTGAATGTCCTGCCACTGACCTGGAGAAATAGCTCCATTAACTGAAACTCTTGTTAAATCACATTTTCTTATGCAATTTTTTTAACATAAACAGCATAAAACAACAATTAATAGAAAACTTTGCCACCAAAGCAGGAACTGCGGTAAGTATAGGCTGGATATAGAATATTATGGAATTCGAGTCTCTCTTAGTTGAATTAGTTTACTGTCCCTTTACAATATTGCCATGGAAAGCATGACTTGGGCATGTCATCTGTGCTAAATGAGGTTTATCACAACTGATTTACCATCTGCATTCCTGTTGGTATGGGCACGTATGTATGAAACAGAATAAGGAGTAGTTAAGATTCCTTCCGTTTACAATCTCACTTTACAAAACAAGTATTCAAGAACTCTGGCATGACATTTACGGTGGTGAAGTACTGCCCTGATAAGGAGACTGAGATGCAGCAAAATAAAAGGGAGATGTGACAAGGATTTAGTCACCTAACTCCAATACTGTGATTAAAGAAATCTACTTCAGCACTCATCTGAACCTGGGACCACCTTAGCTCTTATGTGTTAGGATCACCAATGCCTAAACCACTGTTTTGTATGCAGGAGTTCTTTATCAGCACTCAGCACTGAGCACCTCTTTCAGGTCATCCCAGAAGGTAATACCCTTTCACCAAGTTCGTTTCACAACTCTCTCCACTCTTCCAGCAGCACTATTGCTGCTTTTCCCTGAAGTTTTGTTACCATAGAGTCTTCTGAACATGCATCTTATACATAAAGATATATCACATATATAACATATTGTGATGGCAGCCTGTAGTGTCCTGGTATTCCAATTACTCTGCTTGTGAGTATGACCAAATCAAATTTTCCATTCTCTTGAGTCTAGAAACCTGAACAATTATCTACACAATAATGAGTCTTACCTCAGCTTGAATGTTAGATGGCAAAACTGAGGTTTCATTTTCTGTTGTACTGCTGGTCGGACCATTGCTTGGGGAACTGGGACCTGATCCAGGGGAGCTGCTACTGACTGAGGATTCTGAAAAAGAGATTAAAAATACAGGAGTTTAACTCTGGAAATGTACACATAATCTTGATTAATTATATAATCCTTATAAGCATAAGGCTTTTTTTTTAGTTGAAAAAAGATCTGCTAGTTACACTATTTACTTATGTTAATGGCTCTTGATTCATCTTCCATTTCTTTGATTTTCGTTTACAACTAAGAAGGAAAGATACTCTTGATCTTTCCTTCTGATCTGTCCATGTCACATAAGAAGCATTTAGTTCTTCTTCCCATGAAGATAGTTATGATATTCAGTATCAGGCAGAGACACTGACATGGAGCTTGTAACAGGTAAAGAAACTCTTTCCTTTTTAATTGTAAAATTGCCTCTGTTAGACAGGAGGCCTACTGCCATCCTTTCTGTCTAGGAAGGGGATGAGTCCATTGTGGACCAATCATTACATACACAAGTACTAATGGCAAAATATACACCTTCACTACATCTTTGGAACAAATATGAAGAAATATTTACAGTATGTAAAGACATAAAAATAGGATTTGAAAGGCTGCATGCTATCTTCATTCAAAATGTCCCAAGCTCTGTCTAAGACAAAAGGGGAGAGGATGACCTTACTGTATGTTGTCGTATTGAGTCATTCTAATTCTACGCTGATATAAATTATATTTAATGAAAACAGTTAAGGTTAAAGAAGAGAAAGCCACTAGTGGAGGTAACCCTCTTTCAAGGGATAGCTTTCAAATTAAAACTCTCAAGAAGTTAAAGTAAATAATATCTAAACGGGACACCTAATATTCCATAGCTACTTCTTCGCTTATTCATTCTTTATGCCTTAGTTCATATGCAAAAAAAAAATGTTTTCACTTTGACTGGCATTACAGGAGGCTTCCTAGCTGTTACTTGGATCTCTTATTCTTTGATTTACTGAAGTGACTCCATACCCAGCTATACTAACCAGCCACGTAGAAATTCTTGCATTGTATTTTCAACAGGTATCAGAGAAATGGAGACACACAATCTTTTTTTCTCATTTTTTAAAAATTAAAAATAGCACTTTTTTTATAAATAGGCATTTAAATAAAGGGCTATTTTCAGTTAAGAGAATAAAAAGCAAGGGGAAAAAGACTTCAGGCAACAATGTTTAACCATGGTTACGATAGGTCCAAAATGTCATATAGTCAATATTAATAATTATAACAGCAATCTGAAAGGCTCCAAGCTATTTTCAAAGCCAGGAAAAGAAGACATCTATTTTCATGTTTCTGCTCTTTCAATAGCAGCAGGAAAAAACCTCCAGTGATACATAGCTTATTTGTATAACTCACTTTATAACTCACTTGTAAGTGTGCAAACTGTAAAGAAATCAGCTAAAACTAAGGAAGTGGATATCAAGAATCTCACAGAGGCTTCAGCAAATGGAGTTTAAAAATCAGCTATAGAAAAATTATAATCTGGAAATAATTTATGAGGAAACAACTTTGCTTAGTAACTTTCATGCTTACATTCATATCTGGGTTCCAGTTTCACACATGACATACTGTGTAAAGTTGTCACAAGAATTGCATGTACAGGGACACCAAAGTGTTCAAGTTGTATTTTAATTGCATCTTGGTGGGACATAATTCTGATATATCAAGTGAATTCAGATATGTGTCTGATAGACTAGTAATGGTTGACTGCATAAAGGTATGGCCTGATCACGTGAAAAAGCCATGAATCTACTAAATACCAATGCAAAGTCAAAGTAAGAACTGTCAGGGTGAGGCCAAATACTGCAAATGCTCATTTTGTTTATCAAACAGTTTCCATTCAGAAGTACAACCACTATTCTGTGAGCTGTGGCAATTTAATTAATAAATTTAAGAATTTCCCCATTCTTAATTACCTGTCACCTCGAAAAGACGCTTCTTGAATGAACTGACATTTCCATCCTTCCTCCTGAGTAGAGGACTACTTCTCCTTTCTGTCACCTTTTGTTTTAATCTTGAACGTACCTTCAAATTGGGCTCTGAAGCTGGAAATGAAGAGAAGAGAATATGTGACTACAAACCTAATTCCTGGCTTGTGTCTGACACCACTGACCCTGTAGGACCTCATCTGATCCAAGGAGGACTTGGGGCTTGGAGGCAAAGATTTTGCTACCCAACCTTCTCAGTCATCCTGTTGCTCCTCATACAACTTCATTTTAGATTGGAAGCTAGGAAGGAGTTAAAGAGAGCTGAAGTGCTTCGGATCCCAGTATTTTTCTTATTCTGTTGCAACTTTTAAGTTACCCATTAATTATTGTTACTACCACAAGTATTAATAATAAATGAATGAAAATTTAATTTACGTTATTTTTATCTCTCTTGTAGGTGAAAACTTGGAAAACACATCTTGGAACTTGGAATGCTGTAACTGGATTAAGGTCTAATTGCAGAAACAGAGATTAGCCTCCACTGGTGCCTTTTGATTTCTCTGAGAAATATAAATTACAACAAGCCTTGCTGGCAGAACATTTCTTGGTCAGCGATTTTAGGCCCAGAACTTTAGTGTTTTCTGAGTAATACACCAAACAACTAGATTTATGACAGTGTCTTAAGAACATTTACAGAGAAAAATATATGCTCTGAAAAATGAAGAAGTAGGGTTGATTCCCAGAAAACCTAGGATTATATATTATGCACCTTGGGCAAGTTCCACCTTTGTTTCCTTAATGGATAGAGTCTTTTCATATGAAGGCCAGCTCTGCTGTGCTTTTTATTTTGTAGACTTTTTAGCATGATAAAATGTTTCATGTGGTCATTTATTTCTTCTTCAAGTAAACCCTGTATCAAACAGACTGCTAAGAGCTAGTGAAAGATAATCGTGGAATAGAATTTGTTTATATTTCCCTTCCTGGAACTGAGGATTGGCTAAGCAATATCTCAAAACAGAGAGAGCTAGAAACTGGGACCAGTTCTCTCTCCTATGCACACACTTAAACCCAGCCTCAAAGAAGGAGCAAGAGATAGCAGAAAACAAAAATATATCTTCACTCAACTCAGAATTACACCATTTGTCAGTTTGGGGCAGGATCTCAATCCCACACTTCTAATTCTAGTCCCTGCCCATCATATTACACTGCACATCTTTTTTCCTTCGGTCCCACCTGTCCCCTCAGGGATGGGGAGGCCAGAAATGGAAGGGAAGGGAAGGGAAGGGAAGGGAAGGGAAGGGAAGGGAAGGGAAGGGGGCTGCACCTCACTGCAGAGTTGCTGTGACCAGCAGTACCTGCTGTCACACGCTGACCTTTGTCACGTACTGCTTCACACATGGCAAGGGCTGCCCTCTGAAGACTCTGTGCCTTAAATACATTCCAGACCAAGATACCAATCTTTAATAATAAACATATAAACTAGAAAATTATTTTTATCACCTACTACTGCTGTTAAGAGGAAAGGTTCTAAGAATAAAGTACAGATGACTTGTTTACTATCTAAGATACTGTTTGCAATGAAACTGAAAATATAAAATATAATAATGGGCTGTGATTACACTACATGCTATCACCACAGATCTCATCAGATGTGATGACATTTAAAAGGTTTTTACTTCTTTTGCACTTGAATATATTTCCATGTCTACTGTTCTTTACTCTTTAAAATCAGAATATGTCTGTACACATTCTGTCTGTGCATCCATGACAGATGAATGTGATACAACTCCTCAAAACATTCACTGGAGAAATTCTCCACTTTTATGTAAATGTTTCATGCTCAGTCACAGCAATTCCCTTTCTATTTTTACCAAATTCCTATCATATCATCTGAATCCACCATATAAGCACAGAAAACAAGCTTTAAAGTCAATGTATGAATTTATGAGCCATCTGAGAAGATGCATGAATAACAGCAATAATTTTAAAATGGAAATAATCAATTTTAATATTAAATGGTATGGAGAATAGTGGTTTTAAAATTGTAAAATAAACCTTACAATATGGATCAAAGTCAGTGTCTGAAGAGTGTCTGCTTCAAATTCTGGCTTTCTTGAATTTTATCCCTGAGACACTGCCAGCTCCTAACACGGTACTTACTAGGACTCAATGGCTAGCAAAAAGAATTCTGGTTTCAGCGGATGAAATATACAAATCTAAGCAATTTGAGGATATCTGGTCCAATGAAAAAAATGCAGAATTGACAAACGTTTTCTTGATTCCCAGTAGTGGCTGAAGCACTGGCTTCGTGTGTGACTTTAGAGATCACTGAACCATCCTGCTCCACCAAGGCTGGGGCAGAATAGATCACAACAACAACCCTATGTGCTTCGGTGCACACCTACATGAGGGCAGAAATAACACATCTGGAATTGTCAACTCTCTTCTGACAGTTAAAAAGGCAAAATTAAGTATTTTAAGCTTTAAATATGGAAATGTGGATTGCAATTTTAAACATATATACATATGTTTATATATACACACTGCCTCAAAGCATATATGTAAGATCATTTAGAAACTGTTTTAGTCCTTTGAACTCTGAAACATGAGCGCTAGCAAAAAAGTGAAAATAATTTTTTAAACCTTTTTTTTTAAATTTAGATTGTTCCCCTAGTATTTGCAAGACACATGGAAAGTCTTAGTAGCAAATGGCCCAGAATTATTATAATTAATTTGCTTTATGTTTCAAATGAGTATTTGGCTCAATACTTTAACTAGTGGCTCTTAGAAGTGGTCTACAGAGGGGATGTTCAAAATAACTGTTTTGCATTAGCCACCCTGTAAGTATTTTTACTGCACATTATTTGCTCTTTGCTCAGCTTAATTAATCCATTGCCATGGCTGAGAATGTTCATCACACTAAGACATTCTCCATGGGGAAAACTGTCACATGGGGACTCAATGCCTGAAAACTTTTGAGGATAAATATCTACTCCCCAACTTGCTGCAGGGTAGCTTTCTCAAGCAAATACAAGCCCCTAAGAAGTAACTTTTTTTTGCTACAGTAATGCTACAAAATTATTGAGAAGACCATCAGGGAATCTACATGGTGATTCAACCATAAACTAAGACATTGACACAGCAAGAAAATTAATGCATGTGGCTAACTTGCTATATGCTACCCTTCCCACTGGGGTCCAGAACTCAAAACTAGATTAATTCTACCCCTTAGAGCAGACATCCTGTATCTCACCTTCCTGAGGAAAAGAGGCCTCTCTAAGTGCTGGAGGTGCAGGATGGGGTGGGTTTTGCTGGGTTTGATGACTCCAGCTATAATGGACTGAATCATGTGACCAAGGAGCCCAAATGCCACAGACAAGAGAAAAACAAGAGCACATGGCCAGGAATGTGGCCATGAGGATGAGGCACAGAGGATGGCAAATTTTCATGGCAGCAGTCTGGTTGGTTGGGCTGTGAATCTAAAATCTTACTAAGAAACAGTATACAGCTGATAATGGTTTAGTTGGTCTCTGTTTAGCTCACCTCTCTGCTCTACAAATCTTTGCACTTTTATTATATTTATATTATACTAATATACTTCTATTATATTTATATTATATTATTATACTGAACACTTTGGAACTAGTAGTAATCAACTGCCACTTGGAGAAAGTGAACATATATTATTTGAAGGTGTTTTGTTGCAAAGAAAACAAAAAGACACAGCTATTTTCCCTGAATGCCATCAAAGCCCATGTCATTGTTCTCAACAGGAATCAGCTGATACCCATTTGAGCAATCCACTTCAGAGGATTTCAGAAAAGACTAGTCTGAAAATTACTTTGTTTATGTAGATGTAGAATAATTTGGAATAATGAGATGTTGCAGTAATACGGCTTGTTTTGTTTTTTTNNTGCTATTACCCGGCTTATTCTCTTTTTAGTGCTGATAACTATAGACTGGTATTACTCTTTAAATGATTCTAAGTGGGAAACAGATACGAAAGACAGAGAAAGAATTAGTTTAAACAACAGTAGAAGATATCATACGCAATCAAAGGATTGGTTACCTAACATTTTGTCATGACTTGTAATTGTCTACAGAACTAAGAACTTCAGCTGTAGGTGAAGGAGATAAACAGTGTCTAAATTAATTTTCTCATATTTTACAGTCACTTCATAGAGGAAGGAAGAATAAAGTAACTGGACTGTTAAAAATAGCTTCTATGTAGGTACACATTCATTTCATCACGAGCTATACTGCTCAGGTGAAAGAAAGGTAGTCTCTCCTAAGAAACATGATGCTCAAATACAAGCACAAGCGAACGGAAAATGATTCAGTGAAGTCATTACATCCCATACTCCACTTTGCTTAACATTAGCAATTTGCAGATACTACCATTAAAGAATATAGCCAGCGGCCAGATTTCTCCCAAATGAGCAGAGGTTTCCTTGACAGGGCTTTGCTTCACTGTTTCTCCTTATTAAATATACAGAGATATTTAAGAATAAGGAATGAAAATCCTTTTTATGCATGGGGAGAAGACATAAATGAAGAGAATGTAAAAGACAATAATGCACTACTTTCTGATGGTTCCTGGAACACAGTAGTACTTTTGTATCAGAAGAGTGTGCGCCAACTTCAAATCAGCATTTAAGGGAGCCAGGCAGGAAATGGGGGATGGGAGAGGGTGCATAGCAAGCAGGTCCTCATCTTGAGGCTAAAGCCATATAAAGGAAGCCTGAAGAACAGAAAGTGAGCTTTTGTCCAGATTTCGAAAGGCTCCAAAGTGGAAGCATTTCCTTTTCCTTACAAGCAGGCTGTCTTAGAAACGCTGTGGGAGATTTGAGGTAAATAATGCTAAATTTGGCTAAAAAGATTCTAACACCAGCATGAGCAACAGTGGCAAAACTGACATCCTACTGGAGAAAGATAAATTGTTTGCCATTGCCCAGGCATCAATTGTTATCACTAAGATCCTTTTTAAAACAGTAACCTGAACTTCCCTAACATAATTAGGTGGCCAGAAACAATCAAAAACCAAAGACTTCAAGATCTTAAAGCAAATCTTCACTGATATTCTCTATTTAGCTATTGTTTTTTAAAGCTGTGAAGAGTCATATGTGATACTGATTTGAATATATTCTGCACTGTACTCCATGCAGGAGTTTGGGTTTTTTCCTGGCTCATATCTAACAAGTATCAGTAATTAAATATACAATCAAGAAATCTGTTTATTCACACCACACAAGTTGCTTTTTTTTCAATACTATTGTACTAGAAGCTCATGTACAGGATTTTGTGCTGTACAACACACAATTGTAACATTGACATTAAGACAGCTTAAGTTACAGCACAAAATGATGATGTGTGAGTACAGGCCATCAGAACTGCAAAACAAACATTAAGATGGCCGTGCTCAGCACAGTGGGGGTATTGCCAGCATACCACTGGTTTATCCTTTGTCAAGTTTCTTTCTAGCACTCTGGCAATTGAGTATTTTCAAGAAGATACTGCATGTGTATTATCAGATAACTTGGAGGTTTCTGCTGTGATTTATCCTGAAGCAGGAGAGACAGAATTAGAAAAAAACACTGTGAAGAGATCCTCCTTTTGTCAGGTCCATTGCATAGCTCAACAGGTTCCTGGGTGCTGTGGGTTCCCAGTCACCCTGGTAATATAAATAATAAAGCAGCCTGCCTGCCTATGCTATGCCAGGACCTGGAGACCAAGGAAAAGGTCAAATCCTACTGCGACAAAACCAACCACAACAGGCATATCTTCCTAAGAATCTGATCTGAAAGTTGTGGGCAAAGGAGAAACTTCCCAGTTTTCCCTTCAGTAGGGGTAAGCAGAATCAAACACACAAAACAGCCTTAAGCACCACCAGGAAGGATAAATGTGAAGATAATCTGGGCTTCCTCAGCAAAACTATGGATGCAACCAAAGCCTGGCAGAAAGCCAGAGAGGCAGAGGGACACAGGTCAGGGATAAAAGCTGTTTCCAGCCTCCTCAGCTGCTTTGTGAAGAGCTGTGAATGAGTCTGTTCTTCTGAGCCACCTGGTGCTCTCATGCACCACGTGGTTCTTTACATGTGGTTCTCACAATAATCACGTAACTATTCTCTGCTCTGAATGAAGTTTCTGATTGCTGCACTGGCTTCCTCTAGGCAGCACAGAGTGTTTCAGCCACCTCCACATGATTTTAGAAAGCACAGGCAAGGTGAGCAGTGCCTCTTGGTCCTCATACATGACTGACTGACATCTGCTGTAGAAGGCCACGTCCCAATGCAAAACAATATTGGACAATGTACACGAGGACATTCTCCCCACTGGATGACACCAAAGATGGTAGTAGTCTGCATGTTGTATAATTCTGTGGGTTCAAAGGCTTCTCAATTCAGATGATTTAAAATGCCACTTCTGGAAGAATTTTAAATTAGATTAATGAGAGTGAAAGCTATTTACACATGCCCCCTAAAGCTCTTCCAAGAGCTACACAGACCTGACTGCTGGGTGGTCCCAACAAGGCAGGAGAACCAGATACAGCAGCACAGGATGGAGATGCTTTGTTTTTCTGGCTTGCATCACCTAATGTGTTTTCAGGATATACTGAAACTGTTTCCTGTACAACCATTCACTTTATGGGGAGTGCTAGTCATATGCAAAACCCTTTAGTCCTTTGCTTTATTTGACTTCTGTAAAAGGTAGAATGCTTTATTTTTTCAGGCTAAGGTAACTATCCATTCCCTAAATAAAAAAACAGGTTCAGTGAAACACATGGTAAAAGAGCTAATTAGATTAGAGGGGATCTTGCAGCCCTTGTGCTCTCTTCAGGCTAAGGAAACCAATTTAACAATATTAGCAAATTTTCATTAATTTTCTAAAGCGGGTTCAAGAAAGAAATATTCCCTGAAGCTGCTTTACATATCTAAATTTTCTTTGTTATTAACTGCAGTCTGTATGAAACATAAAATATTTGTTGCATTATCCATGCAAACAAGTTTTATCTTTCTAGGCACAAATTATTGAGTTAGATGTAAAAATTGCTCATTGTACTGCTTGGATATAGTCAGAATTGGAGATCTTGAGTATCTGAACATTATGCTGCAATCCCTGTTGGTATATGTTCTTCATGTAACCTATAAGGCAAAAAAACATATCTCTTCATAGAATTTTTAATAAATTCTGTTTTTTTAGCAAAGAAACAGCATCTCCTTGCATTTGCACCACATGGTTATACAGCAGTTTCAAGGAGGCCATGGTTTTACTGGGCCTTATGAATCCTTATTACATGTCAAGTCTGCTGAAACCATGAGATTTCACTACTGTGTCATGTCCATCTTAATCTTCTTACAGGTAAAATAATATCCTTTTCCAATAATAAGTAGGGAATTAAAAAGCAAATACTACTATACTGTCTTGAACCATAGAATTAAGGAGCAAGGATAGTTTAAAATTAATTTTCATCTTCTCTGCACGTCGTCAAATTCTGTAATTTTATGACACCTTTAGAGAACTTTCTGGAGCTAACTCGCATCTGAGTTCTCAGGAGATGTAGAGAAGAAAAAAAGATGAAACAGGCACTTGAATAGAAGGTATCCCTCATCTGAATGGTAGAATTCAATAAATAAATTAAGATATGCTTGACTGACAGTCCTTCTGGTCAGGTCCCCACTGGTAATTCTTACCCTTTCTTCTGGTCATCTACAGCAGCTGGTTCTAGCTGGGAAGAAGTAATGGGAATATAATATCCTACTTTCTGCAAATATAGCAAATCCTACTCTTCGGTCTAAATCCTCCTCCCAAATCCACTGAATCCCAAGAAAAAATATTCTGTTCAGTGAAGAACTGTCACAGATAATTCTCTAGCGTCCAAAGTCAAGGCTTTTGCCATGGTCACCATTTGACCCCTAGGTACATGATCTATTTTTTACAGAATAATCATATTCATCATTGTGTTGCTTCTCAAGCCCCATAAAAGAAGGAACTGGTTCGTAGGATGTTTAAATACCACAGATTTTAATCTAGGAAAATGTCCAGCAGTGATAACTCACTGATGTCAGGAAAAAAAGTGCAGTCCAATATTTCATCAGCCTTCAGAAATTCACGACGAAACACCGTTATCTTCTCCCCCAGTTCAACAGGGCATCAGTGTCATTAGTAAATGTGAGCTGGTTAGGTCCAGACTGCTGAATCGTACTCCAGAGTCATCCAAGGGCAACAGGATGCCAAAAAATCAAAAGCAAGCAAAACACAGTATATCTTGTTCTCCTAGCAGAGCAGAACCATCAGCCAAGCTCATCCCAAAAGTAGGAAGGGAATTCAGCCCCACTGAAGAAAAATGCAGATAAAATTGGCTCCAAAGTTGTTTGGACATTCAAGACACGTTTGTCTTGAATTTCTGTAGGCAAGGCCAACTTTGTGAAAGTATCTCTGCACGTCAAGCAAAATGAGAAGGAAAATACCACGTTTGAAGTCCTAACTGGACATCAATACTACACCTTCACAGCCATACTGAATTAAAATAAATTTACTTTTAGATAGATTCTTTATGCTCTGGGATATAATTCCAGTCCCCTACAACTTAATTAGCTAAATATACAATGTAACCTTCCATCTGGTAGAGTAATTTAACAAGAATAATCATGCACCACCATAACTCAACGAGACACTGAGGAAAACCATTGAAATGCTATTTCCTTTCCTTTGGAAGAGAATTATGTACAATTTCAGCATGCTTTGCATTTCTAACAGTTAAAGCCAACAGGGAGGTATCACTCTCATTTATATTACTTTCCCATGAGAAAATCAAAAGCAAAGTACAAAGCTTATGACTTTGCTCATGAATGGCTCTGTAATAGTCACTTGGCTTTAGCCACAACATGTTATTTGGCAGCTAAACCCCTTAATTAGAATTGTGGGTTTGAATAGATTTTTCAGTGAAACTATGTTTTGAAGGATTTTGGAGAAGTGCAGTTTATACTAACCGATATCTTCTATTTTGGATGATCCCATACCATGTGATTTCCACTTTTCACTTCTCTGTTTCTCTCTTTTTGCCATCTTTTAGATGTTCTTGTTTACTTTTCTAAAAATTTTCAACTGTCCCTGCTCTAGATACAGTGGAAGAAAAATCCTAGTCCTACTGAAATCAAACAGGACAGTTTCTACTGACTTCAAAGAGTCTCAAATTTTATATGAAGTATTTTGTAACTTATTTATCCAGTGGGAATAAGTTTTGAAATACCCATTAAAAACATTCCACTTCATTTTCAATGGACATTATGCTCTTAAAATGCTTTAGATTTTAGGACTGCTCCCTGTTGCTTGAAGTGGTTTCTTTAGGTTCAAAAGTCAAAAAGGTGTCTATTATCTGATTACTTGCTTATCAAAAAGTTATGCAAGGTACTTCTTAATGCTAATTTATAAAGCATTTTTGAAAACATACACAGTGTAAGAAAACTTTTATGTACTCACATGAAGCAGAACTTCATAATTCATTTTTGGTTATACACTGGTCAGTAAAAGAGCTAAGATAGTATTTTGATCAAGACTGTATAATTAGTTTAGTTATGAAGAAGGGTCAGTATGGTCAGAGAATAATTACTGGTGAAACAGAATATGATATATATACACAGAGTGGGATTTTTGCTGTAATAAAAAGACATTGAATCTGGAAACTGAGTAAAGTTTTTACCCACTCACAAAAAAACTTGCTTTCTGCAATTAAAAGTAAGTGTTAAATAAAACACATTAGAGGAACAACCTTCTGGGAAGACTATGACAGTCTTCATGAGAATCATTCTGGTGATGACTCCTGCTGAACCCTGGTGACGGCCCTGGCAGCTTTCATGATACCAAAGCACACCTACCCAAGTTCTTTTCTCTTTGCCAGTGTCATTAAGCCTAACACGCATTTTTATTTCGTTTTAAGATACCTCAAATAAATTCTCCTCTAACTTGAGCTCAATCAGAATGACTGGACATCCCTCCTTAGCCCCAGCTTGGGAGGCTGAGGGGCTCTGATGGAGACAACAGCAGTCCTCACAGCAGCTGCAAGCACATCGTATTTCCCTGGAGCTGCTGGCTCCCAGGGCAGGACACTGGTTGGGCCTGTTCATTACAGGGATCCAGAAGCTTTGCCTCTGATTCACTCTGCAATTGCAAATGGAAGATTTCTCTCCTTCTAAAACTTCCTACTACTAATTACATGCTCTGAGGTTATTGATACTGAATTCGGGAAGGCTATAAACGTTTGGTGACTAATGGAAAGAGGAGTCAAGATCAGGGTACCTTTTCTCCTTCTCATTGTGATAAGTACTGATTTCTTCTGGTTCACCAACCCAGGAAAACAAGGACTCTGGAGAGGCAGGAATGCTTAGCATCCCTGGAAAATGGGATAAAATTAGGAGAATCATATGTTTGCCCTGTTTCCCTGCTTCAATAAACAAAGTGCCTCTCCCATTTATTGTGCTCGCTCATAAATTCAGAGAAAAATAGCACTTCTCTCCACTGAGCTGGACTTCTTCATTTTGGCCGACATGGTAATTGAGGGTTTGGGATACTCTAAGCCTCTTTTTAAAAAATAAAAAACCAAAAGAAATTCAGCTTTTTCATATAATGTTACATCACAAGAGTGTTTTCCTAGAAAATGCAAACAGAAATAAAATTTGGTGGCACAAAACCGGAAAGAAGAAAAACCTTCACACACGAAATGTTTTTGTTCTGATTTCCAAATGCTCCAGTAAATTCCTGAGTCACTAAGTGCACAAAGAACTGTAAGGAAATATTCTAATTAATTTCTTTTCTCAAAAAATTTTGTCTGCTGAGTTCTCATTCAGGAACCTTTCATTCTCGTTTACACAAGAGCTACACTGTTATTCTACTGCCTAATCAGGTTAACTTAATATGGTTTTTACAGAGTGATCTTCATGGCTGTGCAGGACAGCCTTCTCCCTCCCCTTCATCATGACATTAAACAATCCTTCATCTCCTCTTTTTTCCTGTATGAAATTACACAACTTCTCCCACCCAAGGAAGAACCCTCTACTATTAAAGAAACCTCCACGCTATGTCCATTGAGTATCCTTTCAATTTTTGGAAAGTGAGCTACAAACATCTTCTCAAATTGTTATATTGTGAGAGATCTTCATATCCCTAAGCACCATGCAAGTCATAAGTGTACAACTCCATCTGCAAAGAAAGATTCAACTGGCACAAAACCAAAATAAATAGAAATACTGATTGACATTCCCATTCTTCCATGATTGTGCTAAACTGAGGAAAGAAAAAACAGTTCATACTTGATACGATGATGTCCCTAGAAATTTCTTCCAAAAAAAGGCAAAACATGAAACAAAATGCAGAAATTCCACCTACAGCAACATTTTTAAAAAGTATGCAGCTTTGGCCAGAGAGCTAACCCTTGTTGGAACTTATTGGCTTTTGCTGGTTTGTATCAACATTTGCATACAAAAAATGAAATTTTAAAGATCGAAGAAAATTCAAACGTTAGGGCATTTGCCAGAATTTCTTCATTTTGAAAAGGTAAAAGAAAAAATAGAAAAAAAAATTCTTTGAAAAGACCTACCTTACCAAACCCATGTTGCTTATTGTGGTTTTGTTAGTTTCACAGTAGCCTCATAAAAAGGGCGATATTTTCCTGGACAGATAGTCACAGAATAGAGGAGCTCAACAAGCAAAAGTTCCCCATATTAAATGATCAGATTTTCAAAAGTACATGGCTCCCATCAGAGCTCTTAAAACAGTCAGTATGAATTTCAAAAGTGTTCAGTAATAGGGAGGTACTTTCAAACCTCTCTGGGTAATTTAGACACATTAGTCTCATTGAAAGTTAATGAGCCATGTGCTGCTCAGGCTTTTGGGTGCTTTGCAGAAAACACGTATTACAACTGGTATCCATGGTGCAAGTTTTGGGATTTTAAAAATTTAATCTTACGCTGTTTACACTGAATTCTGCTCATAGCTACAGATGTGTAGCTTCTCCTTATGGTGTATTTATCTATCCAGTGAAGCAATAGCTCCCCTTGCTCTGCTCTTTTCAAAGTCTGTCAACACCAAGCATCTGAAAGCAGCTGTGCAAAGAGTTGCATATCCTGGCCTCTAGCCCCTAGGACAGTCCCAATCCTCCATGCAGCTAAACTTTCTGAAACCCACTGCTGACAATTTCTGCTGCATCTTGTACAGAAAGGAGCAATCCACATGGCTGAGATTTGTTGAGTAACCGAAGTCACTGCACTAGGATGTTAACTCTGGTACCTAAATGTAAACACTGACAGAACAAGACTCTTAAGTCTTTCACTAGTTATCTAAACACTCCATCATTCTAGATACTAGAAGAGTAAAAGCTGCAGAAAATATTTTCCTTTGTATCATTCTTTCAGAATTAATTCTAAGAAGATTGAAAAGGAGATGCCACTTCAGGACTAATTAAGCAAAGATTAAATGGATTACTGAACAAGAAAGTAAGCAAGCAAAACTTATGATTTACAATGCCTGTGTGAGACTTGATGTTCCCTTAGCACTGAAAAACACATTAGGATGTCAGGGAAGAATCATTAAACTTTGTTTCCCACTAAATCTGATCTCAGAGTACTTGATTCAATCAGAATTGTCTTACAAGAGCATTTTATCAAAGTTAGAGAAGAGAAGGATACCTCTGTATCTTATATGATAAAGATTTTTTTTTTTAAGTAACCAAAAAAGCAAAACAAAGCTGTAATTAAAAGTCACAACAGGTATTCCTTTCCTAGGGCTGAAAGGAATGTGAGCTCTGCTTTCATATGAATTGCTGACTTCACGCAGGTTCAGCACCACAGAGGGTTTACCAGGAGCCAGTGGCAATAAGCGTTCACAGCCTAAAGGGAAGGAAAAGAGGTTCACCCCTCATGGCAAAGGTCAGATTTCTGCAGGCTTACAGCCTGTCCATATACATGAGTGCTCGTGGGACATCTTTGTCTAGTAAGGTCCCGTGAGGATGACACAGGCTCCACAATGTCCCCTCTGCCTGGAGGATGGCCCTATAGCCACCCAGATCAGTTTAGGGTCATTTAACTTGTGTCGGTTTGGTTCCTGTTGCTTTGACACTCAACCTGATGAACAATCATTGAAAACTTTGTGGGCATGTTGCTGAAGACTGGAATTAAACATCTCTAGTGCACAGAGAGACTGGATGTGTAAACAGGATATTAACGGTTGCTATTTTCACGGATATGGAGAGATATCAAATATCCTCTGTTGGTAACATACAACATGCTGTACACTTCATTTATATTTGCTTATCAGAATCACTGTGTCAATGTCATAGAAATGGTTACACTAATGATTATATTAGTATTTGTCTATTTATTCTGTAGATATCTTTTCAGAGAGTCATCATGTCCTTTGTTCAATTTTGGAACTGATGCACTGCATGCCCAAATATTTGGAATAACATATAGAAAACATCTGGATTTAATTATATTAAAGTTCTCTTATGCAGACAATGGGAATTGAATTAAGGAATATTTTGAAACCCCCACAGAGATATAAAAGTATTAGCAGCTGCACGAGAACTTTACTGTTACAAAGTTTGAAAATGTTTTGTTTTACAGATCAACAGTCTGACACATCATAAATATCAATCATAATGTTTAAGACACATAAACATTGAAGAAAAATTAAAGCTTGCATTTCAAATACATATAGATGAATTCACAGCATTTAGAAGATGTAGAATGTATCCTTTCGTTCAAAAAATGAAAATGTATAGTATATTGGCATCGGAAATATATGTTGTATAGTGGTATTAAGCAGAGATGCACATAAGGGTTTATTGTGATGAATAGCCTGAACAAGATTTTATAGAATCTCATTATATTGCCACCATAGTGTACAAGTAGAAATTTAGCTACAATAAATTAGCATTTTGCTTTTCATGATTCCATTCCTTGGAAAATATTTGGGGATATAATATGAGCTTAGGGAGTCTGCCCCAAAGTATTAGATACAGGCTGGATTTTCTCTCTGAATATACGCTGGTTCCAAATGCCACTTTTTTCAAGTCAGTTTTGCAGTTCATTTTCAATCTCCCAGTGGCTAAATCGTATTCAAAGGCTATTGGCACAGTAGGGGGTCAGACTTTCCCTCTGAACATAACTATATCACTCAACAGCAGACTCATGCAATAAGCGATCTGATGTTTTCTTTTCCTTTCCCCCCCTCCTCTGAGTGTCTCCCTGCATTCCTGGATACCACTCACTGCACCAAGGTCCTGAGGCAACAGCCACATACATTCCACTGCCATTCTAGCTTTCTTTATGGTGCAGAAAAAGCTATGCCTACAGTTCACCTGCTGTCAGGATGAAAACATTCAATTGTTAGATCTTCTAGAATATTCTAAATTCCTCAAAAGAACGTTTTCTATGTGTCAGAAGACATGCAAATGTGTTTATATGGACAGAGCACAGTTCTGGTAGTGCTGAAGTCTCAGGTTTGATCCCCGTATGGGCCATTCTCTTAAGTGCTGGACTCCATGATCCCTCTGGGTCTTTTCCAGCTCAGAATATTCTGTGATTCTGTGATACGCATACAAACTCTGACAGTCAATGACACAAAATATAATATTAATCCAATTCCTCCTCTTTCCATGGTTTCCCCTCAAAATGTACTGAAAAACATTTTCTAAAAGCAGAATACCATCTGAAGATAGATACAGTATCTACCAAGCAGCACAGAGACAGTTACTAATGCCAGAAAAAGACAAGGAAAATAATGATCTATGAAACGATGATCCGTTTAGAAACAATATTTATCAGAACTGAAGCCTGCATTAGCTGTCAGCGCTGGAAAACACCAACTCTTGACACCATGTGGCCAGGCTGACCTTGGAAAAATGCGGTCTGGAACTTCGAACTTACTCATAGTATCATCTTGAACAGGATTTGTGGAATATGATACATGCCTTGCTGATGGACAGCCTGGTTAAAACAAAGGGTGGGAGAATTGCTGGGCAATGGACTCAAATAAATGACGCTAACTCACCCGTTTTACGAAGTGGAAAATCATCCTTAGCATCCTGTGCTCCTGGTAATGTGTATTTGTACGGTGGGGAGGCCCCACTCAGGGGTGGAGAGCTTTGATCCAGTGAGGTATGGTGGGCAGCCCTGCAGCAGACACAGAGGTCACAAATGAGCTGTCACTGAGGTGACCAGCAGTAACTATCCACACATGTTGTACACGTCTCCGCTGTGTTTATGTTCTTGTTCATCTGCGTGTGCACAAACCACAGGCTCATGTAACCGATTTCATTCTTACAGTAAGTTATAGAACTCCTTGGGATTCCCAAAAATGCTTTTTTTTCCACTCATTGTGGAAGTCACATGGGATAAGATTCACCTTGATCTACAGACAGGGTCTGTCACCAATTAGGGGAACTGACCATTTCAGGTGGTTGCTTTTTAATATGAATCAGCTGACACACAGCAAAAGACGTTTAAGGCTTGTTTATCATGTACAAATAGATGTATATTGATCAAGCTTTCTCTATCAAAATTGGGAGATTATCAGGGCAGGAGGGCTTGTATAAAATAACCAGAAATATTGAATTATTACCTCTTGGATAACCCCCTCCCCCAAATTATTTAGTGGAGTCAAAGTAAATGAAATCTTGACTTCAAGTTCAATTTGCAAATTTTGCAAGCACACCACTTTGCAGCACAGAGCACACATGTCGGCAAAAAAGCTCCAAGCTGAAGAATGTTTTCTGACAACTGGTGGATGAAAGAAATATTGTGGGCAGAGCTTTCTGAACCATGTAGAAATTGCATCATTTGGCTCAGAAACAGGGGTTGGGTTGGTTTTTAATCAGGGGGGTGGGGTTTTGTTGATTATTTTATCTAGAGACGGAAAGGAGAAAAACTTTCAAACTTTGTATTTATCTCAACATAATTTTACTTGGCCTTTTACAGACTCTGCTTGTCTTTCCAACACAGTGTGGTTAATCTATAACATGTCTCTGTCAAGAGAGGAAGTACTACTTTCTGTAGTGTAGCAGGAGGCATCCACTGCAGAGCTCCTCGTACTCAGTCATCTGAAGCTCAGATTACTAGTCCAGAAATCTTACATATTCAAGAGACTTCTACGTATTATTTGGAAGAAAACATTAATTACTTACTGTATCTCCACCAAAATCAATGTAACAATATACTAAATCATTTTACCAAAATGCTCTGGTGAGCTCAGAATGCAAACTCCAAGGGCCAAAGCAATCCTTTTTAAAAAGAATAGGTAAAAGATGGGAAATCTAGTGTACCACATGCATTTCTGTTTGTCCTACTGAAGGTCAATGCGGGCATGACATTGAAGTCTTTCAGAAATGCACACAGAGTTAATTTTGTTGGATTCATTTATGTGGGGATTAAAAAATGCAAACCTGTAAACTCTTAACATGTCAACAGACGGTTTGAAGGACTCAACAAAGTCACTTGCTTCCATGTTCTAAGCAGATTCTTGTCAAGGCCAAGTTATCATAAGAATATGCAGCTCATATACTAAAATATATGAGTCAGAAAAATTAAATGACCACTGACTTGCTCAAAATCTTTGTGGACTAATAACACCATTCAAGCGACTTCACTGGAAGCAAAGCAGCATCTCTTCAACAGGAAATGTTTTGTGATTGATTCAAAATTCAAGTAAGACAAACACAAAGCTTTTCTTACTGCAAAAATTTAAGATACTTGGAAAAATGACAGGTGTAGTTGTAAAATTTGTGATAGCAACAGCTATAGATGCTACCGATGAAGCAGCCGAAATAAAAACAATTATACAGATTTCTGAGAGAGTCTTGTTATGTATAGTTCTCATCTCATCACTAAATACACAATACTCCTCAGTTCAACCAGAAATATAACACTTCTGGCTTTTTTTGCTAATCTTTGGGTTGAATTTCTGCCTTGCTCTGGGGGCAGACTCTCAACACCCTTGCTGGAAAAGCATTCTGCCAAGTTTTAGCTGATACCTCGACAAGAAGAGGAAGCAGATTAATACTGAACATACGTGTACCAGAGCTTGGGGTGGCGGCTCATGGAATGATTCTTCCCATTTGCTGGAGAGTCTTTTGTAGCTGATTTACTTAACAGGAACTCTTGAAGTTTCTGCTTCACTTCTGTACTGGCCACGGCCCCTAATAAACACAGAGTTAAATGCATCTTATCTTTACTTTTAAAAAATTACATTTTTAAAGAAAACAAACCCCAAAACAGAGTCTGTGACTTATTGCTGGAAATTTTGTAAACTATAGAAAACTATTGGTGGAAAAAATCAAAATGAGATAACATTTGGATTAAATGCTTGTCTGTGGAAGCCTGAAGCTGGCCACGTCCCAAAAATCCAGTGAAGTCATAAGGAATATTTCAACAGTAGATGAGGCCATTTATCCAGGGCCAGATGTATCTAAAGAATTCAAATTATTTCCTGATAGCTCCCAACAATCCAAATACAAAACCAGCAACAGAATTAAAAAGACAGTAACAAAAGGTCAGTTTGAGTTTTTAGCAATGAGTGTTTCTTCTTTTAATAAATAATAGTAGTAACACAGCAAAACTGTCCTCTGAACACTGTCTTGGTTGTAAGCAGACCAGTGCAGAAAGAGCCAGCAGTGATGCTTTTAACTGCAGCTCCTTAAGAGCCTCTACCTGGAAGACAGGAGCGTATTTTGACCTCCCTTGGTGGCTAGCTCAATACAGAACAAAAAGTAGAACATGTCATTGTAAGGTTACACTGCCAATTCAAGCTTGCAGCATGGGACACGCTTCCTTACTCATAGCCAAAATAAGTGTTTTATAAGGGAAAAAAAAGTTATGAAAACAAAAAATCTTTTCACTTTCCATAATCAGTGACGAAAAAGGGATGAAACCGCGATTCTTTCAAAGTTGCCACACTAAGGCATATTTGATTCTTTAAGTATTTGGTTACCCAACCCTGACACAGCTGAGATGATGAGCATGTCCCATGTGACCCATTGCCCACAAAATACTTCTACTACCTCTCTGCTTTGTACCCCAGCTCCCCTTCCTTCCTCTACTCATTAAATAGTTCATCTGGGGCTGAGGCTGGGTCTGGAGGGGTCACAAGCTGCTTGGCTGGCTGTTACATCCTGAGCAGCCACCCAGCATGCTCAGATTGAGAAGGGAACCACTGAGGTCACATCTCTGCTCTTCCTCTGGCAGCAGCACTGATAAAGCCCAACTGTCCATATGGAGGCTGATTTTTTTTTATACTACTTAGAGGAATCTTTTGTTCCCACAGTTTTCACACCCTCACATTTCTAGGTCAATAAGATGGAAAATTTTTATGGGCTGATTGTTCTTCAAAGTACTAGAAGCACCATGGACACCTTAATTTCTAAAGCCTACGATATGGTAGGAGCTACAGCTGTTGAAGTGATACATTTTTCCACCCAAGGAAAAAAAGCTCTTTTTTCCTTTGGTCTTTGTCAGTTAACTCTTGTGCTCATTTAGTAAGGCAAGTAACAGTATCTGTGGCAGCTTCATTTTGAATATCTTCCCACTGTACTTCAACCTGATTTTCAAACTGATCTCACTAAAGAGAATTATTTGTAACTGTCTCCCTCTAGTGAGCACCAAATCCTAACAAACCTTTACAGTTATTTTCTTTATAGCTATATATAAGTTAGAAATAACTCTTGGTTATGCCTCATGACATGTCATCAAGAACAAACACAAAACAGTCTGATAAAGTCCTAGAAAAATATTTAGAAGTCTCATCCTAAGATATTCTTAAATATTTCATTTTATTTTCAGTCTTGAAACAATGCTCAGGAACTAACTTAATTTTTGGCTGTTTCATAGTGCTTTCTGTATTGAGAAATAAGACCTTTGGAAAGTTCTCATATGAAGCTTTATGCTTTCAAATTTCCTCAATTTTTATACAAAGAGCTTGACTCTTGAGATGCATATCGACAAGTCTGTCAAACTGTGCTTTCCTGCAGTGCTCCAAGTCTGCACACAAACCTGAAATGTGTTTCTGTGGGTGCAGTGGGTGGCCCTGCCCTTCTCAAAGCACACTCCTGACTTCTCAACCTGAGTATTTCACACAGGAATAGGCTTCCTTCAGGTTCCTGTTCATAGTTCATTTTGGCTGGGAAAATGCAGAGGGGAATAGATTCATTTCTTATTAGGATTCATGGTACATTGGCTCTTACTTTCTCGTCCTCTTTCTTTGCCTCGGAGGGGGGGAAGCTGCTGCTCTCTGCGATGCCTCTCCAGTTCCTGCTCTTGTCTTTGCTGCTCCAGTTTCTGCTCTTTTTCAAGGAGTTCTTGCTGCTGTTTAATGGCTAGGAGTTCCTGTTGTAACTTGCACAGAACAAAAAGACATGAGAAAGTGCAGTTTGCAGTGTTTTTTAGGTCAGTCCTGGTTAAAACAACCCCCTTGAGTAACTGAGGATCAGTGCTTGCTTCTATGCTTACACTTCTTTTCATCTCTTAACTGACTTTTAGGCGGCATTACTGGCTGTCACCAAATTAAACTCTAGTGTCAGGTAGCAGCCTGCTGCTCTGGTTTCACTTCTTTCTCTTTTGGCAAAGATGCCTGGAAACTTCACATTGTTCTTTGCCTGTGCATCATCCAGCTCTGGTTGCTGTGTTCTGCCACATTTGTCAGCTCTCTCCAGTGGAAGCTTAGAACAGCAGCACAATGGCAAGCAGATAAGAAGGAAAAAATGAAATGAAAGGCAAGATCATAAATTCCCAGTAAAAATCCATTATAGCAGTCCTGCCATACTGCAAGCAATCCCATAAGTCATTTTCTTTTTGTATTATATGAGGCAGCTCAGGGAAGAGTGAAAACACAAAACTGTCAGGGCCTGACTCCATTTTACAAATGCAAATATTATACACTTGCCTGTCAATTTGATTTGTGGTCACAAACTCAAACAGTAACCCAAAAAAGAAGTCTTTTAATACACTAAAAACAGTGTATGCCGAAAAAGCAGCCATACTGAAGTTCAGCTGAAAATCCAGCCTGTAAAATAGATAGTTTGATTTTTTGTGGAAGTGGTGGCTTCATGAGCTTGATGATTCTCATAGTATTGCCTTGGTTTGCTGTAAGCAAGTCTCTGGTGGGTGCCAGCAGTTTTGCTTTAAAAGGCTTTTATCACCCCAATACAGAGAAAAGAGCATTCAAACACCATTTCTCAGTCACAGCAAACCTTTTAGGCATGTTCCCTTTCTGTGTCTGCTTAAGCATATTCATTCTGCAGACAAAGCAAGGCATAAATGAAAAATGTTGCTACCTTAATGTGCTCCTGGAGCTGGGCCTGATGCTGGCGGGTCAGGTTTTCATGCTGCTTCTGGAACTCTGCAATGAGCAGCTGTTTCTGAATTTGCTGCTGCTGCTGGATCAGGAGCAGCTCCTGCTGTAGCTGCTTTTCACGCATAATGGGGTCCACCATGGGAACCATCATCCTGAGATCGGTGCGCAAGTCCAACGGTGAGATAGGCTCCAGCCCCACGGGAACCTCCGACTTCACATCCACTGTGGGAAGAGAACAAATCATACACGGGTTAAATATGACAGGAGAAGGAGAACAGAGAGCATTCCTACCTTTCTATGGGGAAAACGACCCATTTCACTCACAGACTGTTTCAATGTACAGACCTTTCAAAACTCTTAATGCAATCTATGCTGTATGCGATCTTCAGCACTTCCTTCCATTCTCTGCAAAAATACTCCCAGGTTAATATTCTGCTAAACAGGTTAACACATAACCCAGGTGCTAAAAACGTGTCATAGCCCAGTGAAGCAGTATTTAGTGCCAGCATCCTAGGCACAATCGATGCTACACAATAAACACTCAGGGCACTTCCTCAGCATAAGATGAAGGCCTGGAAGTTCCCACTGCACTGCAAGAGATTTTTCTAAGCTAGTGTACAGATTTTCTGAGGATACTGTTACACATGAAAAGCTACTCAATGCTACATAGCTACTGCATATAAATATACCTGGCAAACACAGAGGAATAACATATAACATGGTGAAATAATTTGACACACAAAATTAGAAGCTTTAATATAGATTTTGGAAAAGTGTCCACCACGGTTGGAGTGGATTCGACATAGCACACTATAAGAAAATGAGTTATTTCAGTTTGTTGTAGCAATGTTACAAATTCTTAATCCAATATTAAAATACTTAGTGGAGAATCCTTTATTTTCTATCTCCAATTTTAAATCAAAGGGACTAAAAGGCAGCAGAACAGAGTGATTTGATCACTTTCACAATACTTGTAAAGCTCTGGTTTTCACATCAAGTGAAGAGAGTGAGTGTAACTTTATCTGTTTCAAAAGAACAAAAGACTAACAAGCAGCGTATCTACAAGAAGAAAATAAACAGCAGCTGAAGGTCTCTGCTAAAGCCCAGCAGTTCTGATTCCATCCACAAGAGGACAGTGAAACACAAACACATTCACTCCACTTCCTATTCCTCCACTATCTTCACTAGAAAATAAGATTATTAACTGAAAACAAACATGCTGTCGGAAATGACTCGGGAACAAGATTTTAAGCATGTTTTCTTCTTTTTCTCTGTTGCAGCTGTATTTGTTTCCAAGGAGAAAACCAAAATGAAACAGAAATATTCTAGTAAGCAGAGACAGCAAAATTGAAGCAGTAAAAGTTGAAACTGTAGCAAATGGAGAGGACCGAATTCTAACTGTATGATCAAATCTATTACTAAACGATTTTATAAAAATAAGAGAAAAGGCACCAAATCTTTTCTACAGATCACACTTTTTTATTCTCAAAATTCTGAAAACATACACTCTTTTGGGCCCTTTTTAAAAAAAATTCCTAATAACTGTGACTGTAAACCTCAGAGCATAATTTGGCTTCTTAACCCGCTATCCCAACAGAATGATTGTGTCTAAGTGCTTACTTTTGTTCTGAGACTAATCACTAAATTATAAAAAATCACCTTTAACTTACAAAAACTACTCTTGATTATAAATAATTGCCACCAACCAAGAGAAATGGACAGGCAAACCCCCAGCCTTTCATCCCATTTATTCAGCAGCAATCCACATTCCATTTGTCTAGACTAAATATAGCCGCGTTTATACAAGAAATCAAGAGTGCTTGCAGAGAGCAGAGAAAAGACATGAATATTTCATCAAACCCGGAGAGAAATGGCAATCAGCAAACTGACAGCAAACCGTGTAGGCTGACTGGCCCGCCAGATAAGTCTCCTGTACTTGGACAATGGCTCATTGCCTGCAAGTCACAATCTTATCATCAGCACTCTTCTATTTTTAACATTAATTGCATTGTAGGTGACAAGGGTTTATCAAGTTTAAAGGGGAGAGATGGATTTTCTTACATCTTCTGGGACAGGATAATAAGCCTTACTGGGAGCAGAAACTGGAGCTCAGCAAACCCTGCAGGGTCTGGTTCACAATAGTGTTTGCAAACTGAGCCCCGCAGGGTTTGGTTCACAATAGTGTTTGCAAACTGAACCCTGCAGCTTATTTTGCAGATACTAGCTGAAAATCAACCTCTACAGATCTGCACGGTGATTCAGGCTGATTATACTTCCCATCTTGGACCAGCATCCCATTTCTTCATTTTCAGAGAATATAGCATGAGGGGAGGCCTTCAGATTTTTTAACAATGGAAATTTCCTTTCATTATTAGTATAACCTGCAGCTGAAACCAGGCTCAGCTTGGTAAGCTACACATTTTCTAGAATTTTCACACACTCAAATAATAAATCTAGCACTGGAATATCTACTTCATCAAGCTGACCATAACCTCATTCCTTAATGTGGGAGAAAACAAATATTAGGGTAGTTCTAAACTTGAATCCATAGAAATCAATAAGTAATATTTAATATAAGTTTAGTGCCAACGTTTCCTGACAAATAGAGACAAGCATTTCTTTCCTGGCATAAACATTGCTAACAGTAAGGTTACGACCAATACTTCTAATACTTCTAATAACTGCTGACATAGTAATTACAGTCTTAAAACTGACCTAAGTAATAGTTAGCTGGGCAATAGTCAACCTCATCAATGAAATTATTCTAAACAAGTAACGATAAGATCACCAATCAAACTCAATGGTTTGCTACTGTCTGTTTCACAGTCCTAATGCCACAGGCCATTTACATTCTTACTGGTTACTGGTTGACAAGAAAGAGACAAAGCAGCTCAGTGGAGATATGTCAGTGTGAAAAATGTGTAATGAAGCAGAGAATCAGAATCAGCGTCTTGAAAAGCTTTGATTTTTAGCTGAAGCATCTTCCTCCCACCACACCATTGCAATTTTAAGTCTCTGGAGAGCAAAGGTGAAGCAGAATGTTTACTCTCATTGGGGCTGTTTATGTTTTTTAACCCCCTCTACATGGAAATACATATTCTACAGGTAAAAAATTAATGTCCTAATCAGTGCCCTCAACTCCAAACTTCACAAGGAGCAGTGGGATGCAGGATCTAGGCAACAGGATTCATAAAAATATTAGACAAAAAAGGAAAGGGATGGATAATGAAAACAAATATTAATCAGAGTTTGATAAAGGTTAACTTCACTTATTCTTCAGGATTTTCATATCACCAATGGAGTAAAGCTGTAGCAGGCACGGTTCAGACCCTGTCCTCAGTCTCTCCACTGCAGTCCACAGCAGATCCTTCCCAACAGCTCTGCCAGCTACAGAGCAAGCCTGGGATTCCTCTCTAAGGTTAAATAAAGACAAACTCTCTGAGCTCATGTCAGCTGCGGTGAAAACAACAGTAGGCTGCAGAATATTAACTAAAAATGTTACTGAAAGCTCAGTGATTCCAGGAAATATGCCAAAATTTCAATAGAAAAATATTTAATTTTTAGTTACAACATACTGCAAAAGGCATATGTATTTATTTTTCCTATAAATACTCAATTGCCTTTATCTTGAAATGTAACAACAAAAATAGTCTCAGAAGAGTGTCCATATCAATTATACTCCATAGATGGCACTTCCCACAGGGCTTCTGAAATTCTGTGGAAAGAAAATAAGACACTTGAAAAATGGCATGCTTGTTGAGTGATTTAGATGCTTGGAGCATGTCTAAAAAGAGGTAAAGGAGCTTGGTTTAACCCTCAGGCTTTGCATTTTGAAACCATTCCTTACAATGGGAACACTGAACAACTGTTAAGAGATGGCATTTTAATCTCTATTTCTGGCGACTGGTGTATTAGAAACACAAATCTTCCAAATCACAAATGCTAAAGGAAAACATCAGAAAATAAAACAGCCCAATTTCTTACGGCTCCCAAGACGGGCAATCTTCTTTTTTTTGATGGCAGTTACTTTTCTTGGCAGACATTTCTGCCCCCTTTAAACCCAGGAACTTAAACATGGAATGTTGTCATCAGCTGAACAGTTGCCATTCCTGACTCGAGATGCAATCAAGAAGAATTCTAGAGGACTTGCTTAAAGACCATCTTGTCGAGTACATTTATGATTCTTACATAAGAGGAACTTTTTGGAGTGCTGGGACTGCAGGGATCCAAGTTAACCTCTTGCCAAAGGAATGTTTTAGTTACACCATTGGGCTGGGACAGTAAAAGAGGCTGGAGATGGGAACAGGGCATGAAGCTGCAGAGCCTCCTGCCTCGGCTGTTCAAGGCAGACTTATACAGAAGAAGCAGTTAAGGTTTATAAAGTGAACAAAGAGGACCACAGAAGTTGGAGCACTAAATTAAAACTGCATCTGACAAAAGACAGATGACAAGTTTCTCCAACCAGCAGTATTGGGTAATAAAAACGTATTCCTGAAAACACACACAGCCCAAGTGAAATCTAGAAGAACTGGTATGCAAAGAAATGGCCACACGTTACCCCAGACAGCATCTTGATGAAGTATTACAAAGAAAAGAGAATGAGAGTTTATACCAGTGCTACTCTTTTGAACTCTGCTCTACAAAAAAGAGCCCAAAGTTATTATTAGCTTGCACAGAATTTTTCATAAGCTTTTCATAAAATGAAAACAGACCAGAATAATTTTGCACATTTTAGTGTAAAGGAAACTGACTCCATTTGGCCTCTTCATACAAAGAATGTGAAAACCCTCCCTTTCACCAGAATTAGGCATCAGTCAGTCATGACATAATCAGAGCACTAAGGAATTTATAGAAAAGAGCCCTAAATGCAGAGAAGGGTGGAAGATTCACCCCCTCACCCTTAAAGATAATACTTTAAATTTCCTCTACAATTTAAACCTAGAAGTTTTTAAACCAGATAGATTTATGCACCAACTCATTCAGGACTTGAAAAGCACCGATACCTGAAAAGTTATAACAGTGTCTTTGAAACAGATTGAAAAAAGTCTTTGAAAAGACTGAAAAGACGAAATACTGTAGGAGGCTGAAAGTTGCAGGAATAAGGAACAGAGGGTAAGAGAGGAATTTTGGCAGCCATGTGAACCACAAAGTAACTGGCAGGAGATGGGACAGAGAAAGACTGGCCAGACAATAAGACATGAGAAGAGGATGAAACACAGGAAAAGGAGTTGAATTTCTGCTCTGAGAAGCTGCATTAGAGGGACACTGCTCACTCTGTAATCTAAGAGCAGCCCTGGCACAGTGATAAGGTGGCAGTGAGGCCACAGTGTAAATAAGGAGCTAACACAGGAGCGATGTGTCCGTGGTGAGGATGCCGGGAAATTAGGCGAGCAAAGTGGTTTTGAATAGCCATGACTAAAGAGGCCTGAGACTGGCATGAAAACTGCCACAGCAATTATTGAGTGTTCAATAGCGCAGAAAATGTCCTAATCTGGAGCCTGTTCCCTGGAGGAGAGGCTGGCAGCTTCCTGGGGAAAGCGGTGCCACAGCAAGTCCTGCGTGGCAGACAGCAGGAGCGAGAAGCTGAAATGTTAAGAATAACTAGTGACATCAGAAGTACAAGTCAGATGATCAATAAGCTGTGAAAGGTTAGGTTACCTCCCATGGGATGCTTTTATCATTTCAGCTCTGGTAGCTAAAGTCTTGTACCTCAATTCTCAGCTGGCATAATCTGTCATTCCTCTGTTAACTTCAATATAGGCAAAGCTTCTTTATGCCACCTGAGAAGCTAGATGCAGAGTCTCTCTCAAGAGAGCAGGGGTGAAAGAAGACAGCCTTCAGAGCATCTCATTTTAGCATGGGGACAAAAGCATCCAGATTTAGGATGACACTTATAAAAAATTTTTGCAATATATAAAATCAGCAGTTTCCTTCTCCACTCTCAATTATGCTAGAGAGTGCATCAAACCGAAAAAAAGTGTCACCTAGATTTCACTGAATGTTATTAAATATTTTTGATTCATTATAAATCTTCAATCTTACATTGGATTTTGGTTGTCACAGGCAAGGAAAGCAGAAAAACAGAAATGAAAATGGAAAATTTCTTTCAAAGGTAGCACAACGACTCTTTTTGGCAGTTAAGTACTCGACTGCATTTTGCGGTTTTAAAACTTTGAAAAGAAAAAAGAGCAAGAAATTAAGACACATTTCAGAAGAGAATAAGTATTTTCCAGTTATTTTTTGGGATTATCTCTCAAGAGTCAGTAATTATTTTAAAAAATTACTATCACTAAATTAGAAGTACAAGTGAACTGTCAAACTTGATGAGGCACTCAATTCAGTTTATAGTATTAAGGAGAAGTGTAATAAATTAAAATAGAAAAGTATTCCCCTTTGTTTGAAAAAAAGGGATCTTGTCATGATTATACCTTTTCCCTATTTCTTTTAAGTGTTTGCATACATGTCATAATGAGAAGTAAAATAAATGCAAACAGTGATCTGGGCTTTGATTTACCATACTCTTATTTCCCCAGGGCCTGGAAAGGAAGCTCAAACAACCACAAACTTCTAAAATATCAGTGAGAGGCCTTGAAATACCAACACTGAAGTTACAGTTAGCTGGCTTTTGTAAAAAAAAAATCAAAGGCTTTATTATATTGATTTACTAAAATCAGATTCCTTCTCTTCAAATAGGCTTTTGAATCAAACACTCCTAACAAGCACAAACATAAATGCCATCTAATTTCTTATACTGGCAGAAAGATTTTAAATGTTACAGTATTTGCTGTTTCTTCTATACTGAATACATGAGTGAAAGTTCCACTTACGAGCCTGCCAGAGTTCATGCAAATATCAGGCCAACCACTTCTGTCACAGGAATAAAGGCAAATGTGCCCAGTAAATCACATCCGAACATGAAACACTTTTACACTCAAACTTGGGATGATCTGTTATCAAGAAATCCAAGCTGAGCTATATTTGGGTTTCTGAGTTACTTTATTTATATTTCACCTAGGAGAACCCTTATATACACGTATCTCTACACCCATCAGCACACAGGCATATCTTCACTTTCAGAATAAGCCTTTTTGATATAAGGAACATGAATACTCTAAATTCTAGATACTACTGCTACAGGCAAGATAAAAACAGGACAAAGATAAATGCACATATAGTTAAAATGTAGAATTTCTATGTAACTTTTTTCTCAGTTCCAAAATCTATGACACACAGATGATTCCATTAGATAATGATAATAAATCAGTGTTAGTTATGGCATCAGGTTAACCAATTAGACACTAATGTGCCCTCTGCATGGAATCCATGCAAAAAAAAGTGTCAGGGAAGAAGGTAAAACAGCACGCTTTTGGCTGTGGATCTTCCGTGCACAAATCAGTAGCACTGCCACTGAGAATCCTGTGAAGATGCCAACTCAGGTTTGATTTGGTGGCAGCAGCACTTACTGGTTAAAGGACTATGTAGGTACAGTGTCTCCAAGTCAGCAAGTACCAGCTTGTCAGTATCTTCCAGCCACTTCAATAAAAACTTCAAATTAGCTAATGAAATCCAAAGCATGTGTGACATAACTGTGTTTGTGCACCTGTATACATAAATAATTCTTGCATCATGTCCTGAAATGCTAAGAAAAATAATGGATCAGACATGATACAAAAGGTTCCTCTCACCTCCCTTTTTAAAACACATACAGTGATTGATGCCACCGCCACACGAGAAAGGCAACATGTTTTCAATTGTATCAGTCTCATTCCACATAAAATGACAGTGCTCCAAGTCCCCCAGATTGCTACTGATGACAGAAAGGGCACCATGGAGGGTTCCAGAACCTCATCACTGATCCAAAGGCAATACCAGCCTGCGACACAGCGTACCAAACACATCCAGAACTTAGGATTTTCACTTACTTTTCTTTCATCTGGTCTCCATCTATGCACGATGGAGGCACATTTGTGACATTGTTGAGTTTACACCTGCTGAATAATTCACAGCAGTGGGGCTACCACTATTCTAATCTCAAGGTGATGACAGAGAGAGAGGAGAGGGAGGAAAAGCTCTTCCTTGAAGTGAGGGTATCAAAGCAGCTATCATTTGGGCATGCCAGCAGGTATGTCCTGAAGTATCATAGGGCAGCATGCTCCAAGCAAACAAGACAGTGGGTGGAGGTTTGCTGAACAAGTATCCCCAAATAGGATTGCTATTTCAGGGGTGTGACAGCCAGTGCTCCAAACAAAACCCTTGGAAGGCAAGATGTAGGGCACATCTTTTAAGGAACAGCCGACAACTTTGTTTTTTAGGAAAACAGATGACTGACCCCAAAAAATGCATTGAAAGCAGTATCTTCCAGTTCCTTTTGTTGTTGTTGTGGAAGTTTGTGCTCCCAAAAACACTGTAATAATTAGGGGTTTGTTTTTTCTCCTTTTTACTCCATAGCAAAATCTAGCTTTTATATGTAACTTCTTAGACTTACAACCTGTCCATTATACCCAGGAAATCAAGAAAGACCTTATATTAGTCCAGTGTTTCTTATAAATATTTATGGAACATCCTGATCTTGGACAAGCATTGGGCTAAAAATGGTGTTGATCCTAAGTACAGAAACAGAGAGGACTGAACAGAAACCTCCCCCAGAGGAGGGGAAAAAGCCAACAGAAGGATACTGATGCCTTTTAAAGAATCTTTCTAATGAGATAGTAAATGCCATGCCAGTTGGAAAGTGGCAACACAATATTACTTACTGCGCTAGATCAGAAATAAAGCCCTTGTGTATTCTATGCAGAATTAACAGTTTCAGATGTTTATTTGCAAAGATGCATCTGTTCGCATTATACGTTTTCCTACTCTGTTCCCCTTTGTACCACATTGCCTTGAACTGCAGCACACTCAGGGGACTCTCTCTCCCTCTGCTCACATAAAACATCGAGCATATTTGCACAGGGACTGAAATAAAATGAATAGATAACACTAAATTGCTGGCTTGCTGTTTTTCAGAAGTCTGCCTGCTGGATTACTGGTACTTAGCAGCAGAAGAGTTGACAACATGCATATAGAAGACACTGTGGGTAAGGCAGGAAAAATGAATGGAAAAGATATGTTCCCAGTGACGATGCAAAGCAAAGGAAAGGTAGGGTTTATTAGATGGCAGCATTCAATCAGGAGTGGCAGAATACGAAAAGCAGAAACAATGCTAACACAGCTGATGGGAATATTAGGCCACAGTCAAGCCCCAAATTTGGATAGATAATGACATCAGTAGAGGCTGCTCTACAGAGAGTTAAGGAGGAGTTACTGAGGAAGGTCACTCTCAGCTTGACAAAAGGGCTGTGAAGGTTTTAAAGGTCTTCATCCAATTTATTTTCTGCTGTAGACAGAGTATGTCTTTCAGGAAACAACCTTGACTACCATGCAGATGGCCTCATTTCCATTACTGAGACCTTACATAAGGCAGGCACTCCAGTAAGACAGATTACATAAAATATATGAAAAGCATTATGAACCCACAAGCGAGGGAATGCCAGTCTTCTAGGATGCTTTCTTATATTTTTTGTCTCATTAATGTGAAGACAGTTGTGGTTTTGTAGAGTATAGATCCAAACCATAATCATTTGCAGTAAGTAATCACAGAAAGTCTCTCATATTTTGCCATTTGGGATTTGGGGGAATTACTTGAAAAACAGAGACAGACATCTCAGGTTCAGAGCTGTAATCCAAATATTGAAGAATTATTCCTTTTATACTAGAAGGGTGTCTTAGTAAAGACAAACTCTTAGATGTTTACTTTTAAAATCAAATAATGTCCTCAAACTGAAAAAAAAATCCCAAACTACCTATAAAAGATCTTGTTCATGTAATTCTGTGACACACTTAGCATCATTACTACTACACAACTTATCTAAATTGCACCTTTCCATGTTTTTTCACTTTTCACCGCAGCAAATGATTTCAAGCCTACTTTGTCCATATCTGTGTTTACTTCCTTTTGACAATCTACTCTGATTTCTTGAAAAAGAGCTGCAAATCTCTGCTTGAAATTCAAAACATAGCAATACCAACCTACTACTAGTGCTACACTGTGTGACAGCAAGAAAAACTATTTCTATGGTTTTTCATAATGATGTAACACCAAACTCAGAAACTATTATTCCTGATTTGTGCTCTCCAGAATGGAGGGATCTCTGAAAGGCTCTCTTTGGAATGAAGAGACTCGGTTTCAACCACCAGAGGGAGTCAATTTGATGTTTCAGGACAACTACAAAATCAGAATGAACAAAAAAAACCACTGAGAAGAACTAACAAATACCTCTATTTAATGCAGATTTATGTGGATACCAAACATAATGAAAATAAAGTTTAATTGCGGTTCTTCTCAGTGAAATAAGAAAATCACCTTTTTCAAGTCAAGTGCTCAGTGACAAAACTCCTTCTAGTACACTTTTCTTATATGACTTCAGATTAACAAAAATTTAAGGAAGAAAAATACAGTATTTTATTTTACATAGGAACAATACTTATATTTCAAAGCAACCTACTACTCTTTCTTAAGTTCAAGACACTGCTGTACTCAAGTCTTTTTACCAGCTGCAGATACAGCAGGATTTCTTCAGTTTATTTATGGTTCAGACAACTCAATAAGTAAGTAGAGTAATGTATTGATTTACTATGGTGAGTACAGGAAACAGACATTTCTCCTCACTCTGACATACATTTGCCTTTGTAATTTTTAAGAACTGGAAAAGCAAACTATAGAAATTATTAAGATGACAGCAACTTTCTCAGTACATTAGCTGGAGATATCTTCTGTGCTAATTATTCGAAATAAACACTGAAAAAAATGGTTCTGCTTCCTGTACTATCCCAGACACTAATATAACACTTCTAAAAATCCATCTGCGAGGTCAAAGAAACAACAGACATTGAAAATTTCTATGCAATTCTGAAGCCACTTAACAAGTGCAGTTCAGAAAACTGAAAAAGCCAAAAGTTATTACCCATTTTTGTTTTTCCACATTTCAGCAGCTCCATTTTTCTTACTAGTGTGTTGTTTTTTTCTCTCTTCATCTCATCTGATATGCAGAAAGTCAGTGGGCATGTCTTCAGTTTCAAATGAGGGAGTCTTTCTCAAGTAAGTTTTGCAAGAAATTAAATTTCCTTCTAAAAAGTCCATAAAAATCAGTGGGAACTCTTCTCAAATTTCAAGCTCAAGTTTTAGAAACCCACAGATCAGGCCTGGAACAGGCACACTAGACTAATGGAGTCAAGCACTAGAAATTACTTTTCGAGAAACTCTCTGGGTCCTTTGAGAATCTCAGCCTAATCATTTAAATAAATCCTAGTCATATGGAAACTCCCACCCCCCACTTAACACATTCATCACTCAGAGCACAAGTTCCCTCTCAACCAGACCCAAGATGAACAACTCTCAGTCCTGTTGACTGAGCTTTTGAACCTGGCCAGAAACATCATTAAAACAAGCTAAAATTCTGCAATACAAGAGGCAACTTGCAAGTAAGTTTTTAGGTTCTGCACTCTAAGCAGAACTTTTTGTGATCAATGAGATGGCATTCCATGTTATGGAATTATTGCATCAGGCATTGCATATTAAGGACTGGGAGAAAAAGGCAGTGCAAATAATTGAAGGCTTGCCATGGAAAAGCTCTAGTACTAATTTTACGGTAAATCAGTGAGAGTAGGTTTGTTACCATAAAGAATTTATTAATATGTTTGTTTTGACTTGAGACAAACTGGAATATGGACTGACTTGTCCTCATCAAGGTTCTACCCTCACCAAGGTACTGCAGGAGGCTGCACTAGCAGCAGCATACCTTAGTAAGTTATTCTATTCAGAAAAATGTTTTCTCAGAAATGAAAATTCTTCCTTAATGCTTCCCTTCTTATGGTTTTTATATTTTTGCCATGCACACTTATATATTAGGGTTATGCTGTGAAGAAAAAGGAGTTTACTCTGGGGAATGATGTTATTTTCATTAATTTTTAGATGTGCTTGTATTTGGGCTTCTCCCCTTAATTCGGATCTGATAGTGCAAACCGAAATGTCTACATGGTTATGGATTTCCCAATAGGCAGCTTTGGCCAAGCACTGTCTCTGCTGACTGTAAAATTCAAGTAATTAAATGAAAGCTGAGACCATGGTAGCATCCATAAAGCACATTTCACACCACGGCCGAGGAACTGCAGGTGATGAATACACCCCATGAAGCTGACTTCCCCCTGCTCACCAGCATAAACTACCACATCCCAGAGCTAACACAAAATCTACACAATCATTAACAACTCATCCCTGCGGACAGAAGCACCCTGCAGAAAGCACAGGAAGAGTAGGATCTGGACACAGCACAAATAGGGAGAGAATGACCAAGTGTCAGCCCACCTGCAGAAAAGGATGTCTGGAAATGGAGCTGATGGAGATGACACTGATTTCACTCATTCCAAGTATGTGAGTATTACCCTGTCGATGGAGAGCTATGCACCAAATTAAACACCTCAGAGAAAAGCTGATACCCAATGCTATCACCTTTCACTTTCTCCACAAATCAAAGTCCCAAAGTGACCAACAGATGCTCTTGGTTTGTAAAGAGCTAACGTATGCGCCCATAGAATTCCATTTTATTGCCAATCACATCTACATCTGCCAGACAAAAAAAGAAAACTGAAGCTGCTTGTCAACATACATATAAAACAGCTTCTGACCTTAAATGCCTTTTGAAAACAATTAAAATGAATAGCTCAACTTCCACACCATACATGATTAAACAATAGCATATGATCTTCCTTAAAAAAAGTCACAACAACCAAATGTCACAGTCCATTATCATCTTTATTCATCCACTTCCAGAATTTGTACCATCTTTTACAGAGTTTGCTCCACCTCATCTTACAAGACATTTTGATAAAGTAGAGAGCTCAGAAATATGTCTTTTTCTGAAACAAACATTACTCGGTTCTAAGAATTTGCACAGTTCACTTCCTTAGCTCTTCCTTGACAATGTCTATTTAGAAGAGATCTATTTATTCCTCACCACATTTCACAGTTCCTGTTTCTAAATGAGAATCATATTAACAAAGGGTAAAAAGACACAAACATGACTGAAGAAACCAAGGTTGTCTTTTCTAATGTAGGTACAATGGTATTTCCAGAGGGGAAAAAAACCCAAAACCTTCAAAGATGGGCCTCAATGCAATTTATCTTTCAAGACTTTCTGATCTTGCTGAAAAAGGGGGAAAGTATAAAGGTGTTTAAGATAAAATGAGTAACTGTAGATAAATATATTAGTCTATAAATGGTTTTCAATTTACTCTTCATAAATAAAGGTCAAAAATGACCTTCTTCCAAGAAACAGATCTGTAACTATTTCATGATAAATGATTATCTGTTCACCATTATTGTCACACTGGATTACAACCATTTCTTCCTTCCTGTAATACAGCGGACATCATGTTAAAGTAATTTCAAGATGATATATGGTATTTTCAAAAAAAACCCCAGGGGAGTGAAAGGAATCCACTTTCCACAAATTCACTCTGCATAGTTATTACTCTTGTCTCATTATTTTCTGCTTAAACTAAATTACCTACGTCCTCTTTCATACTGCAATATTTTTAGGGAAAAAACCTTCAAATACATAGAGGGTATAAAGATACAAACCCTGCTGAAAGAATATGAAGATCACAGCACAGACAGCAAAAAGAGCAATGGAACTGTGGAAAAAACTCAAGCCAAACACAACCATATTTAAGGAGATCATGTAGTGAAATTCAGATTTTTCTGTGTGTGCTTTGAACAGATGGCGTGTATTTGCTCCTTCCCTTGCACTTTATAAGCTCCTCACCATCATCTCCAGGTACTGCTTTTGACTACGGAACATTTGCTAGTGCCTCCTCCTGCTGTGACACTTCACTGGTAGGGTCATTGAAACAGGGGTATACATTGGCACGGGCACGCAGAGCTGTTCTGATCCCTTCCCTGCCGTTTCCTTTCCCACAGGAGGCTTCCCAATATTCCAAGGCACAGCCTGAACCAGTAAAAAGCTCCTGCAAAATGACTGTGGTTCCATTCCTCAGCCCAACCTAGGGCACCAGGGACTGACCACAGTCTCTTGAGTACGGATGTATCAACATGCTACTGGAGTTGCTGAGTAAAATGATTAATGCATTGAAATACCTGTATTTGCTAGCACAGTAAGTTCCTAACCATTTTCTCAGGCTTTTTGGAATCTGTAACTTGCTATTCCAGAAAAGATTAGAATAAAACACAACCCACAAAGATTTCTTCTCAAAACACCTTTTTGGCCACAACATGAACTCCACTGCATCCCTGTGTACCATTAAAGTGAGTAATCTACGTGAAAGCAATATTAATTGAAAAGTACATTGAAAAAGGGAAACCCTTGAAATTCTTTTCCATTTAGATTTTTTTGTAAAACTACATATAATTTTATATTGATCTTAATTTTAGTTTTTATTTTACTAGTAAAGCATGCTACAAACATTTTATTCATAAACTAGAGAGGCACTGGGGTCTGCTATCATAAATCAATCAAGATAAAAAAGAGCAACTAAGAAAAAAGTAACATTGACTTCATTTGAAGTTTACATTTTCATTCTATATATAAATATATATATAAGTATTTATATATACAAAAAGAGCTAGACTAAGAAACAGACACTCTAAGGCCCTGCCAAGAGCTGAAAAATAAAGAACCATTTGGATCATACTAGAAAAGAGCATTTCTTCTTACATAATGTTCCAGCTAAGGGTTAGTATGGAAAGCTAGAGAAAAATGGTTCAAGTATAGCCATTATTAAATCCAAGAAGAGCTTAAAATTACACCTCAGGGAGCTAAGCTGCTTCACGCTCTGCATAAGCTGCACATCTCCTCTCCCAGCAGCTCTCGGCAGCCCTCCCAAGCAGGGTGCAGACTGTAACAGATCTGCTGCCATAATCCTCTCCCCAGAGGAAAGGAGGAGCTCCCTCGTCTTGCTTTAGGAAAGGAGATGAGACACAGGCTGAAGTTACTCTGAGTATGTGCTGTTTGAGTCTTAAAGTGATAGACACATGAGATACAGCCAGTGATAGGCCTGATTGCCTTTATAAACCAATATTAATAATCAGAGTCCATGAGATGCAAGTTCAAGAGCTGTGAAACAAGCAGGAGCTGACTAAGCAGAGACTGTAAAGAATTATTTCTTCATGGATGAATATGAATCCTACACCCCACACTTAGCTAGTAAAGCATAATCCTGTATTTAACACAATTAAGCCAATTAACACCATATGAACACTATTTAAAAACTTGTCAAGTTAGACAGCCCAGTGCCTGGGGAACGGCCTTCATTCAGCAATGATAAAACCACTTTTACATTAAGCAGAACTTTAGCAGCAGAGGAAGACCACTTCAGAACAAAAAATAGCCCATGACAACTGATATTGACAACTTCCAGTAGCAACCTTCCAGCCATTTTAGTGACCTCTCACAGACAGAGGCACCAACATGAAGCCAATAGTCTTTAGCGAGTTTCAAACTAATTAAAAAAACAACTGTCTAGAAAACTCAGGCAGACAGCCACAGGGTTGCTAAACTGCTTTCCTGAGGTTGTGTGCCACTGGGATTGTGTACTGGAGGCAGTGGGGTGAGAAGGGGGTCTGTGCTGCTAGACAAAGCCCTGCTCCCCCACTGACACACCAGTTTTCCTGCTGAACCCTCTTTTCTGCCATTCCCCACTGGACGAGTGGGCAGGAACAGCCAGGTAAGGACAGAGCAGTGGAAACCATGCTCTTGGTCTTTCTAAGACTGCTTGTGATCCTCTCCCTGTACTTTACTGCTTATAACTGGCCTCATGGCACCAGCACACATAGTAAGAAGAGGAATGATGGAAATAATTCCTTCATTTCCTTCGTGATTCATACTGGCATACAGTCAAAACAGCTCCCTTAAGTGAGGCGGAGAAGAAGGGAGCATGGCAACTTCAAAGATTTTAATAAGGACAATGAAAATGGGCTGCCAACTCCAGGTCTAAGCTGATGCTCTAATGAACCTCTGCACTATGGCAGACTTCGAAGTCTGAGTCTGGATTGAAATGATCCATGTTTGACAACAGTTTACCCATACCTATGGTCTGGTTTCCAGCATCCCTCTGTTGTGACTTTCACACATCTTAAAGGACAAGGAGTTTTAACTCTCTCTTCAGTGTAAATATGTAACTAAGGATCACAAGTAAATGCCTGTTGCTTTCATTCTTACGGATTTTGCTCACATCTTTTGGTCAACTTCTCCTGGCTGCTAAAACTTACCAGAGTACTCATCTGTACAAGTTCTCTTAGCCCAGCAGGCATTTCTGACATTATTTTGCTGATCTATGATAAAGCAGGTAATTTCAGAGAGAAAAACTTAAATGGGTGAAAAGGCACTGAGGGAAGTCATGCATTTAACCACACTGCATTAAAGAAACAGATGTACAGAGAACTGTAAGTTTTTAGAGTATTTGCAGAGATAAAAAGCATTCAAAAGAAAATCTGTGCCTTTCATGTTAATTCCTAACCTTTCTCCTGCCTCCTTTGACCCATGCTCTCAGCAGAGTCCTACTTAGAGTCAGTCTGCCATTACTTTCCAGGCTGTGGCAGTCCCCTAAAAGTAATGCTACTCAGCATGTTCTGAAAAGGGGCCACAGCATGTACCACATGGCCAAGCTGGAGCCTCTTTTCTGCTCTCTACGCTCTTCTGGGACAGAGCAGAGAACGACAGTGACAAATCTACAGGCAGTAGTCATTAGTTATTCACACTGTGAGCATACTCTCCCTCATACCCACATTTTTGCAATCTCTCTAATCTGGGAATGTATATTTCAGCACATACATAATAAAACTCAATTGATTAGTCTGCAAATTTCCCTGCTACTACATCTTTATACTCAGATTGGTAAATGAGAATTTGCTGCCTCTTGAAATCATCGTCTCAAATGAATTCCTGGATTTTAAACTGCACCTTTCAATTACCAGTTTAATCTATTAACGAGTTAACGCTGCAGTTTTTGTGAGTATTGTGTAATCCTTTAGTCCGAAATGCTACAATGTGGTGTTATTTATGACAGTCTTCTCTAATGCCAGTTTTCCTTCTGGAAACCACCACACACTTTGCTTTTTGGATCACATTAATTAATCCATCATTGGATTAAACAGCTATCATTTGTTATTTGTTATGATGTTAGCAAACTGCTGTGTCTTACTAACTTCCATGTAGTTTATGTACAATTTAATACCACCTTCATTACAAAATGCTTTCAAAGCTTAAAAAATTGTCTTTAATCTGAAAGCCCTGTTGCATGGCATGTTTAATTTATAAGCACTTTCATCTGTAGTCAGTATTTTCCGGCCAAGTTTTTGTTTGCAATTTTGATGGCAAACTGCAGACAACAGAGCAGTCAGCTCTACATGAAAGTAAAGACACAGAGCAGACATCTTCTCTTTAGACAGGTATGCAAAAGGCAGCAGAAGTTATGTACAATTCAGAGCACAACAGATCTTTGTGGATAAATGATGAAAGATACAATTTCTTCCAGTGAGTGGCAAGAATGCAGAACAAATAGCTGTACCCCTGTTTGGTTTGTGGTATTTTAAAGAATGTACCACAAGATAGGGAGAAGCACACGGCTAGAATCTGCAGTCTTTACTGACCATTTCAGTAGTGTTTCTATAAATACGGCACATCAGCAGCTATAAAGAAATAGATTTAAAAATAGGTCATAGGCTTTAGGAGCAGATTATACTGCACAGGTGGGAAACAATGATTTCTGGTACAAATACAGATTACGTCTATGTTTAACATGTAGGAAGTCTTCATCAATACAAATCAGCTGCCACCAGTGCTGAATGAGCTCATGTCATTGCAGAGCACAGCATGAATCTTGACACAGCTCTATTGCCTTCCTTGAGATATTTCTATCTCAAGGGAATAAAAAGTCAGACAACAGAAACATTTTTAATGTGGGTCGTGTGAACAGACCTGTGATGGGTGCCTATAATAAAGTAAGACTGCATATTCTTGATAACTACTGGTACTGGATGAGAAACTGCAGAGAAATACACAGAAAAGAGAGACTTGCCATTCCTAGAAAACAGTCGTAGCTAGAGAAATTCAGGTAAACAATAAGGCAAAATTTCCAAGGGGACTTTTGTTCATCAACGCAAAAGAGCGTTTGGATGCTCCTGATTGCACAGCTCTTCTTCACCTACCTGGAGCAGGATGGGCACCAGATAGGTTATGACCACGACAAAATCGGTGTTTTCCAGAGAACTAAATCTCAGCAGATGTCTAATTCACATCTAAAATTCCTAACAATCAGTCGAAATCAGTTCTAGATTGGCTGCTATCAGAGATTCATATGAATTCACAGAACAGTCCCACTAGGTACACCTCTTGAAAGAGTAAAAAGATTCCCCACATTGGTTTCAGTCACTGTCCAAAATGCCACAGCCACAATCATCAGCAGAAAACCATACAGGGGAATGAAGAAACAATAAATACTACCAGAGATCAACTGCCAGTTGAAAACTCATGGAGAGACTATCTTTTCCTCAAAAATGTATCTTTATTCATATGGAATCCAACTGATGTGCTTTAAAAGGCTCTTCAACAGAATTCTTTGACGTCTGTAATAACTCCATTTAGTGCAATATATTGGCTTTTTTGGCTATTGCTACTAACTATTCATACTGCTAATCATCTTTTCATTTTATTTCCTGAGAAGTGAACTGGTATAGAGAATGTAACAAAAAATGTTAATCAACTGCACAGATACGTATTTAAATAGGATACGGTTATTAAATTAGATTTTAAATTGGCACTGTCTTCAAGTAGACACTCAAGAGCAGGAAAAAGTAGTTTTATGGCTGTTAGTCTACATCAAACATTGAATCACAAGTGCTTGTTTTTTCCAAAGGGCTTTTTTCTCTCATCTGTTCCCCAACTCTCACCACATTCCCTACACTCAGCTTCTAATTCTCAGTTCCTAGCCATCAATACAAGCTCAGTGTTCCAGTTTATCCTGTCAGATTTTTCTCTTTCCTACCCAAGGAAAGCAAGAAGAGTAACTGAGCACAGGAATGACAGATGTCCTTTCAGGACTTGGATCCAGGTTCAGATTCAGCCTACAGCAGCCAAGAACCAAAACAGCTGAGCCCTGAAATGGAGCACATTCAAATGCAGATGAGATGAGATCTTCAGGTTATCTACACAGCTCTACAACTTCTACCACGCAGAAACTGTCGTTTTATCAAAATCTTTATATTGGCCAGATCTTCACTAAATGTATTTTCTAGTGTGATAGTAGTAGTATGCTCCTGCCACAACAAATTCCCAAACTTTTGCCCCTGAATCTGTATAGTCCACGTGCTCCTAAAGATCAGCAGAAATTTTAATATGAGCACTGTATGTGAGCCATGGCAGCAAAGCAGGTTAGGGTGACCCTTTATGGGTTTGCTTTGCTCTTCCCCTGCCATTGTAATATCACCAGCCTCTAGTAGCTTATCATTATTTATTTAGCTCCATGCTCATCTGTGGTTTATACTGTTGCTGAATGTGGGGTAAGCTACTGTAAATCAGTCTTTGACTTTGCAGATGATCTGAAATCAAGGAATAGAATACAAGAAATTAAAAGACTCAGAATAACAGACTGATGAATGTAATTCAGATGCCACAGAGATTTTGATTTGGCAAAAGTCACTCTTCATTGAGTTCAGTGAAACACTTTCACTGAGGAAGATGAATTGTATAGTAGGTGAGATGAGAAAAACAGAGAAATATATATCATTTTTTTTACCCAAATTTAGTAATTGCTACATGGAGGTAGATGGGCTAAATCTAGATGAAAATCTGATTTGCATGATTCCTGAAATTCTCTTGCATGATACATTAATTTATTCCTTTGGGCAAATCTTCATCATTGGTTAAAATAAAAAGTAAATTTCAAGATGATACAGAGAAACAAAATCCAACATACTTAAAATCTCCATGTATATATCTGTTAATATTAATATGTATTTTGCATTTAATTCTGAATGTAATTAAATCCTGCAAAGATCCTCAACTAAAAAACTAAGTCTTTCTTGTTTTGGGATTTTGGTTTTTTTTTCAAAAGCACGCATTAACAGAAAAAAAATACAGAGGAAATGCATTGTATTGGTAATGCAATTGAAACAAAGCTGCTCTTAAGAAACATTTATCAGATCTCTGTGGAGGCAACAGTTAATACATAGCATCAAGTTACAAAATCTTGTAACTTGTTACAAGCAATCTTGTTTCTAAGAATGAATATTTGGCAATGCAGGATGCCAAAGTTCTCGTTTTTTGCAGCGAGAATTTAGCTGGTGTGAATCTTTGGAATTAGCCTGCATCAGATGAAACTTCAAGGTTTGCAGCATGAGCGCATTTTCTCCTAAAATGTTGGCAGTAAGAGCTTGCATTTTCAGCAGATATGGACAATCACTTCCTCCTCCAATTCAAAGCAAAGCTCCACCCTTCTGAGAAACAGAGAACCAGTAAAAAATAATATTTTGGGAGAACAACTTTATTCTTGAAAGGAATAAAATCCACTGAAGATATTGTTTTAGTTGAAATGAGTAACCTCTATAGACAAAACTTATTTGAGGGAGTGCCCCACCAAGGAGATGCACAATGTTGGTTTCACTTCATGATACTATTCCAATACAATTCCAAAGCAAAATTCTTTTCAGTGTAGTCATATTAACACATTTAAATAGAATTTTAAGTGTTTCTTATATTTCCTGATAGAAAGTTAATTTAATCTTGGCTCATTTTACCCTGGAGCGAAACCCCACCTTACTCAGTTACTGAATACACAGAAAATTTACTGCATATTTATCATGTGTCAGAACTAATGACATCAGTGAATATCTAGTTGCCTAGAACCAGATGACAGAATAGCTCTGCTGACTGAAAAGGAAACTTTGCCAGTCTGTGCCACTTTTAACATTTTGCTAGATAAAGGAAAACAAACAGGAATCCACAAACCCTCCACTTTGCAGCAATATTAAATGCCTTGCAAAAGCACTAGTACAGCTGAATGATGTATAATAATGTGAAACAGCTTTAAAACTTGCGTGCTGGAATCCTGTTTTGCACTCTGACTATATGCCAGTGTTTACTCTACTTTCTGAACTGAGAGTTACCATTGGGTTTTTGACCTCACAGGGTATAGTAACCCCAGAAAATAAAATCTCTTGTCTTCCATATCTACATTTAACACCAGTAAACACCACTAGATCATGAAAAATTACTCCTGCCATGATCCTAAGGTAGATGACAGTTCAACACTAAGGTACTTGGTGCACTGAGTATTAATGTCACTTGAAGCTGAGTTATTATTGTTTTAATATCATTCTGATACGAAAAGGTGTAGAGACCCCAGAGTCTCAAAAATGCATTCAAGGGGATTTGGAATAGTCATTGAAAGAACTGTAGTGAATTTTCACACTTCCTGACAATTCAAGATATTCTAATGATGACAAAATATACAGCTACTCCTTTCATTCCTTTTCCTTTCTCTTTCATTAAGAGCTCAGTAGCTGTTCCCTCCACTGTCAGATTACAGCTTGAAGACCTATGCTAGCTGAGAGACAGGGAACATGATATTCCCAACAGCCTGTGCCAGCCTCCCTGCAAGAGGTCCATCCTTCTGAGTCAGTCTGCAGAAGGTAAGCAGTAATTTAATCACCATGCTCATTCAACGTTCATTCAAATTTTTTGTCAATTATCCTTAAGTCAGATTTTTTTTTTTTTATCTTAGTATTTTTATGTGCCAACTGCAGGTTCTGGCTTTTCTTCCAAGGACACTGGAAAGTCATTTCACAGAGATCAGTAACAAGGACAGTGTATTTTGACTGGCATCAACCACCAGTTTAAATTCATAATGGTGTTCAAGTGATGAAGATCTCAAGATTACTACCAATCATTACTACCAATCCCCTGAGCTAACCACGCATTCCTCTAAAATGAATTTACTAATTCTGCCTAAAACTGATTCACATTGCTCACTTCAGCACTATTTTCAGCAGGGTGCTTTACATTATGAGCAACCTCTAGGGAAATTCTTCCTGGATGTCTTATTGACTAGACAGCACACCTGTATAAATTCAAGCCAAGACTTTGCATTAACCACCACCTTAAACTGCTGACTGGCAGAGGTCCCATTCCTTTCCTTTGAGAGTGCTGTATGCAGGGCACCTCTTTAAATTCTATTTAGCCTCCTTTCTTTTAAGCTATGTAGGCTGTTCATATCCTTTGTACTACAAATAGAACAGATACAGTTAATTGAAGGCATCCCTGCTGCTGAATTTAGTCTGCTAGTCTGAAACTTCAGAGGAAGTTCCTATAACACAGAAGGAAAGGCTACTTTAATTTCCTCTGACCCCATTACAGACCAAAACTTTTTATCAAGAAAGGATATTTTTGATACAATTAGAAGAAGCAATTTTACCCTTCCAGCAATATGCTTCTAGCACTCACATCAAGCAAAAGCTGGGTATCTTACTGGTATGAAAACACCAGCCTACAGGAATTGTATCAGGATGCAGAAAACTAGAGGGAATAGTTTGATTTTGCAAACTGAGACTTTTAATTCACTCGCAGCAACACACAGATAATATTGTAGAATTTGGGGAAGTTTTTAAAAACTTTTAGTCCCTTAAGAATCCTAAGGTACTGCCACACAATTTTCTTTATGCTTAAATAATTTTGAAATGTACATCTTAGGTAATGAAGAAACTGCAGTGTTTAAGTGCTATTTTACCACAGTAAGATCTGCTTAAAAAACAAGCTGCTGGCTTGCTTTTACACCTACAGAAGGAATTCCTACAACCTTCTGTTTCCATAGGGACTGTTAAAATGTGGTATACGTAGAGTTCTACCTTAAGTGCTCAGATTACACTGGAAATGTGCAAGCACAACCCTAGTTGTTGGAAAAATGGTGCTTTCTCTCTGCTGCTTCACTTCTGTGTAGTCACTACTTGGCAGATTGAACTACCCCATCTTACACAGTTTACTCCTGCCTGAGGAAACAGGAGTTAGTGCTAGTGAACCTGCTAGAATACATACTAGACCAAATAGCCTCAAAAGCTGAAGAAGGAATTTACCTCATAAAGCTTGGTACTACTTTTCTTGAAAAATGTACTTTCATGCTACTTTGAAGTATTTCAACACATCTTTGAGTAGCAGAGTATTCAGAAGCCTGTGATTCTGATAACAGTTTTCATTTTAAACTCTATCCTATTTAGAATTTCTATTGCTCTGATGTTTTGCTCTTAAGTAAGAGCGAGTTTGGAGGTCTTGACCTCTTTTCTCAACTGCTCTTGCAAATTTAACAGAGAAACTTTTGAGATTGGGACTTGAAATATGTAGCCATTCTATGATTCTGAATTGTTTTCTTTTGTTTCAATTGTTTAATATGCTTCTGGAAGTATTATTTTCCTAATTCATTAAACTGTAAACTGCACTGGTGGCTTTCAGGAACTGGGGAACACAATGAGAAAAATTATAAATGAGCGAGTTGTTCCATTTAGAAATACACTTTCCATGAATGACCATTAATTATTTCCTACATAAATTTCCTAAATAATTACATATACACAACATTTTTATAGGTGAGCATGAGCAAGGCTGATGAATTTGAGGTGATTTATTAAAACAGACCTCAAAAAGGTCTTAAGTTTAACGCTGCAGGGTCTCTTCCAATGCAAGCTTGCACTGAACTGGTGAGCTGCAGAAATTTTTGAGAAGAGGGGAAAAACAATCACCTACAGCACACTAGAAGCAAATGACAGCACAGCAGTCCCGACATACACTACACTCATCCTGTCTGAGCCATACAAAGCTGGGTCCCAGTTCAGGGATTTAAGACACACTGGTTAGCTAGCCCACTTCACCCAGCAACGTGCAGAGGAAGGGGCTGAAATTAACAATCCAAATAAAACACCTTCATTTCAGAAGAAATGCAAACACATTTCTGTGATTTCTTCCTTTATGGATAAAAAGCTGCACAATGCCTTGAACATAAACTGGGGGATTTGTCGTCTGTTGCCCTCTGGCACCACTGTCAGTCTTGGATGGACCCAGAAAATCAAAAGAGCAAAACAAACCAAGGAACTCCAGGAAATTTCCAACTGCACTGTGACTCTGCTACGGGGTGGGTATGTTTTCTTTTAATGAGGGCTGAATATTAGTCACATCTTTGAATGTTCTTCAACACTGCAGATATTGTTGATAAAACAGAATACTTGCTGTACTGAAAGGACATTTATAGAAAAATTAGCACAGATGGGGTGAAATTATAAATATGTTGTCTGGACATCTGTGTCATTTATACTGAAAAATCTAAAATGAGTGATAATTATCCACATTTAGTGGAGCAAATGAGGAAAGATTATTCACTGTGTAAATAATACAGTGCTTTGGCCCCCCTCCAGCAAAACTATATAGGCAAAAAAAATCTTCAGGCTTGCACTGATTCTTATCTAGGCCCAAAGCAGCACTGGCTTTCCCCTGAGTTGAATCCATAAGAAGAGTAGGATTGATTGACCCTGATTTGTTGGATTGAGTCTCAGTATTTCATACAGTCATTTACAACCACAGAAAGATGAATGGTTAAGCCTTTAAATATTGCTATTAATTTATAAAGATTTAACAAATTTATATAACACCAAAAAAAGCCCAGAAAAGAGACTAAAGTCTTTTCATAATATTAGATAACCCAAACTGTCTTAACTCCAAATTACACATTGGTTCTCAGTTCATTAAGGTGCTCTCAATTCTGCATTTTTTATGAAGATAACCAGGTTTTCTCATAGTATTTATCACTTCCCTGAAGTTTTTCCTGCAGCTGTAAAGTTACATAATACTCAAAAGATGCTAGAAAGACTTCCTTAAGACTTTTAAGTTACTGTCTATTGTGCTTTGGGTTTGAGAGTACTTTCACTTACAAGCATTTTATTTATCCTTTAGGGTGATGTGTCCTTTGAGCTCAATTGTTTCTTTCAGAAATGGCAATAAGAAAAACGACAGGTGGAGTTCATTTCAAGCATTACTCTCTCCCCCAAGACATCAGTTTTCCTATGAATGATGTGCGGCATCCATTATATTTAAAAGTGCTCGTTCTCCTCTAATTGAATTCCAGATTGTTATTTTTGTCAAAAAAAAAAGGTTTTCTGTGTTCCTAAAATAATTAGGCCTGATTGCAAATCAAATTATCTAATTTCAAAGGCTTGTTTCCTTCTCTGAAATGCCCATTACAGACAGACTACAGATGACTAAGACTTGTGTCATCTGTGACTTTATTAGGAGAATATTCTAAGTCCTTCACTTTCCCTGTAATCAGAACTATAATTTCTGCAGGTTATTTTAAGATCAAGCTACAGCTAAAGCAGGAAACTCAGTTTTATTCTGAGCTCCAGACATGTCGACATGGCAAAGCAGGGCTCCAGTTTTATAGGCTATCTTCTTACATAAAGCCTAACACTGGTATTAAATTCGAGTTCTCTATGAGGTACACCACGCTGACTACTATCAGACAGCTCTCTATTTGTGGAATGAAGTGTGGCACAAATGTTTGTTTTGATAATCTGTTTATAAGCTACCCTTGTAGAAACAATACAGGCTCAGTATGGCCACGTCCTTCTCTCTCTCATTTATTTTTAAATGAATAAGAAAAACAATCCTGTACCCAAATGGAAGAGATAACAGCAGCGATGTGCCCTCAAGTTACCTGACAGCAAACCCTGAGTACATTTAGCTCTGCAGCTTTGTTAGCAGTATTTGTTTCAATAAAATTCCAGTAAGTTACAGAATTAATTCTATGGAGATAGACTTTACTCCTAATTCTGCTAAGACAGTTAATCATGATGTAAGCTGTTACACTAACAGTATAAAGAAGTTGCAAACGCCCTTCACCCTTAAAATGTGGAAAATATACCTTTAAAATGTAAAGAAATTTTAACAAAAGCTTTGGGAGGACATGTAAAACTAATGTGTGATGAAATGTAAAAGTAAATTAGCAGCGACACTGCAGCCATGAGGTTTTCTTGAGGCTGTGGAAAAAAATAGAACATTGTTAGTACTCCACTACTTTTCAACAGCCTAAAGTGGGCCTCACAGCTAAAATGTCATCTCACATTTGATTTTCTATTGCCAGAATATAACTTAATTAACTCTTTTTTGCCAGTTTGATGTTTGTAACTCAACAGAAAATCCTTCCTTCTCTTCTTTAATGTCTTCTCATCCTCCTCAAAAAGGACATGAGGTTGCTCACAGTACCAATCAGTTACCTCCACCTACACACTACTTTCTGCAGTGTTCCTTCCTTTCCACTCTCACTTTCTCATTTTTCCCCACTAAAGAAGTCTGTCTCCCACCTCATTTTCTCTCTTAACCTTTAATGTCTTTCACACTGACTTTCCATTCTGCACTGTGTACCACGAAGTACACAAAGAGGAACTGATGCTAACAGTTAACTGCTTATGAGTTCCAACTGCTTAAGAGTTCCAAGAAAATTTAGTGTATAGAATCCGCCCAAAACATTATCCTGCCTCTCTCTCTACCTTTCCTACCTGTGGTTTATTACCACTGGGAGGAGCAACACAGTCCAAATTTATTATTGTTTCCAGTACTACTGTGGTTATGAATATTGTTATCATTACTAACTACTTGCATATTACTAAAGTTTAACGAACTAATAACTAGATTATGCCCCAGTGGGAAATTACCTAATGTAAAAGGGAGGGAAAGAACAAAATGCAGCTTCTTTCTTTCCATGTCTCCTATCTTTCCTTTGCAGCTCAGAAGCTGTAATTCTCATAAGGCACCATGACTGCAGTTTACATCATGAATTCAAACAGTGATGACTGTAGAATTAATTCCTTTGAAACTACAAAAATCAGGAACTTTTAAAAAGTTCTAATCATGTGGGGTATAAATACATGAATGCACTCCTCAAGTCAAGAATTACTCCAACTGCACTTTATCAAAAGGATTTGTCAGTCTGATTGCTTTACTTTGGAAGAGGAGCACAGTCCATAAATAGAGCTGACCTGTGTAAAACTGTGAGAGAAAATTTAGTGTATGGGCTATAAAATAGCTTACTTGTGTGCTTAAGTTAGATGTAGAATTCTACATTATATCGATTCCGTGCTTGTTATCTAGAATAGTCACTCTTATGTCACTGCCATTACAGGAATCCCCGTGCCAATGTAAATTTTTCAAGGATGAGCAAGTGAGAGAGTGAGCCAAGGCTCTTCACATATCAGCAAATGATATACTTGGCTAATCAGAGGCTTTAATTTCATTACATTTGGTTAATGGTTTGGGTAGGTGATCAGAGAATTTAGAGGAGTGAATTTAATCTGGTGGCTTCATTGCACAGTTCATTTTAATTCAGAAAGCAAAGCAGCTTTGAACAGTGACTGCAACAGAGCACCTGTGTCTGTAAAGCAAATGGATTTTGTTACCCCTGACATGAGCATCACTAATAAGGAACATTTCACTGAGTTTCCACTCACACCTATTCAAATGAGTACATTCCTGTCTCCAGGTGTAAGCCCAAAGCTTTGATGTTCTGCATGAAACTAAGGAGACAGAGCAGTTTAGAAAAAATCAACAAAAAAAGCCAACAAAAAACAACAACAACAACAAAAACTAGCTAAGCAAAACTTTATCCTTATCCCTCCTCAACCCCTTAACATTTATACCTGCCAGACTGAGTGTTTTGGCTGCAAGAAAGCCTGATCTCTCCATAGCATTCAGGGAGAGGGGACAGTGAAGTTCAGCTTGGTGTGTTCTGGAGGAGCACTGAAGCACTCCAAGTTCCTCTGTTCTGCCTTACTGTAAAAATGACTGCTGAGCATTAGAGGAAGACTTTGAGGGTCCAGCTTCCATTAATTAGGGATTCTAAGATACATAAACAGCATTTACATACTTGTAAATGAGACAACTGCCATTTTATTGACTAAAGTAGAGAAATTTTTTACCTATCAGAACTGCATATATAGTGAACCTCTGTTTCTCTGTTCTCCTGACTATGAGCAACATGAAACTGCTTATGGTTCCAAATACAGTTAGACTTAGATTGAAAACTGAGCTGATTAACTGGGGAGAGGCTGACAGAAAATCATTTCCTCATGGCTGTTTGGAAATTTTCACCAAAGACTCACAGGAGAAATTTTACAGCTTCCTCCTTCTCCTTTCTTCCCTTCCTCATTCACCCCACTTCAGCATTACCCTGTTCTGTACAGCTCTGTTCAGGCTGTTACCAGCTGATAACCGATAGATATTTTACTTGAGATGCTGGTTTTCATTCTTGTTGCAACTTAAGAAGCTATGAAGAAATGCCACTGAGCTATTGGAATTTTTTAATTCCTGGGTTCTTACAGAAGGAATCAGAAATGTGATAGTCACCCCAAATACACTGGAAGGACAGCTTTTGTTATCCTGATGTAGCAGGTCTGGGATAAGCCTGTGGTCATTGTAATCAAAGTGTACAGTGTGCCCCAAACCTCATACCACAGTTAAGGCTTTCTCTCCTTTCTTTAAGCTCTAGGAGCTCACTAGAACAAATGTGTGCACAAGGAGCTTAGTTCTGACATATGCCAAGTTCCCAATTTTGCAAGCTTTATAAGCTGGAAGATTCTTTTTAGGTGTTTTTACTCTATTGCCAGATAATTATGGATTCAAAGACAAAGTACCCATAGACATTTCAATAATTTACCTAAAGATAATCAAAAACAAAGGAGAACATGCAAATGAATACAGAGTGATACTATTTGTATCCAGGATATTTCTGAAATTGTAACAGTGAGTCAGCAAAACAACAGCTTGAATGTTGGAGAAAAGCCACTAGAAACAAAGAAGTAGCACTAAAGATAGTTCACAAGAACTGACAGTATTTCTCAGAAATATTATAGTATCAGCTTGTTTTGTATCAGTCGCTCACTCTCAGCAATTTTTAGCTAAACAGGCTTTAGCGAAATCCAAAGGACTGATATGTTGGAAGAAAACGTTATGACTCTGAGAAATCATATACAACACTTCCACAGAGACAGACAGAGGGCTCAGGTAATTATTCCTTGCCTGTAGTGAAGCTCACCTTACTCTGCTAAAGATAAAAAATCTTCTACCTCACAAAAATATTGGTTTTTATAGACGAATAAATGAATGGAATATTTTTTATGTTAAATACTTAACTAAAACTCTAGTCAGACTAAAAAATTAAGCCCCCAAACCCTGTCTTAAATAACAGTTATATAAAGTAAGCATGCTGAAACCTCAAGCCCTTATCTTTTTAATGAGGGGACCATGAATTCACAGATATTCAGTATATTTGTATTTTAAATGTTTGCTTTAGTTCCTATCCATAACACAGCAACAACAACCTCTCACATTTCACAAAAGGCGTTGTGAGAATATACTCATATTTATAAAAGTTCTGTAAAGTGGGATCAGGAAGAAATTAATAAACTTAGCATCCTGAGCAGGGTACAAACAGCATGTAGTTAATAATGCCTGTAGCCAGGCATCAAACCATGAAATGACGGAAACATTTTCATCTTTCATCCACTATGTCCATAGATGAAAGTTCTGTAAGAAGAAAATGTGATGAGATTACACAGCTCCTAATCCTACTGACTTCTTACACTTTGTCCTTTCACAGTTCCCTTATTCATTCTTTGCCACTTCTATGCATCCAAGCTGCCCCTGGCTCCTATTCTTCCCACCTTCCATCCAGCCCCACCCTTCCCAACCTGTTCCATCTTCCCCATGGTCCTCAAGCAGACACAGTCTCCTTGGCTGATCAGTCAGTTCCTCCCTATTAAATTTTCTTTTTCTCCCCTTCTCTCCCTTATGCTTCCAGTTTACAACTGGCCTTTGACCAAAGTCTGCTTTTCTTACCACGCTTGATGATGGAGGTGGAGGGGTCGGCAAGATCCTGCCTTTGCTTGAGGCACCTGGAATTGCACAAGGGCTGCTTTTGGCTGCTCTGCCTTGAAAACCAAGATCGATAAAAAGAACAAGAATACAACATGCTAATTGAAGACAGAAGACCTTGACACAAAGTAAAACTTGATCTGCAATTTAAATTTGGTCAACAAAAATAGATTCGCACAGTTAAAATGAAAATTCGTCTTTCAGCCACAAGTATCACATGCCAAGTTCCTGATCTAAAGCACCAGAGCATCAGAGTTTCACGCTCTAGAATAAGGCAGGTAGAATTTTTCAAGGACAGAATAGTTTATTTTTGTCTAGCTCCTTTCTCAAAAATGATTGAAAAGTTTCAGCCAAAAATAACAGGAGGCCAAAAATAAAAAAAAGCCCCATTTTAGCAGACAGTTGAATAGCATCGTCACAAGCTTCACAAATATTTACTGCTATTTCCTTCTAAAGTATAAATGTTGGTAGCACATCAAAGTAGTCTGAAAATCTCAGAGATATATTGGTTTAAAAGTAAGCCTTATAATTTTTGACCACCACTACAATGACGATTCTGTTCTATTCTGGTACAAAATGTGGCATGAATAGACAAGGAAAAAAATATCTATACAGTAAGAATGAAAGAGTTACCAGCAATGAAAGAAAAGAGTTGCTAGCTCTCTCATACTAATAGATGGTTAAAAATAAAAGATAACATATAACTTACAGACTTGATAACCATTTCACCTTGCTATCCTAAAACGCATTTTCCCTCGCCTGTTGAAAAGCTTGGGTAATCCAGTTCCAGGTAACTGATGTTCTACTCAGTTTAAGGCCTCAGACAAACTTGTGAGTCCTGTCATTTCATAATGCTAAAATAATTTCACTAAGTTCTTTGTGAGCATGAAACCTGAAGTTCATTTCCTCACCTGCCTAAGGCAGTTCCTCAAAAAATCTGCCTCTGCTTTAAGGAATATAAGTTTTAAAAAGCACTTTCAAAGGCTGCAATCAAGTTTAAGATCATGATGAACATCCAACAAAGTTACTGATGCCACTGGATAAAGCCCTTATTCATTTGAAGTCTTGAATACTCTCAGCCACACAAAACTTTTCAACATGCTAAGTTAAAGATCAAGTGACATTTATTATGACAGCTGAAGTGTAAGACTTCATCATTTTTTCATAGCCATTCTTAGAAAGTAATCATTAAAAAATAATTACGTAGTCTTTTAATTTCACCTAGATCTTTAATCATAAGGAAAGTTTTCTTGATCTGATACTTCCAGAATCTGTGAGCAAAAGGTCTTCTTTATAACAGATTTATGGTGTGAAGTCCAGGTATAAAACACACCATTTCATATTGGTGAAAAAAGGTATGGGTGTCAAAGCATCAGAGCTTTAAACACAAGGTATCTGCCTTCTTGGACCAGACCCCAAAGATTCAGCAGCTGCCTCTTTAGCTTACAGAGCTAAACAGGCCCAACACATTATTTTATTCATAGCTTTACTCATCAAGAACTTATTTTCAGACTGATAAAATTGAATCAACTCAATCTGTCCCTGTCCCCACAAAGACCTCTGGGTGTCCTGGGGCTCCTGCCAACGGCGTGATCCCACTGCAGTAACGAAACTGGGACAAGGGCTTTCTCTGCTCACTTATAGCCAGCAGCTTCAGCAGGAGGGGGCTCAGCAAAGCCTCACTGCCTGTATCATTTTCTCACTTCTCAAGCGACAACAACGGCAGTGTAGGCACAGGTGCCAGAAAAAAATGCATAAGAATATTAAGTTTTGCAGAGGCCTTAGGCTCAGCTGTGCACGGCAGCCCTGGGGCCTCCATTCTAAAGATAAAATATTTCCTGAAAGACTGAAGAACATCAGCATGTGATTTTGTTCTTTCTATAAAAAGTAAGAATAATACTTGATTTCATGCTTCCCTTTTCAAGTTCATAAAAGTATATGAGCCTTCACAGATGCGTAACATTTGCTTTTGGCCCACGTACAAGCAAATGAAACTTCAAATTATAGAGTAACTTTTTCTGAATATTTTTCCATATATAAAGACAAGCAATTGAAAGAAAATGGCAATTTAATTCCAGACTTTACCAACTGGCAGCAGATATAAATTAAGATCATTAATTTTGGAAGAGCAACAAATGTTTAGATTTTGGACACGTTGCCTATTCATTCATGTCACGGTGAAAAAGTAATCAACATTCTTACATTATTTAGTCAAACAAAAGTCAAAACACAAAGTGGACAGGAACCGGCACCCATCTACTAGACAGGCAGTATTTCTATACATTTTATCAAGCAAACAAACATGCCCTAAGGAACACTGTGAGAAAGTGACTGTTGCCAGTATAATTGAGAGCTGTTCGTGACAAATTATCCAAGCAATTTGAATTAATGCCACAATCTGCATAGACAAAATACAAATAATTTTGTCCCAAGTAATAAATTATTTTCTGCTCTTCGTTTTTTCTCAGTTGGTGATTTCTCCCCTTAAAAAACATGTTTCACCATGCTAAGGCAGAATCCAAGCCTTCCAAAGGTCTTAAGAATAAATTCTTAGCTCTGCATGAGATGAGAAAGTACAAAGGGAAAATTACAACAGAAAACAAAATTTAAAAAGAAGTTGACTTCATTTTATTTAACTTTGAAATAGGAAACTAGGATACTGTCAGTCAAGAAGATAAAATAAATAAAGTGTTAAAGACTTTTACAGTGTAAGACAGATGCCTCTTGGCAGAAAAATATATTAAAGAATTTACGGACAGTGCATTCAAAACATAACAAACATTAAATACTGATATGTGACTCTATGCATGCCAAATAACTAGACTTTTCATCTTAGTGCCATTTTCACTCATCGGAAATCTGATGGGCTGCAGATTGCTTTCTTTATTCTTTCATCTAAAAAATCAAAGTAAACATGCAAGTGCCATCTTAATAATCTTGGGAAACTAGGAGTAATATTTTCTTAATTTAATTTAGTCCACTCCAATTTTCAACAGGCCTCAAAGTTCTTTTAATGCATAGGGGCCTCATAACTAACATAAATCCTACACACATAAGACATTCTTCAGGCCAAAGAATCCCAAGCCAGACAGATTATAAACACTTTCACCTCATTTCCTTCATGATGGGAGAACATTTGTTTGTACAAGGACCATTGTGTAGCTGTCATCATATCCCAACACTATTGAGTTTTTCTGACAGAATAAAGCACTGAAATTCAGGGAAGTCCAAGCAGATACATCAGGCAGCTCTGCTGTCAACTATATGGGTCATCTTGAAGAGAAAACCATGAGAAACACCTTTTATGGCACATGAGCTACAAACCTCCCCAAGAAGAAAAATAGACTCAAATGGGACAGAGGAAAAGATCGTGACAAGCCATCTGAAGAAAGAAAAATTAGCAAACACAGTATTTTATGCAGACTGCAAACATACAACTCAGTATGAAATTTCCATAAATTAAACCAGATCTCTCATTTCCTAGAAGTCTAATCTCTTAGAAAATCTGGATCTTTCCCAAAACACATTTGTTTCATCTAAGTGAAATTATTAGTACCCAGACAATTTTCAGTATTTAGATACTGGCATGTATAATCCAAAGGCCACAGAGTGAAATGAGGCAAATTGCTCCAGGAGGTGGCTGGTGTCTGCTCTGCAGAGGTGACAGGCAATTACCACTGATTTACAAGCTACAAAAACCACTCTCTTAAATAAAAAAAGTCTCAAATCCAGGATACCACAGGCCCTCCTAACAGCACTGTACCTCCAGAGCCACCTTGCATGTGGGGCACACCACATTTCAAAGGCTGGCCTCTGAGTGAGAAGTTATTCTTCCAGTGTTGTCATCTGGCCAAGAGGGAACGTGACTTTCAGCGTGGCCAAAAAGGGATGACAAAAAGAGGTTGTAGGTATAAAATCAAATGCTGTCCTCTACCATACAGGATCACCTTTTTTTTTTCTCTCTATTACCTATCTACATGAAATTATATTAATAATTACCTTATTAAGGCAAATTTTTCAAAGCTGCAAAAATTAACAGCTAAGAGGTACAGAAGAAAGACAAGGAAAAGAGTTAAATATTGACTAAATGCCTGAGACATTTAAGGCACATGTTTGGGGCTATTATACACTGAACCCAAACCAATAACAGTTAAAAACCTCAGGTTCAGGAGTGCCTAAAAGCCTGTAATTCAAGAGGAGACTCTGCCAGATTTAACAGCAGTGGGAATGCCTAGTAGTGCTAACAATACAAGAGTATAAGGCTATTGAGTATGAAATCCTGGGCAGGAATGAGTGGACATTATATTCTTCTTCTTGCAAAAATACAGACACTTATTGAAGCTATGCAGGCCAAACATGTCTATATTATTTGATAAATATTAACTCAGACAATATGGATATTGTATGGATATTGCACATAACTAAAACTGTAAGTCAAAACTAATATTGCCTAGTTGATTACTTATTAGACAAGCAGAGATAAAAACAGCTGTCATATTAATTTAACAATACAACACTTTGTTTTTTGTATTGTTCTCATGACATACAAAGGCCTATTGAGCACTGAAAAAGCCATAGTAAATTAGACCAAGAAAGTGATATGTCATTTGTAGAGGTCCAAACATACCTGTGAAGTTCTTCTCCTTTACTCAGATGAATTCTCCCTTTCTCTCTCACTTACAGACTCTCAAGCATATTTCACACCAACCTGAAAGAGCTGCAGTCTTTCAAGTCTCTTGCACTGCTCTCGATGACAGGTGTGATGTGACTTCTTTTATCTGGGTTACACTGAAACAACTTCATCCAAAATTCTTAAATCGGAAAATAAAATGTCTAGCAATAAGAAGCCCCTCAGACACCTTGAAGTAAAGGAGGAACCAAGAAAAAGATGTCCAAGTGATGACCTAGACTAGAACCATATTGTTTTGAGATGTCTGCAGCTGTAGGCAATGGGATAGCTACAACACTCCAATTCGTGCCAGGGTTTGTGCCATGTCTCCTCCTTCTTAATTCTGTGATGGCTGTTTCAGGGCTCACTTTGAACCATGCCAGCACCCAAACTACATAAGCCATTTCATGCTAGTGAAGTCAGCAGTACCCAGCAATTGCCCTGTGTTCTGAAATCATGATGTACAATTCACAGAAGCTGTTTTGCCTACCCAGCAACTCTAGGTTACAGTGTTCAACAGCCACCATCTCATCTAGGGACTGTTGAGAACAGAGGACTTTTTCCTTCAGTCCAGAACAAACTACAACAGGAAACTCCATGACTTTGATGAAAACAATACAGCTTTAAATTGAACTAATAAATTAGGTTATAATTGAAAATAATAACATTTTTTATCCTTAATCTGGTTAAAGATGCTCACTAATCTTGGAAGGAACATTCTATCTATACAGTCCTAATGAGATATTAACACATACCATGAAATGTGGGCATTATAAAATGTAACAGGTAACAAAATAGAAAAAAATGCTTGCATCACTAAGTCTAGCCCTGTGAATTTTGTAGCACAACTCCTCTACGAGTAATTTTAATCTGCAGCCAAATAGCTGCAGTTGGTGCTTTAGAAACTGCTTCAGCCTCCTACCTTAGTTATTTATGTCTCTGCTCTCTATAGCTCTTACTGAGACAAAAAAGTTCTAACATCTAAACTATTCTTTTCTTTGCTTCAGGCTACTATTGCATGCTTTACCATCTTTTGAGAACAAATAATTCCCTTCCTTCATTTATATTGTTACCTTGAAGTTATTTATAGCCAGTGCCCATGTCCCTTGAGCTCTCTGTTATAGGCTATAAATATAACTCCCTTAATCCCTTTTCATATGTTTTATCCTCTAGTATTTATATCAGATTTGTAATCTTTGTATTTTCTTTTCATTTTAAAGTATTTGGACCACAGCTACAGACAGGATTGCAAATGAGTGGCGATACAAGCAAAAAAATTTGATCATTTTAAATACGATCTGTTTATATTGCTATAATTGTGAACACACGAGTCAAGATTGAAATGCATAAACTACTGTAATTGCTTTAATCTCTCAATACTTTTAAAAGTTATTCTGAATTTAAAATTTCTCATGTTTTGTCTTAGCAAAAATTATTCTAGTCAAATGAGAGCCATGTATGTAATTTTAAAAAAAGAGGGAAAGAGAGATTCTTTCCCCATATGTTCTTTGAGAAACTATATCCCCCATTAACAGCCACAACTGAGCCAATTTTTGTTTAAACTTGATTTGTTTGAATCTTACAGACATTTAGGGAACAAATCAAGTTTGATGCAAACTGATTTTTTAAGATGGAGTTATGAGCTTTGAATTCTAATCACAGGCATACTTTGAAATACAAAAGCATAAAAAATTCTTTCAAAGGGTTAACAAGATGGTAACTGAAAAGGGTCCTGGATTTATTGGGGCCGTGACACTCGGCACCAGTGAAGGATCTGGTCCACAGACTTACCTGGACTTGCAAAACGTCCTTCACAAGGTGTCTCACTGGAATTTGTGTCCTGTTCTGTAACTTTATGGGAAGTTACAAGAACTCTATAGCTGATCAGAAATGGTTTTAAAGACATAAAACAGAAGGGAAATAAATATTCCTTCTGAATTTCAGAAAAGGTTGATAGTGCAGTGAGGCAACAGTAATTGCTATTTTAATAGAGGTCTGGAAAGAAGAGTAATGGAAAAAAGATTGATTGGGTTAAAACCACAGATGAAACAAATCTCTTCAGGATATTTCATAGAAGGCTCCGAGGAATGCCAGAGGTCCTAATAAAGCTTTGTGATAGGGAAACAAAATACAAGAATTCACTCATTTTTTGCATGTGCACGATAATTTCTACAGGGAGGAATGAGTAGAATATACCTTACTGTGCTTCATTAACCTTAATATAACCTTAAAAACAGATGGCTGTCATTGCAGACAGCTCAGTGACAACATGTGGTCAATGTACAGCAAAATCCAAAACTGAGAAGTGCTGAAAGGAGGATAAAAGTAAGTTTTCGTATTCATCCATGAGGCTTTGTCATTGGGAATACTCCAGTTCTGTTATCCCATCGCAAAGGGAGCCATGTCAGAAACAGGAAAACACTAATTGGATTTAAGATGATTAAGAGCTTGGGAAGACTTCCATAAGTAGAAGGAGTCTGATTTTCATCCTTGCTGCTAGGCTTTTTTCTGCATGGAACACATACTATTTATATCCAACGAAGCATCCATCCATCTATATTGGAAGAGGAAAATCATATTACAAACGAGAATTATTTGCATAACTACGGGCCTTCTGGGAGTGCAAGTAAGGGTTACATAAAAACAAAGTAGATTTAGTGCAGAAATGTAAGATTAATATATACAGCCTTCCTCCTGCAGAAAGTAACTACTGTCTTTCAGGTAGACTTTATAATTGCATTCAGAATCATGAAGTTTGGAATCATGAAGTTTCTCACAGAATGGAGAACTAGAAGAATGTGAATGTTTTATCTAAGGAGAAAGATGAGTTTTCTTCTCTCTACTGAGGGTTTGGACAATTAGTCAAATACCACCTCCTGAGAGCGGGACACAAGACGTTATTTCCTACATGATTGTCACTAACTAATGCTTCTAGCTCTCCATCCTGTCCCACTGGGGACACAGTTTGTGGCTGTCACCAGTTCCGATGTGCAGACTTTCACAGCAAAGCAACAGCAGTGAAAAATTTCTCTCCTTTCAGATCTGGCATCTCTACTTTGGCTGTTAATGTAGGGAGAGCACAGTCATTTTGAAGGGTTCTGATCCAAAAATGTCTGTACAGCCTTGTGCCAGCCACAAGACTCAAACTGTGCCTTCAACTTGAAACTGCACTCAATAAGAAATTTACAGCAACAACTGGGAAGATTATACGGTCCTTTTGATCTGCGTTTGCTAACATGTCAGCATGTCAGTTTGTTATTTTATGGTTTTGGTTTACATTGGGAAGTATTTGATAACAGTACCTAAGGAGCAACCAGGAAACAGCACCACACAAAGAGAAATTTTTTCTCCCATAACTTGAATTCTACAGATTTCCAGATTGTCTAGGAAGTCTCAGGACATACCAAAGCACGCTTAGGTTACAGGACTAGAGGACAGGAGGGACTGCAGTGGGAGAATGTTTGACAAAACATTTTCTCCACAAATAAAGAATGGACCAGAAATTGAATGAAAGAGTCTTGAACTGAAATTGAATGAAGGCCTTGTTGGAATAGATGCACTACTACTGATACAGCTTTGAGATTAAGACAGCTACTGGTTCCAGCACATTGAGTTTTGGTGTAGGTTGCTCAGGCCAACAGAAATATAATACTCTATTTAATGCAAAACAATGTACATTTTTAGGGTATTTTCCTTTCATAATAACAGATAAAATGTGCCCTGTGGATGATGAAAGGTAAATTACTGACAGCTTCACAAAGACAGAATTAGCATAAATTATACTTAATGGTAAAGTGCTATGTAGTTCACTGGAGTTTAACAAGGTGCTAATTAAGTGTGAAATTTTAGGCTCTGTCCTGTAAGATGTTGATCGAAGCAAGGTGAAATCTCCAGAAGATTTCCCAGGCAGCAGCTTAATGTATTTTGGGGCCAATGTATGCCACAGCTGAAACTGAGAGGAATGGTTTTCCCTCCCTTCCCCACTCCTGGCCCCTCTGACCCCAAGGATGATGCCCTCCTTCCCTTGCAGTGGCACGGGGGCCTGGGGGGCATGTTTTAAACAAGACCAACTCTTCATTCCACCAGCCCCAATGGACACATGAATATCTGTGCTGGTACAAGTGATGTGACTGTCCAGCAGAAGAGTGAGGGCCTAGAAGAAAGGAAGGAAGGGATAGTCCAGATTTCTACACTCGCTCATGTCTATCTGAATCTGCAGGGCAATACTAAAAATTATTTGGCTGCTCATGTTTTAAAACCGGCCATTCACCTAGATCTCCTAATCCCTACCAGAACACACCTGCAACAGTATTCCCTAGAAGAAATAACAAAGACAGGTCCTTATGAATGACTTTCTGAGGTCTTGGGAACAAACGTGCTGCTGCACACCTTTGGGTATCTGCAGATGAAGAATGGCAGAGAGATGAAGAGCTTTATGGAATGTGTATCTGCTTCTGGTGGGCTACTAGGCCTGCAGAATGAAAATCACTTTGCCTCACGCATTCATTCAAGGCTACCTCAACTACCTTGTAAAACCCAGAGTTCCCAAAATTTTTAACAGGTTTTAATATAGCCATACCAGAGCATCCTCAGTGAGGAGAGGCAGAGCAAGTCTGGTGATAAGGCAATACATATATATCTCTGTAAATGCATACCAGTGACAAGCAGATGTGTAACCAGAGAGAGGCATTCTTTCTTAGATGAGGTTTAAAATTTTTAGCCCATGGGTCATTTTTTTATAAATATTCCCATTTCTAACTAAATATTTTCTAAACAAACAGCTGTTTCAGTATTAGTATCCTTTATCATCCACTGCATCAACATTACTTAACTCGGCTACATTAGCATTCCTTCTTTATTTCTTTGCCTACGTCCCCTTGATTTCAGCATTTGTAATTTCCCTACTTATTAAGTTCTCTAGATGCCCTATTGCCACCCTGTATACACTGGCACAAAAAGAAAAAAAAACCAAACAAACCAGAAAATCAGCAGAGAGCTCACAAAATTGCCTACTAGGTCAAGAAGAAAAGGCAAGACAGGAGTGGTGCAGCTGACACAGGGATGGAAATTTATGGCAAAGCTCTGCTGAGATTGCTCTGCAGGTTCTCCAGAAAAGCTGAGCTACATTTGGAGGGAAGGAGCTCAGGACTGTGAGATGCAGCAGAATTTGAAGTATGTGCATAAACAAAATCTGTGTCCTATACTTCTTCCTCTCACAAACCTCATTCTCGGACCAAGAAAAGAGAAAAAGAATCTCTACAATGGCAAGAGAAATCCCTGAATAGTAGCTTGTGTCATTACAAGAGTAATGTTGTTTTTAACAACTCTTGTTGATTCTAAAATATTCATACTTTCCCATGTATTCTTCATGATGGCATTAGAGATTTTGACAGAAACTTCTCTCATCTCAGTTGATTTCTTCCCTGTTTTCAACTATATTTTTCCTGTGTTCACGGACAGTTAGAACTGTGCTTCAAAATCCCCTGGTTTCCACCTCCCACACAGTTCTCTTACATCTTCAGAGCCTTTCCCACCCTCCCTCACAACAGCAATTTAACATAGGAAGTGCTTGTATAGCTCATTTCTGCCCTACTACTCCATTTATAAAAATTCTCATAACTTCTTCAAACCTTTCTCTTCTGCCAGTCCTTCCATTCTCCTTAAGAAAACCTAAGTAAAACTCGCTATATCCTATGGAATTATTACTGTCATAACTACTGACAATACTCAATAGAAACAAGAGAGTAAAACTTTCTTCCTCTTCTAAAACAGGTCCTGTAGGAAAAACAGTGACAGCAAACAAAAGGATGCAAACTTTCCGATGTGTGCATGGGAACGAGTTTGGAGCCTGGAAGAGTTTTGAACATATGCATGACACAGGCTGGAGAGCTACTAGACCGAGGGAAAATGCTCTCCTGAATTTAGGTCCCACTAGATTTCAGCAGCTGCTCTGCAAGGATTTTTAGGATGAGCCTTTTGAAGCATCCTAGAAATTTCTATATAGTCCTTTATGTGCCTACATGAAATAAATATATACTAATAAAAAGACATTATAAATATGAATACTGATGATTTTCCTTTTGCTATTTCTAATACCATTCTGTGCCTCCTACTAATTACATCGTTATTTATGTTAGCATAAAATCTCAAAAAATCCAGGTATTTTATTTTATGATTCCTTGTGATATTGCAATATATATATTAAGTACCTCAAAATTTCAAGATCAAATTCAAATTAGAATATAAAAAAATTTGAAGAGTCACAGAGTTTTATATTTTTGTGTCTGTAAAAAAAAAAAAAGACTCCACAAAGCTTAGGAAAAATACTCATTTTCAACCAGGATGTTTATCTAGAGACCAAGCAAGTAGATGTAAAGAAGTAAGAACTTACTGTCTCTGTGAAAAATGGAGATATGAACAGGTAAATAAAAAGGCCAACATTAACATTTTACTAAATGAGTACAAGACTCCAAAAAGAGTCTCTATGTAAGATTAGGCCAGTCTGTTTTCCCCGCTCTCTCTCATATTGTTACTGCACAACACCAACAAGGTGATGGCCTTGGGCGCCACAAAAGAAAAAAGGAAACTTGGATTAAGAACAGAAAAATTGGGGGAAATTATTAAATTAACATTGTCTTCTCATTATTCCATTCCAGACTTCACTGAAATTGAATAACTGTGGTTACTCCCTGTGGCATGCATACCTTCAACCGCAGGGATCATGAAAAAGGAACAATAGCCTTTGATTGCAAAAGCATGATTTATATATTTGGCATTTTCAAAGAATTCATTCCGTTACTTCCCCTGTCTCCCTTTGATGATATTCAAAGATTACTGGAAAGAGCATGTTATCATTAGAATAAAGCAACCTGCACTTCTAGCACATTCATCTGCAAAAGGCTTGAATTCCTGGAGGTCATCATGTTTGTATACTCCACAAGCTGGAAGGAGTTTACAACCATGAGACACCAAACAAATAAAACAGATGTGTTGGCTATGCTCAGATTATACTGAATGCCAAAGTACCTTTACAGTCATGCACAGAACTGCCAGGCTGACCAAAAGATAAATAAATAAATAAAATGAGCTGCTTATTATACAAAGGGAGTTAAACAGCACCATATCATTCAACCATGCAGAGGCTTCCACCGATTCTGCAAGCCGTTTTACACCAGTAACATTTTAAAGTAGAACAAATCAGGAGCCCCCTGATTACACACAAAATCTGCACAAAGACCAAAACATGCCATTTATTTAGAGCAGAAAGCTAAAAGAGATGGAATTCATTAGATAATTATAATCCATTAATATTTCCCTATTTTGTCAGCTGCCTGCTTCCTAAGCAACAACTGCAGGCAGAGGCTGCACTGACACCCAGCTGAAGATCTGCTACTTTCCTATTTTTGCTGCTCTTTCCTAAACTGCCACTAAAAGCTAAAAGCTTCCTCCTAGTCATACACATACAATCACAAATCCCAGTGAACTTCCTTAGGAGAGAATGAGCCTCACTGTGTTCTTGAACAACAACTCTGCTTTAGGTTTCAGTTTTTCTACTGAGCAGAAATGTTTGTGTAGCAATCAAGAGGAACACTTTACTAAAAACTTGTCAATTTCCTGGAGCTTCCTGTTATGTCTTGTGAAAATCACATAGAAGGCTACTTGTACAGCAGACATCACTTTTATGTAACAAAACTAGATGGGTCCATTTTGGAGGAGCTTTGTGCATATGTGACATTTTCACACTGAACATGGAGCTTGACAGAGCCGACCTCTAAAAATAGCACCTGGTTATCCTTGTTCTCATCAGCAGCCACCATCCCATCTCAGCTCTGCCATTTGGTGCATCAATCTGGCACCCCTCTCCCTCCTCCAGATCACACAGAAGCAGTGGTACCTGGAGGTATCTTGCTTTAGGGGAGCTAAGATGTTTGCATCTGCTGCAAGCACACATTTTAAACAATATCCCTGCCCCTCAGCAGGCAGTTATCATGTTGTTTTGGCAGCAGGAAGGAATCTGTGGTTTTTCTTGAATGTTGCTCTTCTTTATTTAAACTACCAGAAATAAAGCAAAAATGACAGAATGCTCTGTCTATAAATAATCATTCCGGTGTACAGTTATATTAGGAGGTAACTCAGATGGCATGATAACGCCTAACAGGCTAATCTTAGACCTGTAATGCCATAAGATGAAAATAACTAGGCTAAGAATAACTGACCCAGAGGAGTCAGCCTGTTAAAGAGATGCACAGAACAGGGAATTTTAGATTTTCATGTGTTTAACAATAATATCTGCCGATTGGTTTCTCTATGATATTTCATATTGTACCCAACATATAAAACTCTACCCCCAGCAATAGCTGGAAAAGGTTAAAATGCAACAACATCTGAAATCTCCCCCATCATCTACACCAAAACCTGAAATGAATGTGCATATTTTGCAGGCTATCTATTCTGCTTTCTCCCAGCTTTTGGTCTGTCTGCAAAGACAGTGCAGAAGAGAGGGGCTGGGCAGCTGGCACAGAAACATGGGTCTGATTAAAGCTCTGACAGTGGAAGAGTTACAAGTGTTCCACATATCGAGTGCAAACCTTAATGAACTAAATGTATTCTGCACATAGTTTTAGAGAAGGGAAGACTGCCTGAAATTGTGTGCTTGAGCGCAGTGCAAACCAATATACGTTATACAGCTAAAGCAATAAAGGACTGAAGTAAAAAGCTGGTTTCCAATAGATTTAGTTCAACAAGCTGAAAAGAGGGGAGCTAGTGTCCTAGCCCCAGTACTAGAGAACCTCTGTACTAAATGCAGTGTTAAATGGTCTCTGAAAAGCACTGAAAGAGGTTCTGATGTAACGTTTTGCATAGCTTTTTCTTTACTTTCCAGCTTTTCTAACTTGCTGTTCTTGTCAGTCTCGTCCTTTGAATTTCAGGCTTTTCTCACAACCCATAAATATACCTCATAATAAAAAGCAAGATCATCAGGTAACCACATAGTATCAGAAGCTGCAACTGGAATAGAAAAAAAACAAAAGAAGGAAAAGGCAATGTTATAGCATTAGTTGTTACAGCATTGGTCACATGAAATTGACAACATTGGTCTGTATTCAAAATTGTCTCAAAACATAAAACAGAAAAAGCAGCTTCATTCCATTGTACCATGTTTTTTGTTCAACTGAATTCATAACCAAAGTTTTGTCCAGCATACATTGCAGGACAGAGCCTCTACTCAAAATCAGTGAGATTTTAACTACACACGACCTGCAGGTCTATGTTGCTTGTTTCTTCTCATTGTATTAACTGCATATGGCTAAGCCCTTAAACCTCCCTAACAATTAATTCAGATACTTCTGCTACTGCTATGAAGCACCAGAATGTTTTGTATCTCACCTTTACAATAGGCATTGACAAACCCACTCTGGTTGTTACCCAGAACTTCTCCATACCGCATTTCCACAGTCAATTTTTTCATTACCCTGAAGAGAACCACAAAGCTCAGCACATCTATTCTCAATCTTTCTGCTCTCTCCAGTGTTACTGCCTGAGATACCACAAATGAAACATTTGGTGACTGTAAGAAGTTTTTGTTACCTGATTGAGATATGAAAATATGTCAAGCTTTTCATGAGTATCAGTGCAAAACTTTAAATGAATTTGGCCTTCTGCAGGTTCTCCACAGGAAAAGGTGAGCAGGTAAAAATTTTGTTCAGGGAAAAAAAAAATAAAAAAAGAAAGAAAAAACAAACGGGAGAGCAAATACCAAATAACTTTCCCTGAGGGCAATATAAATCCATGTGTAAAGCAAACCACATGTATACAAGGTCATGCAGACACATGATAGAGACAACATACAAGACAAACTATGCACACTGGGGTTTACTGAGGGAAGATTGCTCATGAGGAGCTGTCAGCCCACGTACAGCATGATGCGTGCAGCAGTAATTCTGTCATTTACATTCAAGTGACACAGCTTACATTTCCTGACTGGTGCAGGGAATAAACATTCACTACATCCACTTGCGACACTTGTGAAATTGAAGGTATTTTACAAGCCTGTAGGTAGATGGAGCCAATCAAATTAATCATTCTGAACTGTTATGTTCCCTTTAGAATGGTTTTTCTCTATCAATTCCTGATCCTGACAGTATCATTTACTGCGTTTCACAGAAGGATTAGCTGACATAAGCAGGATTGTGTAACTTGCTCAGGTCACCTATCAACTCATTGACAAGCCAAGCTTTAAGCTCATGATCTCCTTGAACTCTTGATTTTTCAACACAACAGCTTTGGGCAGGAAGCAGAGGATGCCTTATCCAATAAAATCCAAGATGGAAAGGCTGTAAACCAAGATATGGCCAGTGGAGAAGACTTAAAAACCTCAGCCTTTCAAAAACCAGCACGGTATATTAAATCACCAAAAATTGGCATTAATTCCTGAAGTCCCACATCGACATAGGTGGGTAGGTCCTTCCTTCTCCTTCACACAACTACCATCTATTTGAGAAATGTAGTCCTCCACTGGTTATTTATTAACTACATTTTAATGAGTGTTTTTCACATGGACTGTGCTGCACCAAATGCCTTTTTTCAAGGACTTAGAGTTTATTACCTGCACTGTGGAAAGATCAGAGGCCAGCTGAAAGTTAGGATCCACTGAGGCATTGCACACACGTGGAAACTGAGTCTTTTCATGTAAAGTAAAAGGGACAGAATAGATAAATAGTAATTCCAGCTAAGTAAGAGGCTTTAGACCCCAGATTTATTTTGTAAATGTGAAATTAAAATAACTATGCTATCAACTAAGAACACATCAACATCATTTTCTTAAATAAAGATGCACAGCACTTGCTGCTGCATTTTAGAGCAACAGTACCATATGGGAGAATTTAGTTCAGTCTTCTCAAGATAGCTGAAGCTGCTCTCTGCAGTGAGGTGTAGGTGTCTGCAAATTACACAGCTTGAGTCAGCGCCGATCTAGATTGCTCCATTCATAATTAGACTTTTGATTGGTACCTATCCAGATCATCTCATTCATAGTATGACTTACAAGCAAGGATGGAGACAGACAGGCAAAGCAGTAATTGACGGAATACCAGGAGAACTGATTCTCATAACAGAAGTATTTCCTATGCATGCTCTTGTGAGAAATTTCTTGATATTTTTGCTTTGCAAATCCAATCCATTGACCAGTGAACCTGTCCTCTTCGGGGATCTCTCCAGCCCAGTTTAAAATCAGTTGCATAATATATGTGTGTTGCATCTGGATACCAGCAAACCTAAAAATGACTGTTGTTGGCTGTTTTAAGTTATTTCTTGGAGTCTTTGGAGCAAGCACATCAAGAATGAAAACCACAAATGTTCAGGGGTCTGCTATTTCTTAACTACATGCAACTTTCTAAGCTGTGTATAAGTCACATACACTTAAGCAAAGATAACTTTAAAGTAAGGGCATCGTGAAAAGGAAAATTCAAATGACTGTTCCTGGCTTCTCCAAATGCTAATGCATACTGTCATACCCTAGCTATTTCATTCTTCCCTATATGCATCATAAATGGAAACAATGAAGAGTTACCAGAACTGATCCTGCAACACGCTGAACTTGAGGGAGCTGAAGGTAACCAAGGGCAGCACCGGGCTTTGAGGTTTCACGTGACACCAACTGAAACTGCAGACTGGGTATAATGTCAACTACTTGTAGCCTAGTTGTGTATTTTAAAAGCCAACTGAAACACAGAGGAATATTTTATGTTCCACTGAATAGATGTAGGTATAGATTATACATAAACATCTTTTTTTCTGGATAATATTCTTGAATAAGTTTTTTGTGGGGATTGTTTCTAGTCTAAACCCCCCCTCTACTCTACTTGGCACTACAGGGAAAATTGTGTATGTTATATGGACTTACCTAATGTACTATCAGATAAAACTCAACAGTTACATGATATTCTCATTTCCAATGAAGACAAGCAGAGCTACAAACTTAAAGAAAATCACCTCATTTTCTTGAGTTTCAAATTTAAAAATTGCTATTATATTAGTTGGCAGTTAGAGGGTAGCACTGTGAGATAAAACCCCTAAATTTTCACTTGTGAACCATTAATTTCAACTTGACTTAGTACTAACCACCCCTCAAAAAAACCAAAAAAAAATTTTTAAAAAGCCAAACAGTAGGGAGAGGACACACTCAGTCTTATCTCCAAACAATTTAAAAGCACTGGACACCTGCTGAGCTCTTCAGGAAAACTAAGGAAATGCAATAAAGCAAAACAGCAATTCTTGAACAAGAGGTTGACAAAGATGGCTTTGCAGAAGAACTGTAACACTTCCAGGAAAACTTTTGCTCTTACCCACAGTCTTTGCTAGAGCTTCACTGTTCATAATGATAAATGTGCCTTCACCTGATTTGTGTCCCTGACAAAGGAGCTGAAATTGGTGATCAAGAATCTAAAATTGTATGTAAGAAAGAAGCACAAGTAAAACTTTTAACTCTTTTTCTACAAAACAGAAAAATAAACAGTTTTTTAAAAAACAAACAGACATAGGCTCAACAGGTGTACCAAAACAGGTAATAAGTGAAGAGAGGTATTATCTACACACATAATTATCTCTAAAACTTGAAGTCAGTCAAGTTTTGGGAAAGAAGATGAAAAAGAAAAAAACTAAAAAGGGGCACAAACTAAGACTAAAATACATGCAAACAATTCACCCTGCATATGGATCTTCCATAAAACTAACCCTTTCTGAAAAACAAAGTTAGAAACCTAGGCTTAAATAGATACAAACCAGAAAAAATTGTGCCTCAATAGACAAGAGTTTCATCCCAATTAAAACTGAACTGGAATTAACAGACTTTAGGAGAGAATAGGCAAGAGAAGACCACCTGAAATGCTGACATTTTTAGCCCATCTAGACTGAATAGCAACAATTGTTCCAAGTTAATTTATCCTCAGTAGCAGGAGTAGCAGTTCCAAATACAGCTAGGAAAGAAACTAGAAAACCCAGGGGTAGCTGGAAATACATGAGGAAACATGCAGTGTTCTTTCTGAGCAGCTTTGAAATGCCTTCATGAAATAACACATCCAATTTACATCTCAGTGAGTCATTACATGTAATTGCCAGGTTCACAAATATTTTTAAAGGAACAAAATAAACCATGCAGTTTAAAGACATTTTGCAGTAGCACTGTAATGAAAAGAGAAAGGGATCGGTATTAAACCCCCTTCATAGTCAAACTAGAGAAAAGGAAACTCACAGAAAGAGCAAATCCTGTTTACAATAGACTAGAATTGCTTATGAGGGGCTCTAAATGCAGCCTCCTGACAAGGTCTGTCTGAGGAAGCCTCTTCCTGTGAACAAGCTTGTACCATGAGCCCCATTTTGCAATCACTCAACAAAACAAACAAGGAAACCCAAACTCGACTTCGGTTGAGAGCATTTTGCTGCGTCTGGAAAGCAGCAGCCCAAAGGAGACTTGACTCCTCGCAAAAGCAGCAGCTGCTATCTAAAATACTACCAGAATTATATAACAACAACTTAGATAAAGCCCACAAAAACAAAGTCACTTCTTAAAAGGAAGGGCGTTTTCTTGTCATGCTAGGCTGTGTGTTCCCGGTCAGCCACTCAAGTCTAAGGCACGGAGCTGTCTCTTACCTGAGCTGATCATACTGTGCATTCTTTGCTGAGCCAAGAGCTGTTCACGTCCAGAAACCCCATCTGAGGAAAAACACGATTCACTCTCGTAAATTGTCTGCAGCATATTCCAACCGGTCTGCACTTCAGCTACACAAGAGATTCATCACTGCACTTGCACACAGGCGCCGGGCACGACCCTCTGCGGTCCTACCTCCTCCAGCGAGGGTTGTAAGATAATATGCTTCGGCAATTAGCAGTGTTTAAGCATTTGCACAAGTATCTGTGAGGAGAGGGAAAAAGCCCAAATCCGCTGTGGGCAGCCCCCGCCCGCAGGAGGGGAGCCGTGAGCGTGCGGGGGGCTGAGCGCTGCCGAGTTTGAGCACTTGCGTTCGGGCGGCCAGCGGCAGGTGGAAGAAGAAATGAAGAAATATCTCTGCGCTTTGGGCTTCCTGGCAGGGCGGGGTGGGGGGGAAACTGCCTCTAACAAACCATCAAACCGAATGAGCCACCTTTCCAGGGACCGCGAGCCGCGGAGGGTTTAACCGAGTTGACCCCAGCCTAGCCCCGCGTTGCTGTGCCCGCGTCCCTCTCCGCTCCCGGCCGGCTGTCCCTGGGCCAGGCGGCTGGGCGAAGTTGGCGGGAGCAGCAGCGATAACTCATTTGCATTTGAATTGACACCCTCGTGGCCCAGCGGCGGCAGAAATAGAACAATGGCCGGCCTGAGCCAAAAATAGGTCAAGCATGGCCGGGTGATTGGAGCCTGCATTAATGCGTTTAAAAATACCACAGCAAACACAGCTGTCCAGTCTCTGTCTTTCAAACCGCCTCCCGTCCTCTGTGCGCCGCCCGGCCCCGAGCACAATTAACCCCTTCCCCCTGGCCGGCCCGTGTCCGTGGGGATACGCCAGGGAGGAGGCAGGCAAGACAGCAGGGGGACAGGGACGGTCCTGGCCCGGGACCCGCGCCCCTCTCCCTCCTCACCCTCCCCCGGGGAGCGTTCTGTGAAAAGAGAGCAAAACGGCACGGCCTCTGTCTGTATCGGTCCTAAAATAACGCTGGGAGGTTTTGCTGGCGATGTGGTTTCTGCCTCGCCCACGCGCAGCCATCCTGCTGTTCTATTTTTGCTGCCCGTTTCTCTGGCTACGACACAGTTGGCTTTGGCAGCGGAGCCAGGCGGCCGCCAGCTCCCTGCAGGACCTGCGGCCGCCGCCGGAGCGGCGATTCCTGCAGCTCATCGGGCCAGGGGCAGCAGGAGGCGGGGGCTCATGTCAGTGCGGGACCGCGTTTTGTGCGTGCAGCTATAAGCAGCCTTTCCCTATTTAGCATGCTTCGTATAATTCTTATAGTAAGTCACCAGTCGTGGCACAGCGTGTTAGACACGCTTACCGACTATGCAGTATTTGGTTGACTTGCTAAAATTTGGAGAGAGGCTGAGTAGTTCACACTTATTTTTAGAAGCATTAGGCAATTTACACAGCGTCTTTTTCAGTTCTCCGAGATGATGTGGTTTCAGAAGAGCAGCTTTTGACAGTGTATCAGACAACAGCACCATGCTCCTCTGTGGTTTGGCAAGTTTCACATATTTGAGCTTCATTTTTCATCGTGGTATTTCAAAAGTTGCATCTCGTTTGATGATTAATATACCTACACACAGATAACTTTCATTTCAGTGTTGGAGACAGTACTTCTTAGAGTCCTAAACTGCCTTACAGCACTTTTTATACAGGTGACCAAAGCCTGTTGCTACCTATATTGTGCAGCAACTTGACTACCCTCCTGCAAAAATTATAAGTCTGTTCCCATGCTCCTGCTGTACGGGAGCAACAGTGGCCACTGGGATGTGATTCCTCACCATAATCAAGAGGCCAACAGAGAAGCCATATTGGAGCTTTCTAGAAATCCACAGAATTTGCCCAGCATTTGGGGCTCTCTTCTGCCTTTTGGTAAAGAATCTCTATGCTCTTTAACTTACATGACAGATCACAGCCAAGAGCAGTATATTTTTTAATATACTTCTCACAACTGTGTTACCGAAGAAAAAATTCCCAATAACAAAGTACTGTGGCACTCCTGTGATGTTTGCTACTTGATGGCACCTAAGAAAGTCTGTGTCTCAAGTTTTCCCATCATCCCAAACAATGAGCCAAACCACCTGCTCCTGCTGAGAGGTAAGACCTGCCCCTGGACAGAGGGAGACTGAAGCAGCTGGCAGCAGCAGGGCTTTTCCCTGCAGAATCCTCAAGTTAGCACCTATCACTTCTTGCCGCCCTGCTCTCCTTGCACCTCTCTTCCCTTAACCCTGCTTTCCACTGGAGCGCTGCTCCTGAGGAAGCAGTGCAGCTCTGCAGAGGGCATGCACCCCGCTCTGCAAAGGGCCAGGAGCAGGGGCAGCACAGTGACAGGTAGGGTGTTACACTGCAAGATTTCACATGAACATAACGCACACCATCGCATCATTGCTTGCTGACAATTTGAGATCATAAACATTTTCTCTGGAAAATAAAAATAGCCAAATGTTTTGTGGGAAGTATGTGGCCTTTCCACAGTACAGGGACAGTTTAACACAGTGCAAGAGGCATCACCGGCAGAAACAGAAATCTCCTCTAATGCAGAAAAAGCTTTTTATAGACAGAAGTAAATAGAAAAAGTGAAATTGCTTATGCCCTTCAGCCAAACAGAACATGACGCTGTTTGGTGATTCAGAGCCTCAAAATAATCAAGTTTCATATTACAGGGAAACACGGGAGGAATAAGTTAAAAACAGGTCAGAACATGGAAAACTGTGGAGTGTGGGATCCTGGTATTAGGTACCCATATGTGTTTATAACTTCTTATATATACAGCTGCATTTTTAAAGATAGCATTCACAGCTCTAAATGACTTAAAATACTTCAGTAACTAACTAAAAGCAAGCTATGTTCAAGAGGAGAAAATGTACTAGCTGTAAGTGTTTTAATTCTGACATGCAGATTTTAAACTGACAGACACATAAACTGTCTTATTTTCACTAATTCACAGACCATAATAACTAGAGCATTATGCTTTACATTTTAGATGATACATAAAAACTATATAAAAATATTTTACTTATGAAGTCAGTCACCCCAAAGGTATGGTTTTTACAACCTGAATTCTTCCGACTTGCTTTGACATAGTACAAGCCTACTTTGGTACATGCTTAGGTTTAAAACACATGTGTAAATCCATTTCTTTTCAACATAATATTGAAGCACACGCTCAAATTCTATTGATTGCAGTAGAATTTAAGCACATAGTTAAACACTTTGCTGAGTCAGCCCAGACTTTAACTGACTGATCACGTGAATTTAAAGATCTCCTTTAGAGCCCCCCAGGGGAAGAATAAAGGGTTCATGCCTGAAGAAAATCTGGTTCTTATTTTTAAAGCTATGGATGTTATAAGGTGACATTTTCATACAAGAACATGAGGGGATTTTTTTCTGGTTTTTTCAAATGCATTTCCTAAACTTGGAGAAGTTTAATGGCACCAGCGGTGAGAGTAAACTGCTGAAATGATTTAGTGCTGCTGAGGTGACTCTAAATGCAATCAGCCACTTTAGAGAAAACGTAAGGCATGTTAGCAGCACTGTGATCTCATTATAGCATTTTCACAATGTGTTTCTCTTATTTTCCCTCTGAGTTGTTAAAAAAATAAATATAAGGAAATTAAATCTGGAAACTATATTATTGCAACATTAAGACTAAGAAATCAAACCCTCAAATTAGAAAGAGCAAGATTTCTTCTGCATTATTAACTCTGCAACATTATAATTAAGTAATGCTTTTGTCTTTTTTAATTTTTGAAATTTTTAGTTTCCTTACAAAGTGCAAATAGTGTATTACTGATTTTTCTTAGCATATCCCATTTCTCACTCATGCTATTCTGGAGCATTGCCTTCATTAATATTAATAATTTAGTTTCAACTTTTGCAGTTTTCTTACTTGCAAATGAATACTTGCATAGATTTTTTTTTATCATATTTCTCAATTGTATCACATAAATATTGAACACGTTAAAAAAAGATAAATTCTCTAGCTTCTAGTCATGTGCTTAAATGAGGACATTGCAGTCTTCCAGGTGTCCCATTCAACCTTCTTTCAGCCACTTTTTCATTTGGCAAGTGAAAAGGCAGTGAGTAATAACATGCATCAATGTCAAACAATTCATAAACAAGTGGGAGCTAAATTAAGGTTGCATGAGTAGAATTAAATTTGGCCTATTTCGGTCCTGAAGGTTTGAGTTCTAATCTTTGCAGCCTAAAGACTTCCTAACTATTTCTGTGTATCCAATCACGGGGATTTAAAAAAAAAAAAAAGAAAAAAAAAAAAGAAAAAAATTAACTATTGTATAGAACAGATGTTTCTGAAGCCACAGTTCATTAGATACCATTAGTACCACATGAAACCCAAACATCCAGCATAAATTACTACAGCTTACACTAGAGGATTAACCATGTTAACGAACAGCAAAAGACTATTACCACAGAGAAGCAGATGTTTGGGAGCAGAAAGAAATCAGGGGAGATGCTGTAATGGTCTGGTCCTGCTCCCTCCTGGAACTAAGGGACCATATTCCAAGTCCCTGGAGGAGTTAAAATGGATCACTTAATCCATGTGCTCTGGTTAGAAATACAAAGTACAGGAATGTTTCTGACCAGTTCTCTCTGTGAAGCAAACCTTGGTATTGCCTGTGCAGGAATACATGGTGCTTTTCTTTGCAGTGCTGGGAAACCATGTGATGGACAATTTTAAGTGAGGACAAAACTGCAATTCTAGTGTTTTAGCTCAATTCAAGCTTCAAAGGAATTTTCTGGGACAAAGAACGGCATATCTGTAGCTTTAGGGGATTTCGTGACAAACAATGGGAGAATAAAACTTGACAAAATTTTGAGGATAAGAAGTGCTATGCTAGATAAATGTATGGCTCTCTTATCATCTCTTGTATAAGAATACAGAGAGCCTTGCATCTTTCTCATGCAAATTAGCTCTGGGGTTTTGTAACTAGTTGATGGCATCGCTTCTTCTCCTCTTAAAATACAATGTTTTGTTCACATAAATAAATCTACTAGAAATTAAGTCTTAGATTCAGGACAACACCTCAACAGCACATAGTTGATTATAAGCACAAGACTTAAGTTAAGCATATGCTTAAGGGTTTCATAAATTCAAAGGTACTTTTCATAAATAACAAAGCTCAAGTAATAAAAAGACCCTAACATTAATACAGAGCTATGAATAAATAAATATTTAGGTTGGGGAAAACATACCAAATTCATTTATTCTGTGGACAAAATTGTTTATTAGGTTGGAACTAAAATCTCCATGTTTTGTGGCAAGACTGAGGTAAATTGCACATAAACAACACAAGCTAAAGCAACATCAGATACTGAGAAATAAATGCCTCATACCAGCAAAAAACCACTTTGTCCCTGTTATGGCAGTAATGAGTTTAGAGGAGGTGTGAGCTACATGGAATTTCCTGGCTCTTCACAGCTATGCCCACCTTCCTTAGAGAGACATTAGTGCTGTGTCTGGCTCCACCAGGCACACCTGGGTGGACATGCATAAAGGAACCCTTGAGCAAATCACCTGGGACAGCTGCCAGTGTGTTCAGCATCCTCCAGGCATTTCATGCTTGTTGCACACCTAATGAGCAGACAGTCTGAACCTCCGTGCAGGGTTTTGCACTGCATCTCCTAATCATGGCTAGTCTGGCAGGTCAGATCACCTGGTCACCATTCCCGACAATAGACTACCAAATCTCACTGGCTGGAAAACCAATAGGAACACCAGCTCTAGCTTATAATATATGTCTGGGTTTGAGTGATTATTTTTGGATTTAAGACAAGAAATGTAGGCCACGCATGCTGCCTGGAGAATTGAACTGTGGAAACCAATGGCCATGCAAAGGACTTGGAATCATAACAGGAGTCAACCAACCAAATACAAGCTCCTAGGATTACACCAGGACCAAAAAGGCTAATAAAATCCTTGGAAATAAAACAAGTTTGTACTGATTAGCAGTAGTGAGATGATATACATATCATAGAATATCTTGGGATAGTGTAACTTCTTCCAGTATAAATACTTGAAAAAGAATGCTGAAAAACTGAGGGTGGCTAGATATGCCACATGCATAAAATGGGTTTGGAAAACCTTTGAAAATTGGAAACTTAAAGACCTGTGATACTAAGTTTACTGACAAAGCCCAGGGCTGGCTTGGCATTGTCTACAATACACAGGACAAGGTGTCCAGTGGTATAGTAAAATGGCCATTCTTTTAAAAAAATAGGGATATAAGAAAAATCCATTGTTTAGAAAAATTCAAGCCAGAGGTAGACATACATTTTAAGCTTGCTTCAAACACTGCAGCAGCTTCCAAATGAGCTTTACATCAATATTTACCATGTCTGTGAAAAGAAAGCTTTAATAGTTCTGTGTCAAGCTTAAGGCAGGTTTTGTTGTAGGACTCCAAGACAGGTCTTCTATCATGACTCTAAAAAGGTCAGAGCAGGGGGGTAGAATCATAGAATTATTTAGATTGAAAAAGACCTCTAAGATTACTGAGTCCAATCCTTAATGTAAGTACATCCAAGTCCACCAGCCAGTTTCCACTTCAGGTACCTTCAATGCTAACAGGAACTACTAAGTATTGCTCAATTCATAGAATAATAAATTTCACAGCAACGTATACAAACAAAGCTAATTATTCCTATATCAGAAATAATTTTGTTATTTGAAATCATCCTCTCCTGAAAAGCAGAGGCTTAATTTTTGTTTAGTTTTTTAATCCAAACTCTGTTTACTTTCCTATGATACTGGAAAAGTTTTTACAAGAGTAGAACAATGAAGTGCACTGTAAATAACTCGGGAAAAAAGCCTTTGGGGAAGAAAAAGAACCCATAAAACATTTGTTTCATTTTGCTATTCAAAGTTGCCCTTTTACATCAAATAATTAGATTTCAAAAATAGGTTCTTTCTAAATACAGGCTTGGATTCATGAAGTGATGAGGTGGCTTTACATAATATATTACAAGCAGATTATAAAGCTATAGCAGATTTATAGTAGATAGATGCAAATGTGGATTGGAACAATTACTCTTTTANTTTTTTTAATATAAAAAAAAATAAATTAAGTCAGAGAACTGTCACTACAAGCCACTGGAAGCTTGGCCAAGAAAAAAACCATTTTACATGCAGCACTAAAAAAGGCATCCTTTAATGTGTGGGCCAAAGAATGGATCTGAGATGCCAGACCGTGAGCTGGGCTGTGGGTACACACCAGTCTCTCCCACCGTGCTGCCTGCTTGGATCTCCTTCCTCTCGCAGCATCTCCACCCCTCGCAGGGGAGCATTCAAGCACACGGAGAAGCAGCGCTGGATGCACAAACATGCCCCTGAGAGCAGTAACAAATTGACCACTGCTGTGCTATGAAAAGGTCATATCTCGTACTGGTCAATAATGTTGTTACGCAACCGCACAACATCCTCATGGTTAGCTGGGCCAGGATGGCAACGATCCTCTTCTGGTTTTTTTCAAAACGTTTCAGTGAACCCAGATCCAGTTTTCATCTAATTTTCTTCACCCTCTTGACCTTTGATAAGGAACAGATATGCAATCCAAAGTGTAATCAATATTCCCCAGCTTGGCAGCTGATTTTACACTGCTGGTGAATTTGGAGCAATGTTAAAAGGATGAAACAGTGACTTCATTGGGTAAACTGTAAATATTTTGCCTGACTTCATCAGAACCAGCATTCCTTCTGAGGAATATGATCATAATTTTCCTTGTGTAACCAACAAACTTATAGATTGAAAAAGAGGGGTAAAAATCAAAATACAATTGAAAGCAAGGTTTCATAACTCTGAAATGAAAATTACACACATTTCAAGTAAATAAAACCTCTCCCTTTAACTAAGCAAACCACCTTGAAAGTCTTAATGCAATTGCTTTCTGCAACTGAAAATACATTTACCATGTACTACGCCACTGCCAAAATGTGTCACAAACTTGACTTCTGTAAATACAGGCATCAGATTGATATTCCTAAGGCCAAATCATCTCTAAGAAGGCTTTTATCCTTTTATCTTTGAAGCTGATTTAGCCAATTCTTGCAATGCTCAGTGCGCTAGGCACTCGATCCCATAGAAGGGATGGAACAAATGGAAACCACAGCAAATGCTCAGCAAAGTCACACCTCAGCAGGCAGATGTGGGCAGCTGCAGCTGCTGCTTCCACATGTCCCTCATCTGCCCCATCTCTGGCTTAAAGGTGAAAGATGTGGGTGCTCGAGCTCTCTAGGACAAGGGACAAGGCTGGTCCCGAGCTAAGGTTTCCTAGAATTAGAACTGTTCTCAAAAAACTTGCCAGCTGCTTCTGAGCTTCAAACCACTGTGCAATGCCTAAAGAATTGCACAGGTCAGAACTGATAATTTGCATTAAAAATATGGGGAAGCAGGAAGATAATACACTAAATCCATATTAAGAAAATATTGCTATTTTAATCAACTTCAATCAGATTGAAGGGAGGGGAGGGGAAAGCTCTTGTAGTAACTTCAACTCTAATTGCTGCTGGTAAAGGGCAGTCCAAAAAAATGAAGAAGTGAAAAGTACCTTGCTAGTGCTGGAATCCCAATGCCATGAGCAGAGAAGACAGACTACTTTTGATGACCTTAAGCTTCTGACCATCCAAAATGTTGGATCAAACTTGGGCTCAAGGGCTGTTCTAAAAATATTATAGCAGTCATCTTTGCACTTCATACCTTACTGATTGGTAGTTGAGAGAACAGGGTGGCAGGGCAGCTGATAATGGCAGGAAAACAGCACTGTTCAGTCAAAAAATCCGAGGATCTGCACTATCACAAGCCAGGTCTCACACAAATTGTCAGTCACAGATGGATTGGTCTGTGCACGCTATGCTTGCACTTCATTTCCAGTCCCTTCTTCTCTTGTTAAAGCACCCTCCAATGAAATAAACTGCTAAATACATTTCAGTACTAAGTGCAGAGATATGGATTTTTTTTTAATCTGAATATAATCTAAACAAAGTGTTATGATTAGTCTATGAAAAAAAAAAAGAGTGGATTTTCAGCAGCCCATAAAATAAGGCTGTACACAGAGTAAGTGGCGTTCTTGGCTGAAAGTATCTAGGGACAAAAGCTAGACAGATCAAGGAGGCATGAATCACCCACAGACTGTGTGCACAGGAATGAATAAATAAATCCCAACCCAGATTATTTTAAACTTTAATCTTATTCTCCATCTTCTCTCCTTACCTCTGCCAGAATTCCAGAAAAAAAAAGAAAAGCTAAAAAAGTGGAAACAAAAAACTTGAGCAACTAAAAAGTGAACATACAGTTATCAAATGGTTTGCTTGCCATGACTTAGCAGCTTTCCACATCTCAGAAGACAAGGGATGATACCTAAAGCCATGAGACCGGTTTGGTGTTATCTGAAAAAGGGGTGCAGCAAAATTGGGCAGCACCTTAACTGAAAATAGAAGTACTTTAATAATAGGACAGAAAAAAACCCCACATAAGTTAATTACCAGTGTGATGAAACAGGCTTCAGTCAAACTTTATTTTTTATTTTAATTGCCAGTAAGAATGCTTCTAAAAATGACATCCTCATGTTTTGTAATATTAATTCTAAAGAAATGCTTGTCTCAATTTTTGGACTATACACAAGTGTGACAACCTTTCATTTAAGGAATAACTTACTTGAAGTAACACAGCAGAGCTGGTTTTATTTAGAAACTTCAAATAAAATGCTATTGTAAGCTATTTAATCACCTAGTTTTGTTTCAATCACTCTTTACAGGCATGCAAAGCACATTTTTCATAGAGAAATTATATTTATAAATCTCATATGTGTGTGTATAAAAATTTAAACAGATTTAAAGCACTTGCAGCTACTGGTGTCGCACCACAGTTGAAAAACTAAAGCGCAAGTACACTGACGTAAATAACAATAAAAAATGTAAAAGGTACATAAGCAAGTGCCTCATTTAAAGCATGTGATGACTGAGTATTTTATTGACTTGGGCCCTAAATCATTGTATGTACTTTTGTTCATTTAGTGTCCTCTCAGATGCAGCAGAAAGCCTCCAGCAATTCAGAGAGATAGTGTGCTATTCTGGGACCCAACAGAGAATGAATAAGTTGAGAAGTTGAGCAACTAACTATATTTGCAAGGGGAAATCTCCAAGGCATACCTACCAAAAAGAATGTCAGGCTGGAAATACACCAGGATGGCTGCAAACAGAACTATTTCATCAGTCAATCTTTTACAGTCCCATGGCTCCCATTTCATTTTTTTGCCAACTTATTCAGCACTGCAGGCACCAGAGTTTGGGATGTGCTTTCATTTCTCACGTGCTTTTTCTGGAACTCAGCTGTTTTGTGATACTTTGCCTTCCGATCCAAAGACCACAAGCTTGTCACAGGATGCCAGAGGGGTTTGTGCATACAATGGCAGTGCGAGGAGGAGGAAAGGATAGAGGTGAACAGCAGACCATTAGTAGCTATGAACATCCTTCAGAGTGACCTGCAGCTGTGGAGGGCTGGATTGAATGAGCATGGTAACTCCTTCAGTAATCTCTTCTCAAGTGGCGTTGGAAAAATAAGGTGTTTCTAGTGCATGAATCCGAGGACAGCCATTTCTCCAGCATCCTAAATACGACCATCCTCTAAAGAAGACTATGTGTGCTGGCCAACATATTTTTGGAACATTTAAATAAAAACAGCTATTGCTGCACTACTGATCAGTAGAATGATGTTTACTCAGATGGGACACGGGCTTCACTGGCAACATCATGTTAAGGAGTTCCTCATGTGCTCCTGCGACTTTGCTGTCCTTGTTCTGACGGCAAGATTTTACACATATTTATTCACTTGAAATCAGATCAGATCAGTTTTCCATCAAGCTCAAAAAGCACAAACAAAAAAAGCAAGACCCCAAAAGCCCAAGCACAAAAAGCAGTAATTTTTTATCCTTATGAGATCCTCTGCCTCATCAAGCCACAAGCACAGTGACAGAAGTTCAGAGGATTCCTGACAGTTACTAACGCAGAACTCTTTTTACTAACTGTTATGACAGGTATTCAAGAAGATTTGCATACTGAAGACATTAATGAATCACAGAAAACCTATATGACCATGCTAATATATATATATAATCAACTGACTAATAACTGACTACTCAAACTAGCCACCATCATTTAAATACATGCACAAAGCCAACAGCACTCAAATGTATTATGGACACTATGAGGGGAAAAAAAAAATCTTAGAACTCGAAACAGATTTTTTTTTTTGAGCCTCAAGGTTCTAACAATGTTGTAACCATGTTAGTATAGATCTAAATTGCATTAGTTAAAGAAACAATTAAGGTCTTTGAAAAGGAGAACAGTATTCTTTAATTAGTTTCTATACAGAACACACTATTTTCTGATGATGCAGAAAAAGGAATATTTGATTAGGCAATTTCTACAAGACTTCAGCCTTTACTTTTCATAGAAATTCAGATGAAATTTAGGTTACTTTAGGACTTAGACTAGCTGATGGACTCTGGTTTCCTCCTCATCTTTAAATGCTTGTGTGCAAAACTCCCCCACCAGCTTGTAATTTTCCTGTCTCAGAGGAGGCAGCAATCAGTGTGCCACTTATGCACTGAGCAGACAAAGGGACATTCTCACACTGCTGGCATCACAGGAGAGGCTGATAAACAATTCATATCATTTGGCCATCCCATTTGATAAGGTTTGCATTTATTTTAATTGTCTTTGGAAAAGAAAAATTATACACAGTAAGGCTTCTTATGTGCTATTCTGCTCAACACAAAGATTTGAAAAGAATTAATTTTGTCCATTAATAATACAGTTTTCACATTTTCAATTTGCAGGCAAAGATATGATACTATCTTATCCAATCTGTAAGAGGGTTGAACCCCTGTCACCTTGGAAAGTACACTATCATTACCTGATTTCTCATACAACACAGCAAACCAACCTGAACACAGCTTGTGCCATTCGGAGCATGAAATAATCTATTTCTGAATCTCTTGGATGACCAGTTCCTATATTTGACAAAGTAACATTTTTCCCTCTACCTAAAGCAATGTAATTTTTCACTGGCAGAAAGCGAGACCTGCAGCACTCCTAGTCTGGCAATACCAAGAAGAAAATTTGCTTTTCATCCATGGAGCTATGAGATACATACAAAACGCTAGTGAACTTCTTTTGACTAATTTTTTTCTTATAGGTTTCTGCTTTTCCTGTGGTAACATTCAAAAAGATAATGTGACATTTTTACATCTATATATTCATCATCTATTTCTTAAAACTGCCCATGAGGGGTGGTTACTGAATGTCTAAAAACATGCAGAATTGTTAGGGGACTAGGATTGAGCGGTCTTGAGTTGCAATTGCTGATCACAGATCCCATACACCCTATGTTTCAGTTCCCATCTGTCCAATGGGAATAAACAGCAGTATGTTTCACATTATTGTTTAGAACACAAGTGCTTTAAGGGTGCTCAGACATCATGGAAGTGGAGAACATTCACTTTCTTTATGCTAAATTACTTCTGCCAAACTATTTCTACAGCACACATTCAGTTAGCAACTGGTAATCTGCATCTTTCCACAAGGAATTGCCAACACTGATTACTACCCATGGCTCTCAATGATTTGTAGAGCCTACATTACTTCAGATAGCTGATTAATACCAAAATAAAATTGCCTGTGATTTCCCTAGACCACAAGAGAAGATGTTTTTTTCTTCAAAAGCTAGAGAAGAGCACAAAAAGACTGTTTGCTTTCATATTTCAAAAGTTTTTGGTTTTACGTGTGCACCCTTAACTTGTCCTTCTCTTCAGAACATTTTATGTAGTTCTGTAAACTACAAAACACTGCCACTTGCAACAAAAAAAACCACAGCTAAAACAATTTTATGTCTCTCTAGATTCCCAGGCTTACAACTTACTGATATTTCTGTTCACAAGGAGAAACAAGACAGCTTAGCAATAGCTGTGGCAAGCAGGGAAGTATCACTCATGTAGACACTAAATGCTTGGTTCTAAAGAAAAAAACCCATCAATTTTAGCTCAATACAATGAATTAAAACAAACAAAAAAAACCCAAATGCCTAAAAAACAAATGCATGCCTTTGAGTAAACATTTCTGCCATTCAATCTGTTGTACACTGACCACTTAATGAGATCAAGTGAAAGACCTTTCTTCCCATTCAGCTGAAGCTGTGGCCATACACATCCTGCTGCTTCTGTTTCATCTCCTGCCCTGACCTGGCACGGTCAGATAGCTTTGGTCTGGTTTTGGAATAAGAATATTTAAACAATGATTGACCATAATAAATTGTCTCTGCTCTCATCAACATTAAATTAACCTCTTGGTACCTTTCTCATGAGTCTGGAAACCCCATTTGCAAATAGGGTAAATATTTCTGTAGGATATTCTTTTCAAACTGTCCATAACAGTCTTTGTATTGTGGAGCCCATTTATAAATGCAATCCTTTCCTTCTTCATTTACTGCTCTCATCAAAATGATGGTGTTTTCCAAGGGGAAAAACAGTAACTGAGAACCATCTCTTCCACAATTTTCCTTCCTTGTGTTAGTCTTTCTTCATTATTAGTCACGCACAAACACAACTGTCCTGCTCTTCTTTAACCCAGCCTTTCATTCACTGCTGAAATGGTTACTCCCTCCATGCTTCACTTAGTAAAATCTCGGTCAAATAACACTTCGGAGGTTTCTCCCATGCTATTCTCTTGTTTGTGAAGAAGTCTCCCAAAAGATGGCTTGAAACTCTCCTCTGTAGGTCAATACAAGGATTTGAGCTCCTTTGCGCAGAAAATCACTGGTGTTACCAGGTAATATGGTTCTTTTCTTCCCTGACTTAGTATGGAGTTTATACATACAGCCAAGATATTTCCAAGCAGACGGAAGAAAATTACTTGGAAGAGGCTTGTTGTGGTGATGATAAACAAAGTGCCTCCCATCAGATAAAAGAAGAGGTTGTGGCTTTGTACTGTCATTGTACTACCATTGCCATTGCTCCTTTCCTGTACTGCCAGGCAAGTGGCAATCTCTCCTGTGCTGGGAGATGTTTTACAGATTTGCCAACAGCCTGCGCTTCTGCAGGAAAAGTTCTTCCACTGGTCTGCTACCAGCTAAGAAAATTCCCTGTAATCATTAGAATTCATATTTATTCCAAACCCACCAACTCAGAATTCACTTCACAAGGTTTTAGCTGCCATAATCTCTGCTGAATATTGAACTCAAAAAGAAATGCAAAGCATTCCTTAAAAATGGCTCATGACATTTATCAGCTCTGCTGTTCTTTTCATGCATAGATGAATGCCTCTGTTTACTTTCTATAGTTTCTGCAAAGAGTGTTCCACAATCTCTGCCCCCAAAAGCTTCTGATCACTAATTTTTTGTTTTAATCTTCATCTGTCCATATTTATCACTGTATTTCACACATTTGCTTCTTCCTCTTTGATCCTTTAATAGACATTGTGCACTGCAATTTCTTATTAACAGCCTGAATATTCTTCATCAAATCTAATTCAGAATGTGCTCTTTACTGCTTTTTTTTTCTTATTGTGCTTGTAAACTTTCATCTTTCCTCCCTTTATAGAGATGTGGCAGGATTTGTTGTCTCAACAACTGAAATTCTCCCTCTGAGTCCTCAAATTCAAAGTAAACTTCAGACACAGACAATTTTGTCACATCCCATTCATTTTAGTTTGTTTTTTGGTTTTTTGGGGTTTTTTTTTGAGAGGACAATGGTGGTTATGGCATTCAGAAATAATTTCATATTTCAAGTTTCATTGCTCTTAACCTTGTGTCTGTTTCCCCCTGGAAACGTCTACCTCTTTATAACCCAACAAACTGGTAGAGATCTCACCTGTTTTGCCGCTTAAATAAAAGAGGTGATTCTTGAATTCAGGATTTTCATGTGATAAATTGGTGCAATCCCAGCTGAAAGGGAAAGCATCCAAAAATTTTTGACTCACCATGTCAAAGTAGATGTAAGGACACTGACAACATACTGTAAGGCTTGTACACTTAGTTTTCGCTATTTGTAATCTCTCCAGAGGCAGCTTTAGTCTTTGTTATAAGCAAAACAGAGGTATAAAACCCTATTTTGGTGAACATGAAACAAAGGCAGGCTTTTTATTTCCTAACAGAGAACACTCTTTCCACAGAAAGGGAGTTGTGCCCTGAATAGAGAAGGAGGAGTGGAAAGTGGTTGCAGAAGTGGCCTAGTCACTGTGCAACTTGGAAGTCTGGACTTGCTAGAAAAACAAACACAGAAAAATGGTACAAAAATGTGGTTTTGGAAAAAAACCACATTTTTTATCAGTTTGAGACTGAACAAGATACAATGACTTAAAAGCATATGTTCGACGTCACCAAACAGGATGAGATTGCAAAGCATACAGCAAAGCTTTCTGAACTAGGTGCCCAAATTTCAACAATTTCTTCAGTTCTCTATGGATACTTTCCCATCTCAATCTACTAAATCCTTACATTTTCATTTCAAGTGTGATCTCGTGGAGGGTCACTTTCTGTTTTTCACTTTAAGAACAATGTGCATGGATGGAGACAACAGGAAACTATTTTAAAGTAACTTTTACCATTGCACTTACACTAACACGACTGAAAAGAACTCACAAAACTTGTCATCCCTGAATCTGCAAGACTGCCACCAGTCTTCTTTTATTAGCTGAATATCGACAAATACCGAGCAGTAGAAAGCTAAACTACTCAAGGAGAAGATACAGCATCAGCATGCAAGGATTTTTTTATTTTTTTTAAAAGTGACTGAGTGACTCATTCTGTTTTCATGATAAAATAAACTTTCTAGAAGTAACAATAACAAAAGGGAGCGAGGTCTATCATTCGACCAGGACGTTGAGTCCTGGTGTTTACAGGTGCTTTATACCAACAAAGCAAAAAATAGCAAAGAAATTACTAGGTTATATTAAAAGAAAAGCTTAAAATAACTGTAGTGAGCTAATGTTAGAGGCATGCAGTGAAGGTTGGGTCATGCCTACAATGTACCATTGCCTTCAGCTGTAAGATCTCCTTTATGGACTCTACAAATATACTAGCGGAGCCGGTGTGAAAAGCTTCATCACTAAACCTGGCATCAAGCCAGCTGTCCCCTTGTTTTCCATATTTCCACAAATAAATAACTATTATGTTGATTTTCCTCTCTATCCTTATTTTAAGAAAATCCTGACAGTTCCTGGATTGCTTTGTATTTTCTTATTTATATGAGACTAAAGAGACAGTAGCCCAGCAAAATCACCTCTTTTGAGATTTCCTCATCTTTGTTGTTTTTATATTAAATACAAGGCTAAAGATAAGACTCTTGCTGTCCTAACCTCTTCCTCACAAATATGGTCACATCATGTCACAAAAGATGGTGTCACATCTAAAATTAGAAACAAATCTCAACTGTGATGATTTTAACACTGAGTCTAACCTTGAGAAATGCTGAGTGCCTTCCAAGAGGTGCAGGGAAATGAGTTGGAGGGTTCTCAGCAATATACGGATTTTGCATGCAGAATAGCAAATCAAAAGCAGTAAAATAGAAAAAAAACAAAACACCTTTCCTCCCCCCGCTCCAAAAAACAAACCAAACCAAACCAAAACCAACAACCCAAGGGAAAAAAAAAATAGAGATCAGTCTAGAAAAAGTATTGTTGAAAAACAGTAAAAAGTGACAGGATTAGTGCTATCCATTTATATATAATACTTGGGGAATGTTTTTCTAAAGACTAATCTACTCGTAGTTTTTAAAGTTCTATTCCAAATCTAAGCCAGTGGCTGACAGGTATAAACCTGCTTCAAATTATATTAAGCCCTGCAGATCTGACCCACAGAAAAAATAATGACATTGCATATTAAAGATAAGCCTTAAATGACCTTATGTACTTCACTATACCACCTGACAGGATCGATGAGATCACTAGCTATTTCTAAATTATCCCAGAGCACAAAAGGAAAAGGAGGGAGGGGGAAAACACTGAAATATGAAAAAAATAACAAAGTCAAAACTATGAAACTAATGAAACACTTCCTAATTCCAGCTACTTTGCAATTGTTTGAATTACACTTCACATTATTTTCTGCTGTCTTTCCACTTCAGGTAGAAATTTTGCACACAGCTCAGTAACTTAACTCCATTTGCAAATTACTCAGTGCGATCAATAGACCAGATTAAAAATAAATATATTAATTCATAAGCATAACATCATTAATCAAGGAGGACTGATATTTCACTAAATTTAAATCTAGCAGTATCCATTTTAAAGCTGGTTAAATTGTCTTCAGTTATGTGGAAAGCAATTTTATTTACTTATGTTCAAGGGGGGAAGTGTGGTTGCATGAAGCATGAAATTTCTTTTGAAAACATATACTGATGGAACATTTATGAGAGACAACATTTCTATCATATATAAGATGTGCAACACATCTTACCATCACTCTTTTTATAAAGTTTGTTTACTTCAGATTACACTGCATGAAAACATTTCAGATGTAATTATTATACACTTTCTGAAGAAGCTGAACATTAGATGTCCAAAGCTTAAAATGTCTGACTTCCAGGAGAGACTGTGAAAGTTGCAACTGTCTCATACTTCTCAATAAAGGAAAGTCCTTGGGCTGAGCTTTTTGTCCTGGAAGAGCCACTGGGCTTTCCTGCCACTGGCTCGAGCAGCTCTGGAGTCCACCCCTGTATCCCATCCAAAAAAGCACACAGAAAATACAACCAAGGGAAGTATGTCTGTCTCAGCTTAAGGTCCAATGAAAAATCAGATGTCCTCTCTATTTTATTTTACTTTAGTGAACATTGATGATAACCGTTACCACAGTGAATAATGAGAAGTGCTGAAAGTTGTTGCAACACAAAGTAGGAAAATTTGAAAAATCAAGGAACTTAACTGCTTATCAGAATACATATTCCATAAAGATATATTATATTAAATATATTCTTAAAGGATGTGGCTCACAGCTATGGCAAGATCTGGGCTTTTATTCAAACTATAAAGCTTCTGGTACTAGTGTTGGGAATTTATCTGAGCTCATGGTGTTCTCTGCTAGGGAAGAAGAAGCTGCAGAAGAGAAGCTTTGGTGGAGATGTTTCTGTTCCAGCTTAGAAGTGGCACAGACAAAATGGAGTCAAGTATCAAATACTAACAATCTGAGCTTTCCCAAGGCAAAGGTGCAAATTCTTCAGTCTCCTCCCTGCACTTGCAATTTGACTTGAAGGATAAAGACTTCACATCAGTTTAATATATAGGAAATTGCCTGCTGCCACCTACAATTGATAGCTCCAACAACAGAATAAAATTTATGTCAAAGGAAAAAATTGATTGATTAGGAGAGGGGAATCATTAAACAGAAAGAGAAAAAAAGTTATTTATTTCCTTTGAAAGGTTACAAATTAAAATTCCCATAACACTTAGCAATGAAATATGTGCTCAATACAAATGTCTGCTTTTGTTTTCCTACCTAGAGATAAGAGTTGACAGTGCAATAGTTAGTTGAATTACTGCTTCAATAAAAATCTGCCACCATAAACAGTTATAAATAATAAAAAAAGTGAATTGTCTCTTAGCATTGCAGAAGCTTATCAAAACCACTACAACCCAACTTGAAAATTTATTATTAAAACTAAGTAGAAGGCATGTATGAGCCTGACTTTATCATGTTATGACATTTCAAATCATGGAATGGTTTGGGTTGGAAGGGACCTTAAAGATCATCTAGTTCAAACCCCCATGCCATGGACAGAGACACAGGTTCCTGGACCAGGTACACTGGACCTCAGATTCCTCAGAGCCCCATCTAACTTAGTATTCAACACTCCCAGTATTCACAAGTTTTCAGGGCAACCTGTTACAGCACCTCACCACCCACATAGTGAAAATTTCATCCTAATATCTAATCTAAACCTACTTTCTTTCAGTATGAAGCTATTCCCCCCTGTCCTTTCACTACATGCTCGTGCATGAAGTCCCTCTCCACCTTTCTTATACCCTTCAGGTACTGTAAGGCCACAGTTAGGTCTCTTCGCAGCCTTCTCCTCTTCAGGCTGAACAATCTCAATTCTCTCATCCTTTCCTCGTACAAGAGCTGCTACATCCCTCTAATCTTTCCGTTGGCCCTCCTCTGGATTCTCTCCAATTGATACATGTTCCAGCTGTGCTGGGACGCCAGAACTGATGCAGCACTGCGGGTGGGGTCTCTCCAGAGCNAGATGCCAGAGCTGATGCAGAGCATCTCTCCAGAGCAGAGCAGAATCCCCTCTTTCCCCTGCTGCCCGCGCTGCTTTGGATGAGGCCCAGGACACATTTGGGTTTCTGGGCTGTGAATGCACATTGCTGGGTTATGTGCAGCCTCTCATCCACCAGCACCCTCAAGTCCTTCTCAGCAGGGCTGCCTTGCAGTCCCACAAAGGACTTCATATGGAAAATATGCATCTAGGAAAATCAGCTGTTTGTGTCAGCTGTATAATCACCTTCTCACTATAAGGAAGCATAGCACAAACACAAGGCACAAATGCTCCTTCGTTATAAGAAAACAACACATTTCCAGTTATATATTATTTCCTTAAAATGACATCCAAAATTTTCTGCAGCATAGCCTCAAGGCATAAAAACTGACCATGCATCCAGTGCTGTGGGCTCGAGCTGTGATACCCACTGAGGTAAAAGCACTGCAGCCTGGCACTCAGGTTTGGTTACATGGTTGACTACGTGGCTGGCTGTACAAGACTTGGACGTGTGATGTGTGGTGAAAGCCAAGGAAGCCATCTACAGCCAGTGACCAAATCTCAGTATTGTGAGCTCAGTACCAGCTGGATCCCTGAAAGTGGAAAAACGTGACAAAAACCGACAACACCTGCCAGATCACAGAGCTAGGTCTTCTTCAGCCAGTTTACAGTTCCCTATCCAGGTATAAGAAAAGGGCCTCTAAAACCAAGCAGTGGATGTACAGATTGCCCACTGTTTGACTCATTTCATGCATTTCACCCTCTCTAATGATAACATGAATCAAATATTTCTGCCATTTCTTGTATATACTACTTATTTTCTCAGTCATGTATAATACACAGCATAGCTGCAAATGCCATGGTAGGAGCTGGCACTGTACCACTTAAACTTGTGTTATCAAAAAACTCATCTTTCATCCAAGTAATGCAAGAGTTTACCTCTCATAAAAAATGTCCCACTGTTGCTTGCCTATATGAACTGTTTCATTGCAGGGAAATCCCTTGCTGAAGAACACCATGTAAGGATATTATGAATTCTTAAACATAAAAAGCTGTGGCTTTCGCAAACACAGACGTATAAAGTCTGATACACCAAAACTTCACAAAAGCAGATGAAACTACAAACAGTAATTGTCTGATCTGAGCAGCCAGGTCCTGGCTGGACCTGATCCAACTACGCTACTGCCAAAGGCAACAAGGTAGATTTCTTTTTTTCTCCCTCTTCCTTTTTTTTTTCCCAAAGTGATATTTATGTTAAAACATAAGAGCAGCTGAAACAGAAATGAGACACTAGAAAGTGCTAAATCCTCAGAGGCTGCAGAGAGATTACATGGAAAAACACACACCTGAAAACACAGTACTAATGAATCTCGCCTAATAAGGAGAGTTTGAGAACTCAAAAGCATCCTTCAATGAGCTGAAGTAGCGTCCAGATAAAAATCATAGAGAGGAGTAAATTAAATATAGCAGCACAATAATAGTCCTTCCCACACAAAAAAGTATAAGGATCAGCTAGCACATTGACCTATTCATTCTGCCTTCAAACACAGGAACAGCTCCTTTCCACAGATTACTTAGTCCATTAGGGACCATCCACTCCCATCTGCCCGATTTCATTGCTCCTAAGGACACACAGTGGGCTCTGGACAGCTCTACATGTAGCAAAATCTGGTAGGGAAAAAAAAAAATAAATCAGCATAGCATGCATAGCACATGCAAAAAAAAAAAATTGGGCTGATGACCTAGTATTTCCAGTCAGATAAAAAGGTAATATATATATTATTACGCACACAAATACATGTGTGTGTGTGTAAATCAATAAAAAGAAAGGAAGATTTTTTTTTTACAGCTATATTTGGCACTGTTTGTTCAACCTGTATGCAAACAGGTTTTATTCTTCTAGAGTTTCAAAACTCACAAATGTAATAAATCTAATGTATCTGAATGAAGTGTTGGCTTAAGACAAAATTAACAGTTAACAAGTTTTGCTAAGTGAGCCATCCCCATTCATTTAATGGCATTTTCAACAAGCAAAAGGAAAAATGTCACCATAACATTATACTAATAATTAACTGTGATGCTATTAAAGGCTTGTGCTGGAGGCTCCATAGGGACAATGAATCATGTATTTACATTCTAGCCAGAAATGTAGTTGCTTAGTAGCAAACATTCTCACATCTGCTGCAAAATAATTACAGGGAAAATATTTAAGACCAAATAAAAATAAAACAAACAAAAAAGCTCCTTTGTAATCCCTTAAATGTAATTCAGGGACTTGTTGAATTTCTTCTGGGTGTTAGTAAAGAATTATCTCTCTACTCTGCATTTCTTGGTCGTAAAATATTAGCATGGTTTGTAATATTCTGAGGTGAGATAAGGAGATATAAATGTAGATTATGACAGAGAAATAATTTGGTCTTATTCTGCTCAGAGTTTACTGCTGACTTTGGAGGGATAAATTATGCCTCATATACCTCTGTAAATAACCAAATCTAAGAAACATGAAAGTAAACATAATTTTCTCAAAGAATAAAATCCACAAAGTTGTACTTTGTGGATGACTGAATCTAAAGATGAGACAATTTCCACAAAATCTCCCATGACAAATAATCTTGAAGCAAAATAATTACATTTGTCTATTCCATCCTTTGGCTGATGGAATTGCATCCATCATGCAGTACTTAATGTCATACAAGCTTATCACAGATTCCAGCCAGCTCTGTTGTTCCCTACATATCTAAATTGAACAGTTAGAACTTTAGTTAAGAATTTACTTCCTCATATGCACATATAAAAATATATAAGTATGCATATATAAATATATGGAGATGAAAAATGAAATGCTTGAAAATGTTGTTTGTAATATGTAGAATTACTTTTATCTCACAAGTTCAAATGAGTGCTTGAGAACACGACATAAATCTTCAGCCTAAAAAAAGAAAGCAAACATAGGTCCTAAAGATACTCAAACAACATATAATTATTCAGTAAATATCTTCTGAGCTTACTGAGTTTTGGGGACTGACTCATGAGTTTTATTCCGGGTGGCAATACAGCCTCACCGTCTCTCATGCATTTCCTTAACTGGAATATGAAGTCACAACTGAGCAATGAAAGATTCACACTTTTCCAGGAATGAAGGGTGAGGACTAGCAAAACACGTGCAATTTTCTCCTGTTCAGTGTAGATTTTTACCAACAGATAAAAATAAACAAAATAATCAGCAAAAAGAAAATTAAAAAAAAACAAACCTTAACAGAAATAACAGCACAGGGACTCTTCTGCTCTTCAGAGAATGTATTTTATTTTGACTGAATTAAATAGTTTTAAATAGCAAGTCCTTTTAAGCAGAGTTTAGGTAAAACCCTATTACTTAGTAGCTGATTAACAGGGACTGTCTGCTATCTACAAGAACAGTTTGGGTCACATAGTAGAGCATCTGTCATTCAAAAAGAGGCTGAGCAAGCTGGGAATGTTTAGTCTGGTGAAAAAGAAGGATTAGGGAGATCTTGTGCATGTGTATAAATACCTTAGTAAAGAAGGAGATAGAGTCTTCCCAGTGGTGCTCAGTGAAAAGACAAGAGGCAATGAGCACAAATTAAAATACAGACAGTTCTATCTAGAAATAAGAAAAAAAAAATCTGCCATATACTGCAAAGGTTATCAAACAGTAGAACAGTTTGGCAAGACAGCTGGTGCATTCTCCATCTGCAGAGAAACTCAAAACCTGACTGGACAAACTCCTGGCAACCTGCTGCAACTGATAACTTTTTTTTATTATTATTTTTCAAAAATGAGAAAAATAGAACTTCTGTGGAGAAGTCAGAACTTACTGAGACACCGCATGCATGAATGGTCCTTTGTTCTCACACTGAGATCCACCATCTTTTGTGGTGAGTCAAGAAATCACCTGAACACCTTTCATGCAAGACTTATGCCTGAGATCTACTGTTACACATTCATGGGTTTTGTACTTCATCTTGTAAGTAATTTATGATGGTGGATCAACCACAGACAGGTTTATTTAAGCAGCCTATTTTGGTGAGTTTAAATTCATAGCTAATAAATTCAAGCCCTGAATGGACTACCTGCTCCACATGCAGCTCCTGCTGGTGTTGATGTATTGGTGTTCCCATTGCAATCCAGCCACTGGTGTCCATGGCCTGCAGAATTCTGCTAGCAGAAGGTATTTTTATTTGAGGAAAACACCAGTCAAATGATCTATTGGAATATCTTAGATGCTTTTGCCTTCAGTGCAGAAGTTGCACAAGCCCTTATTCTGGCAAAGTTTTGGAAATAATGAACCCCAGATGGAAAGTAACAACTTCTGGAACAGATAGAGTGGCCTTCAGCCAGCAGAGTGTCCTGTAGAGCAGACATGGGCACCACGGGCATCAGTTAAACCAAAACAATCTCAAATCAAACAATCTCTGAGAGGTTTAAATTCAGGCTAAGTTCAGGTTTAAATAAATGCTTTACTCCACAGACCTAAGCCTCTTTGCACTCCAGTGAAGAAATTGCCACATGGATAATCACTTTCCGTGAGCTGAGTTGAAGCATGCTTTTGTAAACAATGTGTGGGGATCCGAGCTTGCTATCTTACAATAACACAACTTCATGTACAAGTCCACAAAGACTGGAGGAGAAAAGCGCATCAATTTTCTGAACTGATGCAGGGAATGTTCTCACAACTTATGAGCAATATGAACCATCTTTTATAGAAATGCTGGCATCAGTAATTTTCAAATGTAAAGTACATATTGCTTTTCGGAGGAAAAAAAAAAGAAACCACAAAACAAAACCCAACAAATATCCATTAAATACTTGGAAGAAAAAAATTTTAAAATGGTTTTGAAACTTCTGTACACAATTCCATTTTGAGGAGAGAAAATTCTTTTTTTTTTTTTTTTAAGTTTGTATTTCTTTCTAGTTTTTGTGCAGCAAATATTTACTACAGCCATCCTAAGAGCCAGAAATTTGTTTTATTGACTTTGTAACATCCAGGGATAAATTTTGAACTTGCTCCCAGAAGTACAAATACATACAAACCTATTTTAAAGTAATGTAGATTAGAGGAAAGGTAGGAGAAAAGTGAAAACCTCAATACCGTTGTCATGCCTCTTCACCCCACCACCCCTCAGAGTCTGAACTAGACCTGTTCCTTGTGTCCAAATGTGTCGGGAGCAGAATTATGCAAGGCCATGGCTCTGTTACACACTGGGGATCTTGATTTTGCTCCAGAGCCACCAAAGTTAAAAGGCCTGGAGCTGGTTTTCATCCCCAGACATGAAATAGACAAATTTGGCAGCAGATCTGTCTATTTGTATTGCATTCCCTGGCACTACAGGTTTTGGATGCCACTTGGAGTCCAACAGAAGCTGCAGCACCCAACACAGCCCAGCTGCCTCCCTCACTGCAGCTGGGCACCAGGTGCTGGCAGGAACAGCACAGCCCCGGGTCCCCACCCTTCCCTGCTCCTGGAGTCTCTACACTGCAGGTAGGGAGGCTTCTCCAGGCCAGAGTGAGCGTGTGCATGTGGTGGAGATCAGCAGCTGCAGCAGGCAGCCTCTTCTGTGAGCTCTGCAATATTCCCAGTCTGAGAGCTAAAGGCACTGAGCACTGAGTTCAAGTTCAAACGTATGACCTCACCACATGAATGAACTCATAAGACATCACAAGTATTTTTAGAACAGAGTTTTTGGAAGACTTCAGCATTGGTCTAATTCTATTTCCACCGACTTCAGTTCTGCTATTCTAAGGACTCTGCAGTCGTAGTATTATTGAAGACAACAGGAACCTGGTAGAAGGTGACATACTCTCTCTTAAGCTGTGATACCTTAATACTTTAAAAAATTAGGTACATTGTTGAAACAAAATTAGGTTATATTTTTTTTAAAAAGATATTGTAATACTATTTTTTCTTCCCCTCTTGCTTAATCCTCTTTTCCTACAAATGTAGATATGAGTTTCACTGAATTTGTAATGTCATGAAGTCATGCCAGTTTACACAACTTTGAAACCAACCTCAAAATACATCAAATGATTAATCAGTTTACCAGACTTCACTCTAATGAGAGCCATGAAGTTTTCAGCCACAAAATCAGTATCTAAATTAGTATCTGATCACTCCACATCAATTGGACTAATATACTGAAGATAAACACAGCACACCATAAACTCTTGTATAAATAGCCTCTGGTTCACCAAAACCTTTGTGGACAACAATAAAGTATTAAGTGGAAAGTAAAGTAACTTACGGTAATTAGATTTAAACTGCTACTTAAGGAAAGTTGTGATTCAATACTAATAACTAATTTTACCTTCTGTGATTAGTGAAAGCTGATTAGAAGTAAGTATGTTATCTGCTGGCTCTGACATGATTATTGTCTTACTGAAAAAATGCCTAATTAGTTTTGCTGCTGCTACAAATTTCTGTTTAACAGGTATGTTCAGCAACACTGCCAAGCATTCCATTACTCATCCATTATTATGCTCTCTTATAATGTGCAAAACTGCTGTGTAGAATTCAGCAACTTTTTTCGTTGTTCAGTATGGACTGAATTCCATGAAGGACTGAAAAACTGTGAATTTTGGACCAGTGTTCTCAGATATAACACATGTAACTATGAAGTAAGCTCACATTTTTCACGATCCAAATCAATAATACCACAAAAATATGTGAAAGTTAAAACTTTCACAGGCTTCTCTTGGTACTAAAACATTGCAGAATATGGTAACTGTGAAATTACCTAGACACAATTCTGTTTAATTTCATTTACTCACATGACAAATTATTTTATTGCTCAGATTGAAACATGAATGAAGATTACACATAGCAGCAGCCAAATAAGCAGTTCAGGAAGGACTGATGACATCTGCTGTCCAAAGAATCTTAGACAAACACCTGGCATCCCACAGAGGCTAGACAGAAATTCCCAATTAAAAACATGCCACAAAGTTCCTCACAAATGGTTTTACTAACTGAATAAAGACTAATAAGAGAAAATAAAGATTTGAAATAGTTGAACTAAAATACTATGTTTCTGAGGAAAGTGGCAGCTGTAGCTCCTTCAACTGAATTTCTCACTTATGTATATGTTGTTTTTTCACTATATAGTTGCCCCAGCACAACAATTTCTTCAGGTAAACGGTGCCAGGAATTCTCCACCATCAGTGTAAGGCCTCAGTAAACAAGGCAAGCTCTGCCTTGTTTGTGCAGCACGCATCAGAAAAAAATAGTTCCCTCTTTGTTCACTTAAAGTTCACAACTTATTTCAGAGATCCTACCAATACCATAAAATGAAAGAACTTATTTCAGCTCTTGACATAAGAGGGGACAATTCTGTTCTCCTGAACAGCAGTCCATATTTAACTATGGCTGTTCCTGGTACCTGAAAGAATTCAACCGAGTTGCTCTGTTCTCTTTTTAAAGTAGCACAGACTCTCCCAAGGACAAACTTGCTAATTTAGCGGTCAATAAAGCTGATGAATAAAGTAACTTCCTTGGAAAGGGAGCACCCTCCAGAAAAACACTGCTGCAGCCACAGATGTTGCTTTGCAAAAGAGATCACAAGAGATCCAGAACAATTTATAGTTATTTGAGTGAGGAAGTAAAGTGAGAAAGTGGAGATATACCAGGGGACACATTAAGGATGTAGATTCTCATATCAGCATGACCTAATATGGATTCTCTTACCTCACTGACAAATGGTTCTTCCAGAAAAAATATGATGATTGCTGCAATATTTTTTCTTTTCCTTCTGTGTTCTCCTTTTATTTTCACATCTCCTTATGCTAAGTTTCAGTGAATTTAGACCACAATTCACCAGCTGTATGTTCACACTTCTTTCTGTGCTGCTCTTCCTACAGGTGAGAGGTTTGTAGTTCTCATTCAGGTGAGCACGGAGCATGTTACAAATCCATTTCAAAAGAGCAAAAATACTTTGCTTTTCTAAGTTTTACCTAGGGTTGTGTATGGACTACTAATTTATATAACAATTTCTAACTTACCTAGATATTTCTACAGTTGCTTTGTTGAGTGTTCTATGGGATTAGACAGGGAATCCTGACCAAATGGAGTCTCTTAATAATGCATATGGACTATGTCAGTTTTATTATTTGGGGTTTACTGTGATTTACATGAGAACAGAGACAGGCCTTGGCTCCTGCCTACAAACATCAGAGCCTCTTATGTTTATGCTTCTTTTATGAAATATTTTTAAGTTAGAGAGCAGGACTGTCCCCATAGGCTAGTTTTCCTTCAGGTGCTGAATCTAAAATCAATGAGTGAAATTTACAGGAGAAAAAAGACCTTTGTATTCTTTCCAGATCCCAAATGGGCAACCCCTATTACAGAATGATTTATTTTCACAAACTAAGGTCCAACAACCATGAAGGGCATGTGAGCCCCCATAAACCCTACACACTAAGTTCCACTTGAGTGAAATGAAGGGAAACTGGCAGGTTTGCTGAAGCTCAAATAAAACTTTTTTTCTTGTTCTAATTTAAAAGGATACCTGAGACCTTCACCTATACAAAGTCTGTCTCCTCTGCCATCTGCTGGAGCCCTACAATACAAAACCCAATATAACATAACCCAGAATAACATACTGTAACATTCAAAATCTACTGATTATTATTATGTAAAATAATCTGGATATATAATCTAATAATTATAAAAAATATTGTACTCTTATCAGGTTGTTCTAGCACAGCAAGCAAGCTTTGATCTTGGATGTAGCAGTTAGGTCAGAATTCCATATCATATAGATAAAATTCTTCCAGGCCTTTCAATAAATGAACATTAAAACTATAAGTCCACATGCTAGTCTTTTTTACAATATATATCCAGTTACTCTAACGCAGTTCATAAAGTTATCTGAGATGTATCAATTTGTAATGGAGTCCATACTATTACGTTATGCTTTTATGTGTTTTTAAAATGAGAGTCAAAAACAAGTTTCAGAGTTTGAGAGTTCCATACTACCCATATGCCTTGCAGCTCCCTGTACACGCTGCTGCCATGTGAAAATGCATGCTGAACAACAATACATTTCAGGATCATTTTTACAGGCATAATGTAGATTGCAGTAAATCAAAGCAGATTTTCTTCCTCCTAAGCCATTTTAGAACTGATTCCATATCAACGAAGAGGGGCTTCAGCCCCATCAGCTCCCAATGATTTTACCAGAGACTGACTACAACTCCAATTAAACCATGATTTTGCACATTCTGGAATATGAACAGAGCAAGTGAAGAACCTACAATTCAGGTTATCCAATGACTTCACTGTATTATCCTATACTTAGCTTCTCACAGTTGAAAAATAACTTAATCTGTTCCTTACCTCAGCTGTTTGCCTCCCCTGATTTTCAAGGTGTGGGAGAGCAAAAAAAACAAATAAAACAACTGAGCCAGCTAAGACAGCTCTTTTGGAGAGAAAATCTGGACAAAAGGAAAAATTATTTTGCCTAGAAAAAACTCCCTGTTACTAAAAAATTTACTACCTTAGAATCAACACTCCCACAGTCTCAGAAATAGGTAACAAAACTTGCCAGAGAAGATATTACTTGACCAGAGAAGTGTCTTTTACTGCTCCCAGCTAATCAATCTTCTGCTGAATTATGGCTCTGAGTTGCATCATTTAAATATGGTGCAAGGAAGAAAAACCTGCTTTCAGTGGACCTATAAGAATATTATTTGTTGATCACATACCTAAGTAGACCTGCTTTAAGAAGGATATGGGCACAGAAGACTCTAGAGGTCCCTTCCAATGTATATTTTTCTCTGTTTCTGTTACCTGAAAAAGGCCCACCTAGCCCACAGCTGACTGAGACTCTCCAGCTTACTGTTTGGCAATGCTGCCAGAAATATGAACCAGACCATAAGAATGTCTATGGGCTACTGGCTGTCAACTGGTGGAGTTCAGCATGGGTAAATTAACATAGGCCTGGAAGGGTCTAGGCAGTCCAAAGCTAGAGCATTGTGCCAGACAGTATTTTTCTTTTCCAAATTCTGCATTACCGATGCTCAGCTTGGAGACTGTCACCTGAAAGAACACTTCTGTTTTTACTGAGTTGGGAAATTTTGTGCAAACAAGGGGAGAAACTGCAAGTCTTCCTCTTGATTACAGAAGCTGAACACTTCCTGAGATCTGAATTCTCTCCTTGCCTATTTACACAGTTCCTGCTAAAGTCATTGACCAGTGATTCCTGAAGTCCCAGGGAAGGAGAGAGCTATGGGTCAGTACCCCACAGCTTCCAGGTGAGACATTTTCCCTCTGTGTGAAAGATTAAAAGCATGTTGACACATGTTGGCCCAAGCCTATGCCCAGGGAGCATCTCCTGTGCTGTCTGCATGTTGCCATTTGCTGACTGGAGCAGGCTGTAAGAACTCTCTCTAGAGGACAAAGGAAAATTAATGATATTTCCGTTCCCTTTACACTGGCATGACACTGAGTAGAGTGCAAATCTGATGTGATATGCAGCAGTCTCCAGCTAAGAGGTGATAATCAACACAGGTCTCCTCCCTGTTGCCAGCTGTCTCTCAGGAGGCGGCACCACCAGAACCTCACCACCACTTTCTCAGGGTAGGCTTCCTAAGAGAGGAAGCTTACCCTTAGAATAAATTAAAGATGGTTTAAGCTAGCTGTTTGCACAATTAACACACAGCAAGAACAGAATAACTAGCAGCTCTGCCTTTGAGCTGTTAATTGTTGGGGTTTGCACTAGGTTTATTACTTAGGTTGATTGAGGAAGGGAGCTCATGTTTCCCCAGGAAAGCTGCCACTCTCATATGTGAAACATCTGCCTTGACCCATGGTTCTCCTTTGAAATAACAAGATTCTCCTGAATTATATGAAGGACAGAGCCTGGACATCTATCTCAGTGTTGTGGTTGCCCAGTGGATCAAGGCAGGCTTTTGAATTATCAAGTAAGGTGCTAATGCAGGAGAGAGGAACAGATATTTCACATCTAGCCCAAATATTTCTTACTGGGTAACTGGGAGAAGCCCATTACAGAGCTTCCTGCTCCTCAGGACCCTGTGCTGGGACTCCTGTTCCCCCAAAGACAGTAGAATCTGTGTGCCCAGGATGCTGCTGCGAGAGCTCAGGAGTTGGACAGCACGGTAGGCAGCTTTAACTGCAAGGGACCTCTCTGGGACACAATGTTTAAGCCAAATTTATCCCAAACAGCAACTGGTTTTTTTTGCTGTTTTCTAACTGAATATTCTGATATGATTTCCTTGGGGTTTAAGTTTTGATTTTCTGCTGAGGGAGATATCTGCAATGGAAGTAGAATGGATCTGACCTGATACATAGTGATACTATTACTGAGCACGTTGAGAAGCAGAATTTTTCAAGTTGGGTAGCTATGTTGCTATTTCAGATAACCTCTGCCCTGTAAGTCAGAGCTATCCTGTCTTAATATAGCACAACCATGTACTTCTCTCAGGACAATTTGGGAAGCACAGTGCAGAACATCTTATTATACAGCTCTTGGTAGACTACCCAGATCAACCAGAACTAGTCAGAGTAACTCACCAGCAGTGCCCTGGGTTTGAGTTGTCTAGCTAATAAAGTGAAATATATGAATAACAGAATCTCGTATTTTAAGGCCAGTAAGAGACAAAAATAATCTGTGAAACATTTAGATAAAATAGTCAATAGCATCTATCAAAAATGCTATAAAACACACAAAACTTTCTATCCAGTGCAGGACTGAAGGTCAGGTGGGAAATAAAGTTAGAGATTTGCCCAAAAAAGAAAGAATGAGACATCTTTATGGAAAAACCTATCCAGCTAGATCATCTATCAAGTATTAGTAAACAAGCCACATTCTGTAGGGGGTAAAATCAGTCATGACAATGAAAGTGAAATGGCAATGCACAAAGAGAAAAGAAGGAAAATTACGGGTATATAGACAATCTAATTGCAGACTTATTCTTCTGTTTCTACATGCCACTATTTTACCTCTTTTTCTCTCCCTTTTTTTTTTTTTCCCCTCAATTCCATGTGGGTATCTCTCACATACACTTTAAATACTGAAATACATAAAATAAATTTTCTAATTAAGAATTTCCCATTCTGCCTAATCAGAAATTAAAAACTGGCTGCCTTTCCTCAGATTTTAGAGCGCAGTCTTTTTTTTTAAATCTATGTTTATATACCAGGTTTCTAAAATCAAGCTAAAAAAACCCCTAACCCTATTTCCTTTGTTGAGATATTACATTCCTCTCTATATGTAGGAGTGGTTCTCTATTCATCTACAATATGACACCTGGTTCTGCAATGGTTACACAATGATAGTTATTTATAGACCAGGGAAGCACAAACATCCCTCCCACCTCTCCCAGTATAAGGGTCACAGAGCCCTCACCTGGTACTAGATTCAACATGACAGCATGACAGGTGATAACATAGAAGTAAAAATAACTTGTCAGTATTTCCTTCAAAGTCAGACAATTGCTAGTTTGCAAACAGGGACAATCTGCTCTTAATTATGGAAGATTTCAACACAACAGAACACAAACACCAGCTCAAGTACTCTCCAACAGACACATTTGTATGTGTGATACATGTATGTAGATATGTAAACACACATTACTTACACAAGTTTATTTTAGTCAGACACCCACATGAAGCTGAGGCTAACATCAGTTTTAATTAAAATCAGCTCAGTAAACCTGATACTGGATTTCCAGTACTAAATGGAGGCTTATGGAGCTCTAATTAGGATCTAAAGGCTCTGTTCCCAGTGGAACAGATCCTCAGTAAACCCCTCTGCTGTCCATTATCCCCAGCCCAGCATGCGTCACCGGGTGCCTCTGTCTATTTTAGCCTTATTAATGTGTTTAGGCACATCCATCAGTGAATTAGCACAAACTGCTCTAAGGTTTCAGAATGAGGGAGCCACTCACTTCCATCACATCAGCTTTACCTCTCACGTTCCAGAAAAATAAATACCTCAGTAGTTTCCTAAGTAAAGTGCTCTAGATATGTAGCAGGTTTCACGGTAACAGACTGCATTTCAATAACTTTATGCAGCAAACAGGAAGGGGTTTTCAGACAGCATCCAGAAACTAAACTCAACCATTTAGGTTTTGAATTACAAGATAGATCTGCTCTCAGGACAGAGGCTATCTCATCCGTACAAGCATAAAGGAGTTCAGAAAAATATTTACTTTTCAAGTATCCTGTACTCTTGCTCCTGTAATTCTACAGGCAAATTACAAACATAAAACCTGACAGAGGAATCTTTAAATGACTAATGCTTTTTTGATCACTTTTGTCTCTCAGTATACATCTAAACAGGCATTACTCAGTTTTATTACTTATTCAGTTACCTCTGCTGTTACCCAGAGAGCCTCGTTTTGACAGTATCTTAAGTCAAAATGCTTCATCACCAAAAACTGTTATTTCTATGTTTCTATGACATCTGACTATCAAACTTCATAAAGTATTCCAACAATACTTGTAATTTGTAACAGCATTATCAGATTAGTCATCAGGACAAAGATGACTTGGGCTGCACTCCAAGTGTTTATCTTAAAATGGGTAAAACACACAAATTAAATGAATATAAGGCAGATATTGATCACTGAATCTGAACACATTGTTTTTTTCTAAAGCCTGCCACAGTGCTACTGTCAGGGAATTTTACCAACTCAGTCATTCTACTTAGTCATACTATATGGACATCATCCTGACTAAGAAATTGATTAAATCTTTTTCTAGAAAATCAAGACCTTAAAAATCAAAGCCAATAGAAGAGGAAACTGAATAGCCCATTACTGTGCCCTGCAGTTCTGCAGGTGACCAGAGGTTAGGCACCGCCAGTTTAGGGCATCCACAGCTGGTAGACTCTGCTCTAAACACTGCCGAATACAGCAGTGAAGTCACTGATTTATATACTGATCAGAAACTACTTTTGAACCTACCCAGGTTTGAATGGACTCAGATGATTAGCTGCAGTCCACATTTTCTTGAGCCTTTTGAGACCTTATCCAGTACTATGGAGTGATACTCCTCACTTGCTGAAAGGAAGGTTTGGTAGGATAGGGAAAGAAAATGTTCTGAGAGGCCCTTTTTCAAGTTCTTTTATAACTCCATTGTCATAATCAAGTAATCATTTTCCATATAATCAAAATACAAAGAAACCTGACATTATGCACTCTTTAATCTGTGAGAACGGAGTTTGTATTGATACTAATTGCCTTCCTTGAATCTCTTGTTGTCAACTGATCAAACAAATCTTACTCAAATAGACCATATGGAACATTACTCAGCCTTGCTTTAGCTTAGTTCAGCTTTGTAATAGAAAGGGCATCTCTTTAATACAGCCATGTGCATATTATTTTTATTTTTCTTCTCCAAAAGTTATGATAATTATGCTGGGATTATTTGGAGAACATAGCAAAGCATAATCTATTAGACTACCCTGGAAATGAAAACCATCTGCAGAGAAGTTTATTCCAGTGAGGCCTGTTGAACCTGGAAACAAAGTGTTGTTGGTCTGGGGTAGTATGAAAATCTTCAGTCACAAAGGTAGTTCTTCACATTTCTACTTTGACACAAGTTATATCTAGTAGCATAAATTCCAGCACTTTATTCTTTACGACATTACATAATTTACCTAGCAGATAAAACCCTTCATGTTCATGGGCAACTATGTATATTTCATCTCATGCCCATGTTTTTTCATTAACCCATTAGAGTTTAAATTAGGAAAATCATGAAAACTTTTGAAGATATTCTGGAATGTAAAGCTTTACTTAAAAAGAACAAAACTGCATGTTGACTGTAGTTCGACTGCTGTAGTGTGTACTTCTTTCACTAGTGGTAGCTGAGATACGTTTCACACATAAAAGGTCAGACCTTACTCAAAAAAAGAAAAGGTAGAAGGGTAAATTAAAAGACTAGGAGTGGTTATAGTAATTTTTCCAAAACCACTTAGCAAATAGGAGAAAATGCAAATGAAATCACGTCTTTCTGATTTCCAATCATCTGTTCTATTCACTGGATGATAGTTAATTTCTCCACTCCGTTTCAGAAAGCTACCCATAGAATATTTTCTAAAATTAGCCGAAATATCTGCTAAAATCTTGAAGGATCATTAGGGAATAAATGCACAGAAGTGCATAACAAAAAAGAAAATTATCAATTGTCATTTATATATGCCTCCACCATATTTGCAACTTTTAAATTTCATCAGTACTTGATAAGAAGTCCATTCTTACAAGAAGAACCCAAAGTGACTACAGATTTAAATATTCTCCAGGAAGCTGGGGAGCTTTCTGTCAGTTGAGCTTTGCCTTTTTATAAATTCAAAGAATAAAATCAACAAAGTATTCTGACAGGAAAAAAGGAACAATAACTAAAGTGTTTCTCTAGCTGCAGTTAACACGCAGAAGAATTGTTGAAGTGTTGTATAGATCAGATCAATATAAATACTCTATTTACTGCTGTGAAGCAGTCGAGAAAAATGCTGTGAACATTTAATTACTACCAAGAATCCAGAGAATCTAAGACATTAATTTTAAATATTCAATTACCTATTGAACAAAAATCTATTAGGATGCTGTCATGAGCGTAGCGGCTGCTTGTTAACTCTACGGCACGGCAATAAAACTTGGGCAATGAATGTAATTGTACTAGGGATCAAAGAGCTGAGCTCCTACTGAGAAGCAAGTGTATACACTGCCAATATTTCATCATTCAGAGTCACTTTCCCTCCTCTACCTAATATGAAAGCTATAAAAACAAAACCAAAAATCCCCTCAAACTGTTATTGTTAAAGCCAAAAACTAATTAGTCATTGCTTCCCAAAGTGTTATGTGAAAAGTCTCCAGAAATAATGGGCTGCATTCTCAAATTTTATAGGTTTACTGAGTCTAGTGTTCTCTGGTATTTCCTGTTTCCCTTGCTAGGGAAGACTGAGTCAAGTTTACAAGTCATCTTGAATAACACGCAAACTTTCCAATAAAGGCAATAATCTGCAGATTTATAAAGCATACAGTTAAAATAAAGACATGGGTGATAAACAAAGGGAATAGCAAGAGCTTTTCTATTGTTTTTAGAATTAAAATTCCCACCATCTTAAATGTTTTAGCAGCCTACAATTTGCCATTTCAGCAAGGCTTGGTGATGCACTTTTGTTTTTCTACTTAAAATATCTGAGCCTGAAAGCCTCAATACATCATATTACAGCAGGGGGAAAAGAAAAAAATGCAACACAACCATTTACGTCTAAAATACTATTTCTGCATGTTAATGTATACATATGGTAACAGCTATAGCTGCTAACAAAACGAGGAACAATGAACAGCTTTCCCTCTCTTCCCCTGTGAGACATTTCAGCAGATCTCAAAATATGACATATATAAAGAATTTGATAGATCCTTTAAATGTCTACATATGTTACTTTTCCAAGCTATGAACAGTGCTCTGAACAATTAGCAATGAGGAATCACCTTACTTCTTGGTACCTTTATCTACAATGAAAATAGGGTTAAATGTCATGACCCTTGATCAAAGTCCCAAGATGATGATTCAGACCCCTGGCCCCATTACAGTTAATGGAAGTTCTGCTATTGACTTTATTATGTCAAGATTTCAACTCCTGAGATCACTTAGTTGTCCCAAACATTTATCACCTTCTTTCTGTTTTACAGCAGAACTAAAAGCATGTCCAGAAGTGCAGCTGTAATGTGATCAAACACTGCTTTAGTGAGGACCCAAAAGAGCAAAATACCATCTTTCAGAGAAACAATGACTAGATCAGCCCCTCATTTTGAACACAATCCCAAGCCATTTTCACTTATGACATCTAACAGCATCACAGCCTAAGCATGTATCGACGTACCTTTAATTTACTTTTATTTTACACAATCATTATGAATATACGCTACTCTAGAAAACGTTGTCCCAAGTCAAGACAAATTAAAGCTTTCTCTATATCCCTTTCCAAGTATATCTGACACTTTTCCAGTATAATTCTGTTCTTCATGACATCATCAAAAAGGCACATACTCTCTTAGGACTGCGTTCAAGGAGAAAATGCTTTTGATTTACTTAAAGAAGAAAATAAGTGCATCTGTATGCTTAGCTACCATCCATATTGTTAAGTTGATAAAAATAATAATAACATGCACAGACTCTTTTTTTTTCCCTAAATTTTCTTGTGTATTCAACTCACACAGGCATAAGGCACTGGAAGTCTAGAAGACTCTATTGGCTCTTATGGTAATGTGATAGAAGCAGCAGGATTGGTACTGAACAAAAAGTTCAATGAAAAAAGAGAAGAAAGCAGGGCAGTTGATCTGATCCAAGCCCAAAAGATACCTGTTACCAAGGCAGAAATGTATGGGTTTTTTTTCCCCACCCCTGTGGGTGTTTTTGATTTTGTTGTTGTTGTTTTTGGTTGGGTTTTTTTTTGTATTTCCTGACTATTAAACTGCACAAAAAATACATGGAGTTAGTAAATTTGTAATGCTCAGATTAAAAACAGGTTTTCTGCAGTTAATCTCTGCATTGCAAAGATGTCTTTGCACTGAAAGTTAAACTCCAGTTTTTAATGAACTAACCTTGGCCTTAAGACACCCTAAGAACATGCTTAGTCTCACCATATAACATATAATGTGTTTTACATACGTGATAATCTTAAGTAAATCAATGAAAGCTAGAGCTCTAAATTTCCCTCTGGCTGATGTTAATTTCTTAAGAAATGGACACATCTGGATGCAAATGAGGGACACCAGCTGAAGTTCTCTCCTACATGGTCTTGCAAAGCACAAGACAAAGAAGCACTTGCTCCCTAATCAGAGCTGCCTCCATTCGGTGATCTGACATAATCTGTGCAGTCTCATAATAGGTGACAAAAGGGAGGAAGCAATAAAATGCCTATATATTGTTTTTAGCACCTGAGATTTAAACATGCATAAAAAATGTCAAAACATTTTTTAGAAGTGAAATCCAAGATATGTGTTTTGAGTAAACTGCTGCGTTCTGAGGTTACCAGATTGAAAACCTAAATAGAAATATTATTTTAAAGTGTTTCAGCAGATGAAATCTGTAGTTTAGTAAATTTCTCTATACTCACCCAGTAGTTCTGCACTATAAAGTTACTTTCAAATTTATTCCAGTGCACTTCCAGCAGCAAATCTCCACTGCTGACCATTTATTTGACCTCTTTCTAGCAGATATCATGTTATATTGCTGAAATTCTTTACGCTTCTAAAAATAGCAATGCAGAGATTCTGAAATGATTAATGATAGTTAGGACTGTTGAGCTCAATGTAGAAAAATAAAATAGAGTATACAGCCATCCATCTCCTGAAACCTGGAAGATTACTTTTCCTGTTCTGGGGTGAGGATATTAAATTTCCTAAGAGCTCTCCTCTTACAAGATTGTCAGAATGTCTCTATGGCTTTACCCAGCATTTGTTCTAACATATAATATTATCCATAACTGTCTAGAGGTGCCAAAATACAGGCAGAAATTGAAGGGTGGTTTTCTAAAGATATAAATACGAATGCCAGACATGAGTTTATTATGAAAACTTGAGACTCCTAAGACTCAGGAGATCTCCATCACAGCTATGTTCTTGCAAAGCATTCTTCTGTTTAAAGTACTCGGAGATCCTTAACCTTTCCACAGCAGACTAGAGCCCAATCTGCTTGAAAAATCTCATTAAGGACTAGACTGCTAGAGTGAGTGCATGGAATTTTTAACTTTCTTCATAGAACTTGTGTTTATTAATGATTTGCAGAGAATTAAAACACTGATCTCTAAGAGTCAGTATATGAGTATGTGTTCTGCTGGCAACAAAGAACTTGGCACTGTCAGATAATCAAAGGGATAAAAGCAAACCACTACGGCAGTTACAGTGACATTAACAGAGAATTACATAGACGCTATTTTGAAGGGTGACCAGAAATCTCACTGAATGCCTCCACAAGATAGCAGACAGACAGATGAGGTAGGCACATTCAGAGTATGATTCAGACCACCAGTTTTAATTGAGTATAAAGGAAAACATAGCAGAGTATCCTGGAGCACACGCCTGATTTTTAGATGGTTAAAGTGATGCAAGTTGAATTGTGCTGTGTACATCTTAATGCCACGTTTTTCACTCGTTCTTCTGACTCAGAAGACAAAATTCTGCTTTCTAACCATATTAAAACCAAAACTGAATACTGTTATAGATGTTACACATAAGGAATACATGTTCAATTCAGTTAGATTGAGTCTACCCCAGTGATGAGCTGCATGCCAGCTGTCTTACCTATTCTAGTTTTTCAAAGAGAATCCCTACCCTCAATTTCCAGCCCTTAAGTGGGGGTGGGGGAAAAGCGAGCAGCATGGACAGCAAAATTTTTTCCTACTCCTTGGATGGATAAGCAGATGTACAAATTGAGACACACAACCTGCTAAGCACACACCTCTCATGCATCACAGGACAAAACAGAGGAGACAGAAAGCCTTCTCTCAGACTGTCATTATTTTCCCCAGTCCCCTGGTATTGCAGCCCATCACGTAGAAATAGCACAGTTCATTATGAACAGGATGAAATCACCTGACAAAGGAGCCAAAAACTTAGTTCACAGCCCATTTGAATTCACAGCATTGAGATGTGAAGCAAGAAAAGTAATTTCTGTATGGGTATGAAGAAACAAAAACATTCAGGACTTGATGCTGAAAATTTAGACAGCAAAGCAAACCAGGGGAACAAGCCAGGATTATTAATGTGGGCCAGCACATGAAGTTCTCTTTCATTACAAATTTGCTTGGTGTTCATTGCTGGTAATGTGCAGGTGTCATTGCACTTGCCCAAGAGCTTTTTTATAATGATGGACTGATTTTACATACTATTGAAATTATAATGCTGCTACTGAAAGCAACCTGAAGGACAACAAGCTGAAAGCTATTATTGAAAGAACGAGATGCAAATGTGTTCCTTCTTCATAGTCTATGCAGCATTTATCATTCAAGAAGGAAATTTTACTGCTCAAGTAATAGCATTTATAAGGATCCTAGATCTATCATTCCTGTTCCAGCATCAGCCATATTTGAAATTCTCAACATTTCTTTTACAGGCCTTATAATTTCAATATATATTAAGTGAAAGCAAGTGTACATGAAATACATGTTTCTTTTACTAGAACTTGATTGTATAAGGAATAACTAATTATAAAGAGCAAAAAAACCCCAAATCTTTTAACTTAAATCTGGTTGAACTCAAATAACAAAGACAATATATTTTCACTTTTTACTTGTTTGATAACTACTTAAATTGATACAATAAATTATAAATTTGACGCTTATTTTGAAGTTCTTTTATAAAACTAAAGTTGCATTGATAATTATTTAATTAAGCCAGGCAAGCTTTATATTGCCATTTGCATGGCTTTTATAATAACTCAGAATGGAATATATTAAACTCTTGTAGGTTTTCAAATTTGGAGATAACAAATACAATTCTTGGAAACACTCATAAGCACCTTTATGTTTATAAGCAGTGCCTTTGAGCTGTATTCATGGAAGTGTTTTCTGGAATGAGGCCCTATGGAATAAATGTGAAAGTGGTACTCTATTTTCTAGTATTAAATATAGCTGAGGAGTGTCTCGTTTTTGAATAGCTGTTTTGTTCTCTCTGTCTATGAAAGCCAATGCTTAGTTGGTGGCACACTTTGAAATTTCTGGAATCCATTCATCTAATGTTGGGAGTTGTTCTTATATTTATGCCATGAAAAGTATATAGTTTCTTGCTGAAGGAAAAGCATTACACTCTAATTTCTATTTGCATAGGGTAGGGTCTATTTGCATACGTGCAGGGTCATCCTTGCAACTTATCTTTTTGTTTCAAGAGAATTCTTTGTATTTTTGTATCTTGATGGTGTTGCACAAGCACATTATTCTGCATTGAGATGTTGGTTTCCTTAATTTTTTATACTTTTTTAACTGTACTCCTTGCACGTGCTTCTCTGAAGGTCACAGAGCAAGGAAAAAATATATAGCTATATTTTGTATGGATTCTTTGTGCTAATGCTTGGGCTAATGCTCACCTTCCCACACTGTGACAGACATGTCACAGCTCATAGACATGTTTCAAGAAATTTCTTGCTTTTTAGTTTATAGCCATTGAATTTTAAATTGCTAAGTAACATTAAAATATGAAAGCAGAATATTAATCTTGCATTTGAATTTGAATGAGAGTAAAGCTCGGCTTTAAAAATAAAGCTATTTTAAAATATAAATTCTTTTCTTTTTTCAAAGGGTATTTGGAGACACACAGTTTAAGTCCTTGCTGCATTTATACTAATAAAATTTTTGAAAATAAGAGAAAAACCAAGATCTCTTCTACAACCCATCAAAATATTGTTATTTCATTCTGGAATTGCCATTCTTCACATTCCAGGTCACTGTTTCCAACATTTATAATCAGAATTTCAGTAAAGACAAAAAAGAACAAACAAAATTTCACAGTTAGTTCAGTGACATGAACAGTTTTTCCAGTAATAAACTTCTGTGACACCCTCTATAGTGGGATCTGAAAAGCAAATTAATTCATAAAAGTTATAACAGGCAAGTTTTCATGTTATGATTGTGGGTGTTTATTTCAATTTAATTAGGGAAGAAGAAGGAAATACATGTACAAATCCCACTGTTTTTTACAAAAAAGGCTGTCCTGATCGATACATATGCTTACCTGTACACATGTGAAACACTTTTTCTGACCTGGAAGACATCTTTCCTATTGGAGGAGACAAAGCCAAACACTAATACTTCTCTCAGCTGAACTGAATTTCTTTCTGCCAGGCAGCCTGGGGTACTTCTGGACCCAAAGAGCCCTAAAGGGACGTCAAGAAGGCCAAAGCACCTCAGTGAAAAAGTTTGGAGAGATCCTGCCCAGTTGAAGAAATTGACAAATTTAGATGAGCAGGGATCAGTACAGACTGATAAAAGAGTTTTAAAGTTCAGGGCTGCCTTCCTCCCTGGTGCACCTCTGAACAAGTGGAAACATCCTGTGTTCTGCCAAAGGAGCTGTGCAGCCCCAGGACTAACACAACAGAACAAGAACATTCTAAAAATCCAAGCATACACCTCTTCACCTTTTGCCAGTAAACACCTACCTGTCCCCTGAAGCTGGGCTAATATTGGCAAGACCACTGTGGCCTTTGTGAACTATTCCAAACAAGCCTCCACACGTCTTTTGTCTTCACCAGGAACAAAATTATTATTAGAAAATAACAAAACCAATACTGTCAAGAAAAATGTCTGGGATACAGTTCCTGCTGAATATCTTTGCTACATAATAGAGGAAAGATCTCTAAGGGTATTTATCTTAGATGAGGATAAATCTACCACCCATATACTAGATAAGATGAAATAGTGAGTGGAAAAAACAGGATGTCTATCTTTGTTTTATCTTAATTAGAATCAATATATCTGACTGAATCTAACATTAATTTTATTAAACACTGTGCAACAGACACAAAACTATCTCCTAATAGGAAACCATAGCTATTAAACAATATTAAGAAATAGTATTTTATATAAAAGAGGTCCAGTAAGGCCATTGTAAATGCTATTCACTATTTTTGTCCTTCATTAACACTACAAGTGATGTAAAATCTGAATTACAAAGCCAAATGAGGCATTAAGACTCTCTCTGTTCATTTAAAGCAGAACAAAATAGTTTCTAAAATCATCAGCTCAAGAAGTAGATAAGGTCCTCTTTGGGCAATTTTGGGCTTTGAATAAGTCTCAAATTGCCATGTCCCTCAAGGGGGGGGACTTTAATCGTAATCTGCTGGAGGGAGAGCAGAGGAGAGCACAAGCAATGCAGAAGTTTCTGGAGGACACTGGTGGTCAGTTCTCAACGCAGGAAATCGAGGAATGGACAAAGGCAAGTGCTCTGCTGGGGCTCATACTTACAAACAAGCACGGGAAGGTGAAGATCATGGGCAACCTTGGCTGCAGTGACCATGAAATCACAGAGTGCACGAGAGGAGGGCCACTGAGACCATTGGGAAAGTCTAGAGCAAAGACCAACCAACCCTAGAAGAGGATCAGGTTAGGGAAAGGCCAAACATTACCACAAGACCTGATAGGATACACCCAGGAGCTCTGAGGGAGGTGGACAGTGTTGAGGGAGGTGATCCTTTCACTCTGCTCCACATTGGTGAGACACATCTGGAAGGCTGTGTCCAGTTCTGGGGATAAAGTTCCTCGGTATAGGAGAGACAGGGACACACTGGACTATGTCCAGCAAAAGTCCACGAGGGGCCTGGAGCCTCTCCTGGGAGAGACAGAGATCTGGGATTGTTCAGCCTGGAGGTGAGATGGCTCAGGGGAAACATGAATGTCTGCAAAAGTCTGAGCAGGGATGGTGTTGTAAAGATGGAGATGGACTCGTCTCAGCAGTAGCAGCAAAAGGACAATAGACACAAATTGAGTACAGGAAGTTCCAGTAAAAGATAAGAATGCTTTTTTTTTTTCCCCTGAGGGTGGCCAAACAGTGGAACATGGTGCCCCACAGAGGTTATTAAGTCGCCATCTCTGGACAAAATGTTCAAAACCTTACTGGACTTGGCCCAGACCAACCTGTGGTAGCCAGCCCTGCTCTGAGCAGGGAGGTGAGAGTATATGATCTCCAGAAGTTCTTTCCAAACTCAACAGTTTCATGATTTTGTGACTCTGTGAAACACATTGTAGTATTTTATTGTAGCTGGAGCATGCAACAATCCCACCCTTTCACTTCCTATGCTTGATCGTGCCAGTATTAAGGAAAATGGCCAAATCATTGACAGTATTTTGTGTAAAAGGGCAAACTTAAGCTCAGAGCAAATAAGCACATTTGATACCACACTGCTTTTGTTAAACCAAAGGAGGTACCACAGAGGCTAATTATTTTTGCTGTTGTTATCCATAAGCATTACATTTTTCAGTGTTCACAGAGAAAAACTTCAGTTAATGAGATCCATAAAGATTCTTTAATCAGCTTATATCGTGAAAAAGTATTAAAGTCTCCACTTTCACAACAGGCACATGAAATATAGAGTTTTATGATATATTACTAGCACAGGAACTCACCTCCCCCTTTCCCCTGAACCACCTGCAATTTTTAATAGTCATGTATCGCCAGGGTACCAGAAACCCATAAAAGTTTAACCTGCCAATTAACAACTGGGTAAAGTTCCAGCCTTGTAGGATATTTTGATTACTTCCAAGAGCTTTTCACAAAATGCAGAAAATATTTCCACAAAATTTCTAGCTAGAGTTTTAATCTAATCTACAGAAAATTGGGTAGTAGGAGAAAAATATAAATGTATTATTTATTTTAAAATATCATCAGTTTTTTAATATGACAGTAGACCTGCGACATCCAGCTTTGGATAAAAAGCAGTTATTAGTTACAGGAAGGTGGAGGGATGGAGGAGGGGAGGAGGATTAAAGAAAAAAAAATTTGATTTCATTCTAATATTTCCTCTCAAGCTGGAGACAGAAAGTAAGGGAAGAACTCACCTATTCAATACAAGTTAATCAAAGTGTGAAGTACAGTGCAATAGTTTTTCAATGTATTTTATGATACTCCATTAAAAAAATAAAATTATGTCAAGTAACATTACCTTTGTTTTCAGCCATTCTTTAAAAATCAGCTAAGAATAATCAGCTTTTGAATAATTTTCAGGAATACACAAATTGCAGTGGAAAATAGTTACAGTTATGTAGATCTGGGCTGGAAGGTACATACCAAAGTATACATTTTTTAGCACTACTATTGATAACCACAAGGTTTTGAATAAGGCTAGAACACACACACAAAAAAAGAAAAAAACCAAAAAAAAAAACCAAACCCACCCAACAAACAAACACCAAAAAAACCCAACAAAACTCCTTGTTATCCACCTCTGAGAGCTTTAACTACAAAGTAAGAAAGTCTAAAGTAAATTGGCAGGAAAGAGATCATAGACAATATTGTTCACCAGCTGTAATAGGCATCAACTCATAGCCATCACTGGTGTTAAATTTTTGTACAACAGAGCACATGGCTGCATTCACAGGGAACCTTCAGATTCAAATGCTGCAGTTACCCCTTGCTTTTGGGTCAAAAATTGCTTGAATCCAGGTTGTCAAAAATGCTGTCAAAGATGCAAAATTAGTGCATGCAATGTAGGGAAGGTAATTAATAGCCCTAGACAAGTCCTAGAAACACCCTGAATGAAGATTCATGTAATTTATAATGCTCCAGTCAACCTGAGGAAGGAAAAGTGTGTAGAATTTATATAAACACCATTAATCTAAAAATACCAAATTTACTTCATAAAAGAGGAGTAATTTTTTTTTTCTTTTACCATGAACTCCAGTATTGGGACAAGGGTAAGCCATTTTTTTAGAGTCTTAGCTTCTACTGTGTGGGAATCTCAGCTTGTTTTTTTTCTTACCCTTTTTCTATCCCTTCTTCCCCATTTTTCTGCTCCTGCAGAAAATAAATATATAAAGCTTCAGAACTTGGTAAGTGTTTGGCAGTGATGAACTACCAAGCAATTTGAAAGAATCATTGTTAGGAGTTTTCAAACTGTTGTGATTTTTGTCAGGCAAAGTTACAGTCTAGGTCTGCAGGTTACTGTGCACTGACTTTTAAAAGATCACTTCTCAGAAGAACACCATCCATTACCATTGAAAAGAAATATTAGCTGAAATGCTGCCCAGAAACTCATCTGTGCTCCTGATCACAAACTAACTGAAGAAATATCTGTGGACTTTATGGCATACTCAAAACATCATCCAGCTTTTAAAAACAAAACAAAAAACAACTGCAACAAAATCTAGCTCCTGGCTAGCCACTTAATTTTTTTAGTCAATTCTTTGTGTCTGAGTTTGTGAAAATTACAATAAAACAAATATTTATACTGAAAAGAAACTCCAACCAAAACAAACAAAAAAAAACTCTATCAAAGCCCATAGGCCAAACCTTTTCAGACATAGGCTATAAACCTTAATTGAAAACATTTTGACTTCATGTTATTTTTATCTACTGTAATAGATTAATGTAATTTTTCATTGCATTATTATAGAGAAAAGATACAAAAATATTAACAAAGATCAAAACAATTTACAAGTGCAGCTTAAAAAAATACAACAAAAAACTGCAAGGGTGTGACAATCTGGCAATATCTAATTTATAACTTACTTGATTCTAGATCTACACTATAATATCAATCACATACTCCACTACCAGTCATCAGTTCCATTCACATTCCAGTAAAAACAACAAAAATCACTTTTCATTCCCATTTTGTAGGAATAGTATTTTAAGAATTTCTTGGAGAGATTCTTAGCTTCTCAGGAGGCTCTCAGAAGAATGATTAAAAAGGAACCATTAATACTATTTATTTCCGATTGCCCAGATGTTCAATAGGATTTTTAATTCAGAACTAACCTGTTTATTTAAGTAATTTTTAGATTTTTCTTTTGTCAAGTTTTAAGAGCTTGCCGTACAGTATTAAGCTTCACCTGTAAGTCCCATAACTCTACATACAAGGCCTTTATTACCATTATTTTTATTATTGTCAGTTTACAACACATGCTTGATTCAGAAGTCCACCCAAGTTTAATTGAAACAATCCTAATGTCTACCAAACAACACTGAAAAAATATGCCAAATAACACCTTTATTTCCTCTAAATTAATACAACTTGCATAATACCAATGTAGTAGTGAAATACAGCACTGTACAGTAAAATAAAAACCTAACTTCTACCTTCTACTTCTCAATTTCTAGTTTATACATTACACAGGATGGGAAGGTAAGCAAACTGGAAATTCAATAATCCTTATTTCATTAGGAAGAGATCATGAATGTTAGATTGTTTACTTGGAAAGGAAACTGTCTACCTGAGTTCTGGTTTGATTTGTGGCAGTCCTTAATACCACTTCAGTTTAGGCAGAGGATGGACAAGAAACACAGCTCTCGACATAAAACTGCAAGGAAGTGAGACTGATCCATGCCTGGTATGGGTTCACTCCTAGGGATCAATCTGCCCAAAAGGTAGCACCATTTACATTTATCTGTTTCTTCTCTTTTGCTGAAGATGGGGATTTTCCTGATTTTGATATGCATATCTTGAATTGTTTATCGCATTTCATGTTCACAAACATGAAATGTGATGGGTTACTCAGCTTAACCATAACATTTTACTCATGGCCAGTTTAATAACTGTAGAAATTAGCTTGCCACACACCAGTGATGTGCCTTGTCATTCTTCAGCCTCATAAACAAGTCAAAAGAAAAATAAATCTAGCTTTTATTAACCAGCTTCCAACATGAACTCATTTTTCTCTCTGCTGAGACCCTGAGTCAAAGAAAAGCAACTATAATAAGTTTACCAGTAGGTTGCTTTATTGAAATCTATAAGCTGACATTTTTTAACACAATTAAATCATCATAAAATATGCTATGTATTTATGATAAATTAAACTGTTATTGAACTCCTTTTCACTGTAACGCCACCCTTGGAAGCAAGGGATTTTTTAGATTCCAAAAAAGTGCTTTGGTAAGTGCTTTTTAAGTGCTGTTCTACTTAAGGTTAAACTGTATTTCCCATTAAAACCTCAATTTCCAGGGGTTTATTATTCAGTCATAAAGATCTGCTTGAAATATGTCATGTAAAGACTAAATTCAGAAGCTTTTTTTTTTTTCAATGAATATTTAAGGAAAAAAAACCAACAAATACTCACTTTATCTGTTTTTAAATTAGTAACGTGTCAGACATTCAAAAAAATTCCACACCTGCAAAGAATTGAGTCTTGATCTGAAGTACTGACCCCAAAAGCCAAAAATAATCTAAATAGTTTCTTCAGTGACCATCTGCCTGACCAACCCTCTATGACAAAGCAGAATCAGCAACAGTAATACGGCAGCCTAAGCACTGCAGCACTACCTTCAAAGACTGCTCTTTTCACATCCATTAATATTTGAATCTTCTCTCCACTGTTTCCCCTTTTAGGTGTATATTTTTCAAAACTGCAATTCAATTAAAACATACTCTTATAGTTTGTTTACAGAAAAAGAAATGCATGTTCCACTTCAACAAGCGCAATTATTTTTATTTTTTTTTAGATATCAGTATTTTTTTTAAAGCTTTAAAGCTTAAAAACTATTTCAGTGAACTTGTCATTATTTAATTTACATTATTAATTTATAGTGATGCAGGAATAGAAGTCCTGGGTCAGAGTACAGGCTGACTTAGTTCTGCACCCAGCCTGATGCAGTAATTCCAGGTACATAGAAAAGAGTGAGAATAGAACAAACATACTGCTTTCCCAGTGTCCAACTATTTTTCAGCTAAACTCCTTGAGCCAGCACTTCTAATATATTCAAACCACTGCAAAAGTAAAAAATTTCACGCAAAAATTCACTAATTTTCTCTGGAAATGTTAATTCTGGGAATATTTTTTGGGATTTGCACACAAAAATGCCGATGATTTACAATAATTCAGTACAGGTACATTGAGAGAATGTTATATGCATATACACCAGTGTGCGACCACACACACATGGTAACACAAACAGACTTTAAAATGTTTGATTAAAGATTAAAAAGGCAGGAAATACCAGATTAATCTCGAGGGCACAACTTTCATTTTAACACCTTTGTGCACGGCTGCTGTAACCAAACTTTTAACCACACGCCTGTGTGCTGGCTTTTTCCACACAACTTCTGACATTTGTTCACAGCAGTCATTGCTCTATCACACCTTTTTCTCTCTCCTCTTTGATCATTATGTAATCTATACTCACACCTTATTCTTTGCATGGAACAGCAATGTAGACATCAAGACATTTTTTTCCAGGCTCTTGACAGTTCCTTACAGGCTTTTCTCCAATTCACACTGCAGCAACGTGCTCAACTTTTAGTTTTGTGAAGTCTGATAAGATGTGCAGCAGGGTATTAATCCACTGAAGCAGATGTGCAGCACTAAAAGACTGAAAATAAAGAGGAGCCACTTGGTTGCCCATGTGGGACGTGACATGTGACATTGCCTTTGTCCTCAAGCAGCGGTTAGCGCTGCATGGCACTTACAGTGCTCTAAGTACAGCTCTACATTTCACCTGCAGCGAAGTGTTGCAGTGGGTTTTATTTCTTTCCCAGTCTCCTCATCTATTCTGGCCCAAGCTCCAATCCTGCAGTCAGTGCCAATGTTCTAGATCATTGTGACACCTCTGCTCCCCTTCATCAAATTTCTTGCTCTTTCCAACTCTTTGGGGTTCAGCTTGTGCACCGTAAGGTCTGTTATAATCTTCCCCGCTCTAAATTCTTTCCCCAAGAAGTTCCAGTGTGTTCAGAAAGCCACTCTGTGCAGATTTTTCTACCTCTAAACCCCTAGCAGTTCCCATCCAGATGACCAAAGTGGTCACCACAGGCAGCAGGAGCACAATGGCAGGAGAGTCCTGCCTGCCCCTGGGATTCGGGGAACAGAGCAGTGCAAGGCTGTAATGCACAGGGGTTACACACATCCTCACACATCCACCAACATCTGCAATGCCTTTATTAAAGTAACCATTGCAATACAGAAAAACTGCAGAGGGACAGCTTATTTCACTTTGTGCTGGTTTGAAAGCAAAACCAGTGAGACTCCAAGTCAGAAATATAATTTAATAGGAAAAAGTAAAATATATGCAAGTAATATAAAGAAAACAAAAACNCCATTAAACACAAAGGGCTCCCGGAGGGAGTTATCTATGACTCATAGGGCAAGGTGTTAATGGCCCATTAACAGGAGATAGTCCAGGGGAGGAGGCAAAGAAAAACACTGCCCCTCCTTTGTTTCAACAGTTAATGAAGATGGAGATAGAATACAGACCCTCTGGCACATTTTACATTGTAACCTAGGACACACTTAAACCCTGTCTTTAACTAGTCAGTGCATCTGCTGTGGGTTTAGTATTAACTAAAATGTCAGTGTAGGCAAAACCCGTCCCTCACCATTTTTAAATGTTCTTATTGCACACAGTGCTGGTGCCATGCAGCACATGCTGATGATTTACCTGCAGCTGCATTTCAGTGAGCAAATCCTTCCCACCCTGCAATACCCAGGCGTATCCTCATCATTCCAGGACAAAAGGGGATGGCAATGTAAATCCTTAAAGATTACATGGCCCCTTGTGAACGGTTAAGTGGAGATTATTTAAAAGACTTAATTACACAGAAACCTGACACACTCCTTTTTAATGGGCAAGCAGACTGCTGTTTATTTAGTTTTTGAAATCTAGTCTAAATTGGCCCTTGAGAAAGAGAAAAGTACCCTAGGTTTCAATTAACAGATTGTCTTCCACTAGTCAAGGGATAATTTGAGCTTTACAAAAACACATGTAAGGAGTACAAATAAAGCATAAGTACTTCCTCATACTGTATACTATTTGCATCAGCCTAGTTATTCTGTGGTTCATCACTGGTATTAAAAATCTATGTGTATAAATTAGTTTGCAGGATATTAACGAAGTATTACCATCTCTTACTATTTATATGTCATTAAAACTTTCAATAAAGACCAGTTTATAAACAACAGTTTAGAAAAAACGTCATATAGTTAGGAGCAGATAAAACAGAGGCTTTCAGAATGCAACTGTGCAGCAAAAGAAGTGAGCCAGTTGGTAGCAACAAAATATTTTTATAAGAGAGAGTGATACTAGTTAGTAATATGTGTACCAAATTGGGAAATGTTTTGACTGCAACTATGCAAATTAGTGACTGGGACTGTCTGTTTAGATGTACTGGGATATATTTATGACACACATGTTGTGTGGAATGTCTACTGAGTAAAAAAAAAATTGTTTTTTTAATAGAAAAAGCAAATTCTTAATATCACAGAAAAATACTTCAAAACCTTTGTTTCATAGTTTTCATTCATAATGACATAAAAATTTATTCCCATAGACTGAAGTACTGCACTATATCAGAAAAATAAACCCCAAAGCAACACTCTTCAAGAAGAATAACTGTGTTACTGATGAGAATGAGGAGAATTAAAAATTGAATTAGAAGCTAGGCATACAATAGTGGCTGTTCAAACTAACTAATGCTTAGGTCCAAAGAAATTAAACATATTATTTTCTCTTTAATGATTAGCATGAAAGAAGATCTGCACACTGCTCGCAGCAGCTGGAAGCAGCAAGAAGGAACTTACACATTTAAGCAAGAAAAATTCAAGTTTGTACCTGGTATGAATTTCTGAGTTTGCAGTATACTTCAGTGTCAACAGAGGGCAGGATGATTATCTACCAAAGATTCATGAAAACAAATTGACAAACTTGGTATGTCCTTCATACATATTCTTTAAGCTTTTAAAATATACATATTCCCAATACTGTAAGCAAAAAGGAACACAGGTCCCCACTTGCAAGAAAAGAATGTATGTAAAAATTACTCATTTTCTTTTCCAGGCTAGTTTCTAATTATACCAAACTGTGCATGCTACTTTGGCTTGTGTGTACCTTTGGACTTTAGAAAAAGAGCAGGGAAAATTGATTTCGGCTGGAAAAATGAACACTAATTGAAATTTTATAGAAAAACTAACACTTAATAGCTTTATAAATTGTAGTGACTTCAGGAAACAATTAGCAAGAAAAGCTGTCACACAGTCATTGCCCTGCAGACTTTCTACCATGAATTCCATATTTCTGCTCTTCTGCTAAATCTAGCTGAAATTTCCTAATGTGATTTAAAGCTTGATGGGAAAAGACTGAGTGTGTTATCATTTTAGCCCTGTTGCCTCAAGAATGAAGGCCAAAATTCCTGTTTGGTTGCCCTAAAAATCTTGAAAGGACAGGACAACAAATTTTTTTACATATATTTTGCTATAATTTAAGAAAACATTTTTTTTAAAGAAGTTTCATTTATGATGAATGCTCAACTTACAGTTTTTCTCCAGTTTTACACTGCAATTCATTAAACACTTCACTCCTTCAGTCCTCTGAGCTGTCTTCCATCCATTTAAAATCCCCATTTTTCTTGCGAAATTACATTATTCTCTCTAAGAAGGAAAGCAGTGGTGGACCATATGGTATCTCCACTAAATTAGTAAAAGTTTCACTGATGGGAGTGGAAACCAGAATTCATCTACCCTGCAGATTACATCTGCATGTCATTGTTTTGGATTAAACCACAAATGAAATGGCAGTTAGATTTGATCATTTAATTAAGCCTGGGGGAGTAAAAATACCATTAATTAAAAAAGGTAATTATTTGTTGCTCTTTCAATTACTTAGTGATAAAAAAACAGCCTTGATGATGTCCTCACGCTGGTTTTCACCACACACCTCTGAGAAAGCTGCTCTATCAAGTATGATTTGCACTGGTAAAAGTGCAACCTGCCTTCATCATGGTGCTATGAAATGAGTAAGCACTCAGCGGCTAATATCAGAGAAGTAAATTGAAAATGAATTGGCATGCACAGAATTGCTTCAGTAGAACTGTCCACCCCATCATGGCACCACTGTAAGTGCTTCTGCAGGAGCAGGTGTACTGCTTCCTAGCCTGAGCTCCAGAGGAATCAAACTGCCTTTGACAGAAGGAGGAGAGAGGGTCTTTAGGGCGCATTCAGAGTCCTGATAAGGTCACTCTTTCCACCCAGCAAAGAATCCTGGATCTACACAAAGTCCCCAGCCTGGCTCAGCAGATGCCTGGCATTGATCAGGAGTCATGTGAACGACCAGAGCACAGGGGAAGGGCTTGTCTACCTTCTCTGTGGAAGGACCAAGAGACCCTGCTGTACTTGTGCAGCTTGTCCTTGGCAGGAAGCCCACCACTGGGCAGGATTCTTTACTTGACACATCATTCCAGGCAGAGCTCAACCGAAAACATAAATATTTTTAACTTGCTGACTTGCCTCACCTATTCAAAGCACGCTGGAAATTCCCCAGCATGTTCTTGAGCATGAGAGATGCCTGGGGCAGCTGCTGTGGCTTCACCACTGCCGGCCTGCACCTTCCGTGCCCCTGGAGGCTGGCACGGTGCCCTGCTCTGCAGGTGGCCAGCAGGGAGACACCTGCCACCCTCACCTCGCTCCCAGGACAGGCTCACCACACCCAGTCACACCCTGGCCCATTGCTGAGAGCTTTGTCAACAAAATCAAGGCACTGAGCCTCCCGACAACGCATTTGCAGCCCAGCCACAGCAAAGACTGACATTCTGGGAACAGAAAATGCATGGGTAGTGAAAAAACCAAAACCACACTTGAAAAAATATGGTGAAGATAAGCTATTCTCATCTTTAAATCATTAATTTTTAAGGAATATGAGACTTCTGTAAAACCTACAGTGAAATACTACTGAACTGAATGAATTCACAGCAGAAAGGTCTCAGACTACATCAGGGTTATGGTTATGGCCATAAATTGTGATTAAATGTTTATAAGTTAGTTGAAATATTGCAGGCAGGATCTTTTTTCTCTTTTTCACTGCAGGGTGCACAGATACAGTGTAAAAGTCTGTAGATATTTAGGGGACTGTGGGTTTAAAATATGATTTTTTTATTGGTAGATCTATTTATTATGGCAGTAGTTAGGAGCCCCACCTGAGATGCGATTACCACCAAGAAAGGCTCTTTATAAAACAGAAGACTCAAGCCACTTTTGAATGGAGATAAAACAGATGTAAAAGTCAAAGAATGGCAAAAGCAGCATGTTAGCTTTGTAATAAAAGTGAAGAACTGACACACAGAGATGAGATGGCTTAACTAAAGCAGTAGTAAGCATCTACAGAAGGCAGAGACGTACTTAGGCCAAGGGCCAGCCAAGTTTTCAACTGATGCAAGGGAAAGAACCTGGAAGTAGAAGTGGACTAGATTATGCTCCTGTTTTAATTAGGATACCAAACTCAATAACCTTCAATTTCATTCCTCTCTAACCAAATCACAGTGTCACAGACTGGAAGATGCTGCTTCAGAAAAAGCAGATTTACAGCTGTGTAACTGTCCTAGGAGTAAAATTTTCTAATTGTTCTGAACACATGAAACGTAGTCCAAAAATCCAAATACAAGCTACCAAGACAACAAAAATTGCAGCAAGTTTAGGAATATTTTTCCAGCCGTTGTTGCACATGGCTATGCGCTCAGTGAATGAAAACATCCTACAAATATGGTTTTGATCTGATGAGGTCATGATTGATTCAACCAAGTAGCTATCCTTCAAACCCCAGCTTTCTGAAATAAACGTTCACAGGGATATTCCTCTCTCCTGCAACTCTCAATTATGCACATATACCATATAACAGTTAAATTAAATGCACATTTAGTAAGCTTGGTCTGCAATTACTTACTTGTGCAGGAACAACTTGCACACTCTGGAAAGTTTACCTTGTTAATTATGAGTCCACTACTTGATATTTATGCAACTGAAATTACCACAACATGTAAAGATGTGTAACAGCTTTTTACATTCCCCTGTGCTCTGAACAGAGCGTAATTCCTTCAGAAACCCTAGTGCATATTTATACATTTAAAGACCAATCTAATATATAAACATATATAAGGTTCTGGCAGCTCCTGAAAACTTGCATATCCTGAGTTTGCATGCATGAGCTCACAAGGCAAACAACAAAATTTTAAAGCAGCAAAATGAAGTGTGGAAGAATGTGTTTACAGAAGTAAAAGGAAAAATAAACCCTGGTTCATGCAGCCATGCTACCTTACCCCACTAAATACCACCCCAGCTGAAGGAAGAACAAGTAGTCAGCCCTTCAGTCCACTGCCAAGCAGCAGCACCGGTGCTGAGCAGAAAACTGGCCTGCAACTAAACTGTTCTTCCACAGGTTTGAGGGTGCACCACAGCTGTGACTGGCTGAATTTGAAAGGCCAATCATCAGGAAGCCTGTTACGGCTTTCTGTTCACAACCCAGAAATCGGGAGAGTTCCAGGTGTCCTCACTAAGAAGAGGCAGACCTCTGATATACTCAGGTATTAAGGGTAGTGAGAGAAGTGGGCTGGCCAGCTGTCTTTCCCTGTCCTCAATCATTTCTGCAGCTCTGTGCTCCTAGATGCTTCCAGCATGGTTTTCCTATTGCTATTCCTACTGCTGGAGCAGTTTGGACTTCGACTTCTGGAATGCTCAAATGCGATTATCATTTAATCAATCGCTACAGTTTCCCTTAGCAGTAAAACTGTCATAAAGCAAGTGGTAATTTTTGATACTTTAGAGTTTCAATAATGCTAAAAGAAAAATGAACATCTTTGTGTCTGGCACAGCTTTAAAGAATGTTACAAGCAAGGGATGTGTAAGAGCTTTTCAAAGCAAAATGTACAGTGGAATTGTATTCAATGGGATGAGTAGGGCAACCCAACAACAGAGGTTGCAACCAGTTCCAGAATTACATATCTATATATACATACATAAATAGACACAGAGAAATGTGTTATCGTGCTTACACTTTTTTCTACTTGTTCCAGAATTGAAAATAAACATCCTTGAAAAAGAAATTGTCAATAATTAGTTGAGTCTCAACAGCAGAGTGCCTGGCAAATACTTTCAAGTGACTGAAATTAATTTCAAATACTTTGTTGCTCTTTTTTAAACAGTGGGGAAAAGAAATAATTCAGCAAATAGCATCTGGGTCCCATGAGCATTTTGATAATACTATGCCTGTATTAAAAATGTTTTTGGAAATCCTTGAGTACATTTCCAGTATGTCAGAAATAAAGAAGACTGTCAGATACTCTTATTAATCAGTTGGAAAAGCCAAAACCTCCCAGTGGGAGGCAGAAATGTTATACTGATGCGATTATGAGTCACTGCAGTTTTGGTTGAACCAAGGCCATTTATTTGAAGGTCTGTTGCCCAAAAATGCTGCCTAATTTTCAAAACTCTTCTTTTTTTCCCCTTATTCTCTTTTTTTCTCCCTTTTTAAAAACTGGATATCTTATATAAAAATTTGTTTCCATCGCTTTATGCTGAGGAATTTTTTGTTGGCCCTCGTGTAGCATGATGCCTGTAACATCCAAAACAGAGGGCTCCAGGATGTCTGCCATAAGAAAATATAGTGGCTTGCTTTATTTTTAAAGATTAATACAGTTGGCAACCATGAGGACATGAATGACATGATTTACAAGTTTGTGGGCCAGACAAGAAAAGGATCGAAAGATTATCTGCAAGCAAAGAATCAACATTTCAAACTGAGGAAATAAGAACAGAAAAGGCTCATCTGTTCACAGTCTGAATCTTTCCAGCAGTCTGAGGTAGCAGGGAAGAGAGTGCGCAAAGTCCTCTGCGCCAGCTCCCTCTGCAGGGGTCTGGCTGCAATGCTGGCCAGCAGATTTCACCCTCAGAGCTCATAATTGCATGTAATTCCTCTGTCTGAGTGGGAAACAAATGCTTTAGAGAGCAGATCACTTCTAATGGCTGGAAAATAAACCTAATACAAATCCCTTTTTTTTTTTTGGTTTTTTTTTTCTTTTTAAACCAATTATGTTATCTGAACTCAAGTGCCTGAATTTAGTGTCTAACTGACAGCAGTTTGGAACCCTGCCATAAAGAAGACCCTGTACATTAAGAAGTATCTGTACTCTAAAACAGGTCAGTGGTTTGACCTTGGCATGAGTAATTTGCAAATGAATTAGATAAGCTACCTTCAACAGCACCCCTGAAAATCAGTTGTTCCTCCTTTTCTCTTCATGGCACAAGCCTGGTGAGGCACATCTAACATGCTTAGATGCCCTCCCTTGGGTATTGCGTTCAGGCTTCTTCCAGACCTGCCTTTATATCATGAGAGACACTAGAAACGGCACCAGAACAGGAGCTGAATGAAAGTTTTGTATTATGAGTCCTGAATATTGGCATTCCTTGGCCTTTTTATCCTGGTTTCCAGGTTTTCATAAAAGACAACAGACTTCTCGGTTGTGAAGATCATATAAACTCCTAGAAATTGCCAGGAACAAGCAGATGGGGACAAAACCACATAACATGTCTACTGGTAAGCTACAGACCACAGTCTGGAGAATTCAAAAAGCATCAATTACTCCTGACTTTGAAAGACTCTTTGAAAGGCATTTCTGACTCCTTCCCACAGCAGCCCTAAGGGAAGAAACAACCCTCTCATTCTGCTCTCAGCCCAGCATGGAAAGCGAAGTACTGCTTCAGCTGCACTATCCGGCACAGAAAAGGAAAGGAGAAAAAGCACAATTTAAACCAGGGTGGGATCAGGGAAGGATACTGCAGCCAAATCAAACACTTTCCAAATGCTGGAACAGAGCGCAATCCTAAATACAAATGAACCCTGCTGAGTTTATGATCTGCACAATGAACTTTATCAAGGTATCAGTTCAATGCTACACCCTGTTTACAGACAGAGCACTCAAGCCTTTCAGGGGCTATGATAACACTGGGTAAATACATGCTAGTAGGGACTTTTTCCCAAGGATTAAGTTGTAGCAGTTTGGAGCTGAACATCAGAGATTCTTGTTCATGTTTCCTGGTTTCTCATTTTCTGTACCCAAATGAATATTTTCTGAACACAGTAACAGGAAAAAATGGTCTTTTCGCTCAAGCATTTAAACAGTCAGTCCTCTGGTGAATAATAATACCAAAGAAAAACAATACTGACTGGATGGACTGAACTCCAACCAACAGCTCCCCCTACCAGCCAATTCAAAAAGGATCAAGAGAAGCAAAAAACAAAGTTTAGGATTCAAAAGCACTGGGAACTAAAAGGTAAGTTTTCCAGTGATAGAAGGAAAATTTTAATATAGGCACAGATTTTTGTGATGAGAAAGAATCACCACAGACTATGTCTCAACAGAGCGCATCTGACAAGTCACTGAAAAAATACTGGATTTATCTTTAATGAGATGTTTAAACCTACAAGATAAAGGTTTTTTCTCTTTTGTTTTATAACATGAGAGCTACATTTTATTACAGCTGTGTTGGAAGGTAAGTCATCAGGAGCCAGGAAATGGCATACATTTGCAGGCAGATGTTGACTGAGTTTATGGCAAGTATTGCAGATTCCCAGAAGCACCCTGGGACACCTCCAGCCTAACCTCCTGCTCTGCCAGATCAACACTGAAAAAAGATTACACTGCTTAGGGCTTAGTCCCATCGAGCACTGAAAAACTCCAAGGGCAGAGGCCCCACAACCTCCCTGAGTAATCTGTTTGCTTAATTACGCTCATATAGGTTTTACTTCCCTTTTATTTTAAATTTATGACAACTCTTTCTCTTTATCTTGCTGGACATCTCCATAAAAATCCTAGCTCTACCTTCATGGTAACATCCTCTTTAGATGTATCAGAAGGTTCTGTTCCTGCTTTTATTCCTACCTTTGTGAAATCCATTTAACTAAAAGCAAGTCTCAAGGGCGACTTGCAGCGTTTTTTTTGGACACACAACACACACATTGTTTGCATTCAACTACACGCAGAGAGAGAAGTCATTTATCATGAGGCTATGTGATCCATCACCACAGACATCTCCAGACGTCTGAGCTGGCTTATGCATGTTACATAGTACATAGATAAATCTACCTGTCTTGTGCACACATATCTATTCAGCATTCCAGTAGGGCATCTCGTATTTTGAAAGCATTTCATCTGTGATTTGTGCAGTGATTTTCAGTTCTAAAACAGCTTTCAACATTCTGAGCAGCTTCAAAGAGCCATTTGCATTCCTTCCTTAAAAAAACCCTAACAAAACAACAAAAAACCACAAACACCAAAACCACAAAACAACAACAACAAAAAAAATCACCAAAGCCCAACAAAACACTCAAATGTTTAATCAAAATGTTTTCCTCTGCTTTCCACCAACTGTTTCCCTTATCCACCCACATAAGGTTATATGCCCTGACTCTAAAGGATGTATTAATAGTACAGTGTAACAGCAGCAGGCCCAAAGCATGAATCTTGCATCTGAAAATGTGAGATTCCCAAACTTCTCAGTGAAAGGTGCAAATAGGTATTTTGAATGCTTAAAAAGATTGACTATGTTGATTCTAAACGTTGTTATATACTTATGAGTCAGAAATCTATTTTAGTTCCTTTAGGATTATGTTTATGACACTCTCTAAGCCTTACCTTTGAACTAAGGTACTTATATCTTATATAAGCACAAAAATAATACCTCTAATACCATTTAAAGCCTTCTAAAATGTTTATTGGTTTCCCTAATACTTGGTGAGTATATAAAATACTCAATAGTGAAATGGAGTGATTTAAAGCTTTTAATAGCTCTCTAGAAGGAAAAAAAAAACAAACCAAACCTGTATGTAATTTGTTTGTTGCCCTTTCTCTTGTAAAAAGCATATCTATACCTTAAACTTGTGCTCCAAAACAACTCCTAGATATACTGTATGTAAATTACGGATAACATTTACTGCCACATGCCATTTCTATACAGCACAGATGAATACATAATTATAACCCTAAAGAAACCAGCTCCTGGGTTCCCATGTACGAGCAAAGTACCTCTGTCTTCACAAGCACAGCACAGAAAAGGCACAAGCAAAGTGTTCAGCGTGATCACAGAGAGCATGAGCACCTGAATACATCCCATTTTTTTACTTATTTTTTTCCCCTAAATAGCAATACATTGTAGCAGATTCATGGAACTGGACATCAGATACTTCCTCTAAGTGTAACTTTTTCCTTCAACTCACACAACATTTTTGATTGGTGCCATGTGCTAAAGCCATAGCCTTTGAAAACCTCCAATTTTAAATGCAGCAAGAGAATAACCTTTTCCTCACTGACGTAAGTGAATCCCTGATAGATGTTACAGTTCAGCTTTTCCAGGTACAAGAGACACTTGACAACAACATACTGCACTTTGACTTACATTTGGAACTTGGTCAAATGCAGGGCCTCAAAAAACCATTTATACTGTAAGAAACTTATCAGTTCATTAGTTACTAACAACAAACCAAAACATTACACACATATAAATACAGATATTTAATCATGTATCTGTAGATAGATGCTATTTAATCTATCTTTTAGCAAACTCCATCATGGGGAGAAACAATTTTTTTCTATTATAATTAGACATTATTTTATCTGCTGATCATCTTGCTCTTAAAATCTTTCACCAAAAAGCAAATTTCTCCACCTGTGTTTGCATTATGTTGTATTTGCCTTCAACAAAATCCATGTAGAAATAAACTTTAAAAATAATATTCTTATATACACATTTATTACTGTATGTGCTCTCTTATTTATATAAGAGAGTCCACACATTTATTCAGGCATCTCAGGAATGCTGTACAAAACCCTGTGTGCAGTCTTAAGCACCAAGTCTACAAGAGAGGAAATCTGTGTTTGCTTTCATAATAGTAAATCAACTTAACATGAGGGACAGAACAAAACTCTTTCTAGTCACCTGCTAGTTACTTTCACATATTAAACATGCAGAAAATAAACCATCGTTAGCCATACAGTTCTATTTGCAGTCGCTCGTTTCCAAACAGTAAATATGAACTAGCCACAGCACAAACATTCAAAGCCCTGTGAAGAGCAGAAGCTGTCCCAGCTCACATGCTCAGTGATCCATCAGCTGCCCCACAGAGCCCGACTTTGCCATTTCCTGCACCTGGGAGCCCCAAGATCCAGAGCCTCATGTGACTCGATGGAGTCCTGCTCTCCTGAGGATGGCTGAACACCAGCGAGACAATAGAAAGTAGTGAATTAATTGTTTTGATTTGGGTGTGCATGGCTTTTGCTTTACCTATGAATCTGTCTTCATCTCAAGCAGCAAGTTTTCTCACTTTCACCCTTCTGATATCCTTCCTGCGTGTCCCTTCCAGCACAGGACAAAAAGAAATAATAAACAGGGGGATGAAGCACCTCTCCTGTGAAGCAAGTCTCAGAGAATTGGGATGGCTCAGCCTGGAAAAGAGAAGCCTTCAGGGTGATCTAACTGCAGCCTTCCAGTATCTGAAAGGAGCCTATATGAAAGATGGAGAGGGACTATTTACAAGAGCACGTAATGACAGGACAAAGGGAATGGCTTCAAACTGAAAGAGAGTAGGTTTAGTTTAGATATGAGGATGAAATTTTCACTGTGAGAGTGGTGAGGCACTGGAACAGGTTGCCCAGAAAACTTGTGAATGCCCCACCCCTGAAAGCATTCAAGACCAGGTTAGATGGGGCTCTGAGTAACCTGGTCTAGTGGAAAGTTCCCTGCCCATGGCAGGGGTTGGAACAAGATGTTCTTTAAAGGTCTCTTCCAACCCAAGGCACCATGATTCTGTGATTCTCTCCCACACCCCACAGTGGGGTGAGCAAGCAGCTGTGTGGGGTTTTGTTGTGGCTGGGGTTAAACTACAACAGATCTCATTCCGTCCAGAGGAGAGGTTGTTTTTTTTTTGTGACTTTCACACCTGGGACCTGGACAGCATTAGGCACAGGTACTGGGTTACTGCTGCTACAACTGTACAATGCTACCAACATCCATCAGACTCTGCTGTGCTTTCGTGGGCCCTCTGCTCAGCCCCTGCTCACCACACCCAACAGATCCTTCTCAAGAGTGATTTCATTTTGCTAACACAATCATTGACTAAATTGAAATTAATTTCAAATGGTATTGTCTTTTGTCCTGTGATAGAACATGAACTAAAGTGAACATTCATGTTTTGTTGAAATACATTCTAGAAAATTTCAAAGAATAAGTGAACATGATTAGTCTAAGTCGACAATGGGGCAGTGTTTGTATTGGCTGGACTATGAATAGTAAGGATAGGTGTCTATTCAATATAAATATGTATATGGAAATTCCTGTGTCCTAAAGACATGGGAACTCCCCATCCAACGTAATCAGTGAAGTCATCCTCCCTGCGTGAGGGTGCAGTAAAGGCAGTGCAAGAGCTGCTATAAACAGGCTTGATTTTATTAGTAAGCTAGCTTTCAACAGAACTGTTTTCATGTACAGGGGTATTTTAATAAGCAAACATCATGGACTTAGCACTTTCTTCATATGCTATTCATGACAGAGACTTGGCACTTGTCACTAACATATTTACTACGATGATATCACAAATAAATAGACTAAAATAGAAAGCAAAAACAACCTACTAAGTCTAAAATTTACTCAAAATACAGACCTTTATTTTAATGGTCAGAATTTCATCTTCAGTGCTTAACTGCCATGGGGAAAATCTATTCTAATAAACACTGAATTCAGTGCTATGTTAAAGATCTAATTTGGTATGCAGCAGCAGCTGAGAGAAGGATTTCAGTGATAAGTGCTGCAGCACACAGACAGAATGGAGAAGAATTCTGCACCATGAAGTCTGCCAAATCCTTCCACTCTTTCTTTAATTCTAAGGTTTTGGTTTATATCAGATTTGTAACAATTTAGAATGATTCACATACTAAGAATAAAAAAAAAGATATGTGTTAATTTCCAGGAAGTCTTTAAACTGAAAACTAAATTTCATTCCAAAATGTAGCCCAGTAAATCTCAATGGACAACAGTAACAATAAATGTGTTAACAATTTTTGAAGTTTATTTGCAAGTTCTGTAGTCCTAAAATAAATGTATTTCTTAAGTTTCTCACCCAGAGATAACTGGAATTTCAAGGAACAGCTGAGGAATGTTAATGATCAATAAAAGAGATTTACTTCAACAGTTCAAAGTTTGGGAGCAATACCGAATACATGGCTTTCAGAGCTAACGTGTCAGTGACCTGGATTATTGAAATGTCATTTACAGCACCCTAGTTCTCTCTTACTTTTCACTTACAAGAGGTCTATTGCCATAAAGTTAACATTTCAAATACTATAGCAGCAATGTATTTCCTAAGCAATTATATAATTCACTGATTTCCTCAAATTAAAAGCAAGCAGAAATAATCGCATGACACATGGCAAAGATCCACAAATTTTTGTGAGAAGTTTTATCTTGTTATCAAGTCTCTCGACAAGTATTGGCACCTGAGCATCCTGTAAAGCAGCTTTTCCTGCCCTTCTAATTATCTTAAGCAGAAGTCCCCCATAAGCATCCGAATAAACCTAAAAATCCCAGAGTAGTACGCCATTATACTTCCTGAATATACCTAGATATTAGCAATGCTGCTGTTGGCTGTTATCTCTATTACAGAAATCTTTCTTACAGAAAACCATTCTGGTTCTGTCTTTCTTAATAGTTTTCCTTTTACAAAAAGAAGTGTAAATGTTTATGCCTTTCCCTGCTGTTTATGCAGTTTAGTTATATATAAAGAGGGAGTTGATACAAACCAGTTGGCTTTACTCCATACTTTGCATAATGTTACATTTCAAGATTGGAAAAGAATGTGAATATTTCAAAACTCACAGATGTTTTATCTATTTTTTTTGTTTATATTTACCTTTAATGAGGATTTGTAAGACACTGATATTATTTTTAGAGTAGGTGTAGTACCTATATATATTCTGCTCAATTCAACATTGAACCCTAAAGAAAACCAGTTCTGAGTTACAAGATGACAATTCAACTGAACTTCACAGGATTGTGAGAAAGTTATTAAAAAAAGAGAAATTATCAACTAGATTTTAGCTGAATTTAAACTGTGAGTATTGCATTAATTATAGAAATTAATTTTGCCATGTCTAGCTCAATTACAAATTGCTACCTGCACTTCCAAATTCACTCAGAAATCCTTAATCCATTGGTAAAATAACAATGTTATTTCTGAAATTAAAAAAAATCGTGAGAAATAAAGCAGATGATTACTAATTGGGTTATACCTTTTAAGGTCCTGTGAGAATGGTGCATAGGCAGAGTTTCAGTTCGGAGCATGAGCAATCCTATTGACTCATATAGAAGTATTCATATTCTTAAAGATTTAGTATACACTTTAATAAACTGCTGAAAAGTGAACAGCAGAGATCTTAAGTAAAGTGAAAGAACAGCATCCTCACTTCTACGAAAGCAAACTAGGCAGATGTATATAATAAACCTTTTCTCTTTTATTTGTTTGTGTACACGAATATGGTGAAAACAAACCTTAAGAATCCAAACGGTCTCCTGAACACATCTCAGTTTTTATTTAGCTGTTTGTTTTTTCACTTCCTGTAACAAATTTTCCAGGTATTTTAATTCAAAATATATATATAAAAGTACTCAGCTATATAGCCAATATAAATTTTAAATATAGATATATATATATAAAACTTAGAAAAACAAATGTCCTATTAGAATATGCCACAGACACAACTGGCTGCAAAAAAAGAACTGAAATATTACATGTAACTCAAATAAATTCATCAGAGACCATCTCTTACTGAAGGATAAAGAAAAGATCACGTTCTAAATTGAGGATAGGTATTGGAAAAAAAGAGAAGCAGAGAGGCTAATGTGAAATAATTTCATTCCACAGCTGTGAGCTGCTTGTGACTCAGAGACTCTTTGCTGTTTCTAATATAATCCTTTTTGTGCCTCAAGCTCCAGCAGGTCCCTGAGCCTTCACACTGCACTCTCCACTTCCCCACATTCGTATGTTCTGCAAGTGTTTGTACAGCAACACAATACCAGCATTAGCCCAATACAAAAACATCCAAGTAGAAAAGTGTTTAAATCCCGTGCTGTGTTAAATTAAATGTAATACAAGTAAATGTTTCAGTTAATAAAAAGTCTCTGCAATAACTGTTAATCATTGGGCATTAAGATAACATTTATCATAATAATACTCATTACAATGAATAAGCTGATTTGTTAATAATGAATATGTCACATGCACTTCAACAGGATTCCTTTGGTCACCAACACCACAGCAGTTATTTTTAAGTGCTTCCAAAAACATTAATGTGCAATGTTAATCTGAAATCCATACCTCTGTTATTTTCATGAAGCAACCGGCAAGGTTTGTTTAGGAAATTTCATGCCAAGCTTCAGAAGTGTGCTCTCTAACCTTCTTCAACACATAATTCAAGATAAACACTTTCTTCATGACAGACGTTTCAGGAGATGAAGGAGTGGAACAAAGGCAGAGAGTGACATGAAGCACAAGTTCTGCACCATTAAGATGAATGGACAGATTAGCTGGAAAATCCATAATGACACGTTGTGCTGGCTGAAGCAGTTCTGTTTATGTAATTACAGCTTTGTTGCTTAAACGAAAGGAAGCTCTGAACGAGGCCTTTACCTCAGTAGCTCTGCCCCAGCCCCTCACCAGTGCTGCAGCACCCCCATCCATCAGTGCCAAGCACTGCAATTCACCTGACATCTCGCTGAAGGTTTTAAAGCGTCACCTATCACAGGACTAATGGTTTACTAACCAAACTGTTATGGGCTAAATGCAATCTTTACGCAAAACGTGCCAAGAAACTTCAGGTATATTGGCAGCAAGAGCAAAATAAATCCAGCAATGTACTCCCATCCAGCACAGCTGACCCATGTCTCCTGATACCCACAGATTGCAAGACAATGCCTGCTGCCTGCCTTTAAAAGAGATCTATCCAGCCTATCTAAAATGCAAAAACTGAGAGGGCAAGTCTTTGTGAGCTCCACTCTAAAAAGAAATATCAAAACAATTTTGCAGGCAAGAAAGTCTTCTGCAGTCCAGCCTGCCTTCTCAGTATGTTTGCAGCAATATTGAAGACCACAATGCATACCTGTCCCCAGCCCAATGGTTACGTCTGTTTCTATTTCAAAGTCACAATTTCCTTACAGCAAAACTAGCACTAGCTCATAATGAAAGGTAATATGTGCTGAAAATTATAGGCATCCTGGAGAAAATGCTTTAAAGCAATAGATATTGACCCTCTTATTTCTGCAGTTGAATGTGATGGTAAGTTTGCCCCTTCTAGTCCTGAACTTCAGGAATCCATAGAAAATAAGGATCAGATCCAAAATATCCCAAATAGTAACAATAATTGAAATTGCAGTAATCAGATGATGCATTTTCAAGTCTGCTTTAAGAAGGCATTCCAGAGGCACAGCAGAACTTCTGAACTCTGCAGTCACAGTTTGTGGAGATTATATTGTTGGAAGAATATTGGGTCAGGAAGAGACTGTGATTGCAGACACTCATGCCCAGGTTGGCATAAAATCTACTTAAGAGATAAGGGGATACACAGTACCTCAGGATGGGGTTCCATGAGAATTTCATTTCCACAACATGGGAAATCCAATACCCAGTCATATCACAGATCAGAATATAAATAACTGAAGTTCTTTGAACTTCAAATTTCCAAAACACATTTTCCTGAACTCCAATACAGTCTAAGCAGCACCAAAGCTCACCAAGTGCTTTCCTTTGGGTGAGGATGCTGCAGGTGCACAGAAGTCAGTCTTTCTGTAAACCACAACTTCTTTGGCCCAAGGTTTGCAGCACTTCAGTTGACCCCTGGCCAGCCTGGACACTAGGCAGAACACCACCCCGATGACCCTCAGGACAGCTGTGCTCTGTAAATGACTAAGCTGTCACAACAAAATTAGGTTTCTCTCAAAATGCAGATATAGTAGCTTTCTTTTCAAAGCATAGATGCCCCAGAAAAGTAGTACGGGTTCCAGATCCTGGCCAAGCTTCCCCTGAAAGCCCAGTTTAGCAGGAAACAGAAGACCTAGATCCAGTTTGCTTCTCAGCTGGAGGAGGTCCAAAATGTAACTTCTGCTTTCTGACCTACTTGAATTCAGACAGTTTGAGAGTTTGGGTATCACAAGGTAAAAAGCAAGCAAGAAATGGTAGCTTGCTCTGGCTGACTGGTGAGGGAAGATCTAGATCCTGACACCTAACTTCAAGATTACTTTATTTTTACTGTTTCATAAGAAGTTCAAAAACTGTCACAGCCCTATAACAGGCTTTTAGTTTTCTTTCTTTACAAAAAAAATATTGTAACACAGATTTAAAATCTTATATCATACATCTTTTGAACATTTGTTAGGATTTTGAGCAGGGAAACTTTGGTTGCTATAAAATCTCAACAGTCAAAGAAGGTGATAAATATAGCTTGCAATGTGATTATACTGAAACAGTTTGTTCCAGTCATACAAGACTCTTGACTTGACATTCCAATTAAAAAAAGAAGCAACAGAAAAAAATATTTCAGATACATACTTCAGTATTCAAGTCAAGGAAGTATGAAATTTTCTTTTTCTAAGATGAAATAACTGGAACAACTGACATTTTATCTACAGCAGCTACTTATACTTCCTATCATTTCCCTTTAACTCTAGATTAAATTAGATAAAAACTTCCCAAATGCATGAAAGCAAACTGTTTGTCATTTCAATGACTACATAGTTCCTTATCTTCATCATTCACTTCACAGGATTCACTGATGGCATAAAAGATCGTGACCTCTCACCAAGAAAAAACAGTAATTCCTGAAGAGATCTTGATAAAGCTTACATTTATGCATAAAATACCAAATGACTTCTCACAGCAAAATTTTCTGTAACTCTCTGAATATTTTTTTCCGACAGGAAAATTTTTTCCACTTTGTCTGTCAGGGTCTTGAGAAACAGGTATTTGGCCTGGTGAACAGTGGGCTGTGCATCCAGATTCTGACCAGATCATCTGGACAGCTTAGCACAGCAGGATGCTTTCTCACCATCAAAGTGCATCCCCCTGGAAGAGCTATTGGTCCTCTGGGAGTAGCCTGGAGCGCCAGTTGCTCTCCCAGTGTCAAATCCTGCAAAGGAAGGAATGCGTTCCCGCTAAGGGGAGCCTGCCAGAGCTGAGTTAGCATTTGCACCAGGACTAAAGCAGCTGGGGAAGGGAATCAGTCTTTCAAGAATAAAGAGAGGTTGGCTAAGAGTTCTCCCAGTAAAGGAATGGCACAGATGAAAAAATCCTCTCGCTGTGCATAGCAAAGGAAATTACATATTAAAATGCCCATGTGAAATACAGACAAACTAAAGATCCTGAGAGCAGTACTGCTTTTAGTAGCTTGACTAAATTATTTTGCTCTATTAACAATCAAAACTTGGTTAAAAAGCAAAAAGTAGGTATCAACTACTTAAAATCCATCTATTATTACAAATGTTGAGTTCTCTGACCACGTTTTGGTTGCTGCCAGGTAGGCCAGGCCAGAAACAACATACGATTTCCTTTTCCCAGTTGAAAGGCATCTGCGTTAAGAGCCTGTAAAAAGTGCAGAAGGAAGAATCTCATGCTTGACTGTCTCAAACTTTAGGATGCAGTTTAAATTTGCTGCTGTTACAAAAAGAATGAAAAAAAAAATAAGAAAAAAAAAAGAAGTAGCTGTAAAGAATAAATTCAGTATTCAGTGAATCTGGCCAAGCATACAACAGTGCCAGGTCCTGTCCTGACAGCACACCAGTTCCCAGGCCGCTTGTGCAGCAGACTGAGGAAGAGGCCAGCTACTTAAACTTTCCGTTGGGTTATGAACAATCTCCTTTCCAAATCACACGGGTACTCCAAACGGTGCCGTCAATTCAGCTCTCTGTGTATTTATTTGCTTTAAATTAGCAGTCTCCTGTATACCACTGCTATAAGAACTCAGTAGCAAGAAAGAAAGAAATGATAGGGCTAATTCTCCTTGGTTTTTTCATTATACCATTTGAAAGTGGACAGCTATCACTTTTTATATCATTTTGTGCCGATGTAAATGAATGCAAGTGTTTTAGATTAAAAAAAGGCTTTTGAAGACACTATAAATATTCTACTAATGCATATGATGCTCAGCATTTACTTCCACTCTGGCCCACCCCCACAAATCTATTATGCCCATTCAAGTAGATCAAAGGTTTTGAACAAGTTGTTTTCATCATCCTTTGTCTCAATAAACAACTGCAGCCCCAGCAGCACCTATGTTCATTTCTGCTTCTGAGACACAATGCTCATTACTTGCTGAATGTAGTTACAAAAGAACTTCTTCTCTGTAGCACCTACCCGATACCCCCGGCCTGCACTGGGCTTTGTGTCCCATCTTTCACAGTAACCCCACCAAAGAACCAAATTGTGAGAATGCTACTAAGGACATGTGTTTTAATCATTTACTGTAGCTACTACTGACCTCTTTACCTTGGCTTTCTTTATTACCAGAAGCACAGTAGCACCGAATGGCTGGAAAAATCAGAAGAGTGCCAGCAGGTAGACAGTGCCATCAAACACCTGTTTATACCATACCATAGAACACAGCTTAGTGTATATCACCCTTTGGACATGTTTAAAATTCACTTTTCTGCGTAAACTATTCTCTACATGTCTGGATGAGGCCCTCCAAAATGCCTTAAAAATCTAATAAGGAGCCAAGAATTCTTGTGGTTTCATTCCAGTTCTGCTACTGACTTGTTGTGTGGTCTTGGAAAAGGCCCTTATCCTTTCTCTGGCTTTTATTTCTCACATGTGGTGATATTAATATGCAGTAGAAGCTAAGGCTATATCACATGTGAAACAGAGAAAACAAGTTGACATACATAGTAAAAAGAGAAACAAAACTCTAAACTATACTCATGCTCCTAAATGCCATTTTAAGCCCTGAGATTATTGCTTTTTGGCAGATGAAAACATTATTGTGAAAAACACAGGACACAAGTGCAAAACCCTATAGCTACCATATATGTTATTCATCTCTGCATGCTTTTATACCTGGTGGTGTCTTGCATTTTCTTGTCTTTGCCATCCAGAAGTGTACACCCCTACAACCTGCTTGGAGTAGGTGATGCACTGCGGGATGATTTGGTTCATGGCATCTTTTCCATATGTCAGTGTTGATCTTAATTCCCAATTCTTAGCCCATTCCCCTGAGCACTCTGAGTAAGGAATTGCGGGATGTGTTTCATTATCATTATGCTCAATAAACTGAAGGAGTTACCCCCAGGGACAGCAAGGAATTTCTGGCTTTATGAAGCAGAGGTTGCAGCATTCACATAGAAAATATAAGTGTGGCAACTCTAATTCATGAGTTATGCACTTTACTGTAGATAATACTAACTTAAAATATTAGTCCAAGTCCTACATCAGTTTTCCAATATTAGTAAAACTCAGTACAGCAGACTGACATTATGTCTAAGTTTCCCACTCCCAACTATAAAAAAAAAAAATGATGTGTTCTGGAGAGTCAATACAGTAAATGACTTAAAGATTTAAGGACAAGAAACATCATCTACATGCAGTGTACTAATAATTTATGAGACTGCCTTAAAGAGCATAAGTGATGCATTACAAGACCAAGGCTCAGCAGAACAGTTTCTGAACCTCACTGAAGCCTGCCAGATGCTGCTGAGCAAAGGGCTCTGGGGTCCTCCCAGAAAGACAGTTCTTGTCCAAATGAGAAGAGCCTTGCAGACCTCCTCCAGGGTAAAAATAGTGTTTTGCCATACTGCCAAATTATTAGATTTCAAAAAATTTCCCACTTTGTTCCGGGGATGAAATGGAAGCATTTAAAGAGAAAAAAAGAAAACCAGCCTCAAACTGTTGAGTAGCTGCACAGCTGGACACTGTGGTGCCAGCCCCAGATGTAACCACAGCCAAAGGGGCTAATGAATGCTCACTTCTCCACTATAAACCTTTCCAACTGAGGATTTTTTTTTTTTTGATTAGTTAAATTAGTTCTTTTGCAACAAAAAGTTTGTACTGGATCCATGAGAACACCTGAAGCACTGGATTAAAGTCCCCTACTGGATCTATCAAAAAAGAGATTGAGGCAGAAAGTCATGAAAACAACACAGAGAGTCATCACAGCATTTAGATACATGTTATATAATAAGAAAGTTATTTCCCAGGTACTCCACTAGAGTGAAATTGGCACACAGGGTTTGATTTAAAGCATGCCCACTCTGCTGTGAGGAGTCTGTTTAATCTGCAATGGTCTCACAGCTTATTAGAATACACCCCAATAAGAGCCTAGGAAAAAATGTTCCCTTTTTTGTTCCCATTGAAAATTCTTTCATGCATAGTTAACTAGTTATTTTTTATAGAAATTGTGAAAAAAAAATTGTATCAGATATGCCATAATTTACCTTAAAGTCCATGAAGCCTAGAAGAGAAGTGTAACAAATTTTTAAGGTAGCAGGAATGATGAACAGCATTTCACACTGGCACTACTGGAGAGAAAAATTTTAATCTGTCTAAAAAAACCCTCTTTTAGTTCCCAGGAAAGCCAGCTGGGTAAAGGGACTAATTTTATTTTAATTTCCTAATGAATAATATAATTCACACCTATTTTTTGAGGAAAATATTAAAAGAGAGAATTTCATTACTACTTGGGGGATTTTGCAGCCATTAGAAACCTCTTCATTAAAGAAACTATGAGGGAAAATGCTGCCCAATGCTTTTAGGGAAATTTGTCACCTAACATAATATGCCCAAGAGAGTTCACACCATCTCTAACAATTAGTTCTCAAGCATTATTAGTATTAATAACTCCATGCATTTAAATATACAGATTTAAATTTGTCCAGAGTTGGGGCATGTGCATTTGGTCTGTTTCTTCTGCAGCTAAAACATCTGTTTGGGAAAGACAGCAACCTAACACCTGCTGTTCAAAGCAATGCCCTGGAATTTCCTTAGTTTCTCATTCCTTGTTGGAGAGCTGGAACAGCAGAGAGTACGTTTGATTTTTGCCTGACAGGAAAAGACTGTAAGGTTCCAGCCCTTTTTATCTTACAAGTAGTCTTCAAACAGCAGCATCTTCCCTAAACTCATCTTCAAGAAAAGTAGATAAAAATATCACTGTGCAGTTGATGCAGACACTTGTGTGACTTGCTCCAAGGTCTTAGAGGATGAAAAGCAGTAATAAAATTGAAACAGAACCTTCAGCAGGCCTCCCATGACAAAGGAGGTGGTTGTGGCTAACAAAAAGAGTAAAATAGGATCTGAGGAATGCTTCCTTTATTGCCAAAATTAGGGACATGCATGTATGTCATGAACAATGCGTACTGCTTTGAGATTCCATGCCACTAGAAAGTAGGAAAAATAAGAAAGTTTATTTGTAAAACTATGTATGTATGTCTGGGTGCCTCTGCTTTCCAAATGTCACATCATTGTCTATTGCATTATTCAAAGGAACAGATGAACAATGCAGTAGATTTGAAGATGGTTTTGTTTGGGAAATTTTTTTTCCTTTTAAACAGAAAAATAAGCTTTCTGTTTACAGAAGGATAAAAAACAGAGGCATCCATTTAAATTATAAGGGATACTTGTGATTACTGTGCAAGTGACAGTCTAAACACATTATTTCTCACATTTAATTTCTGTGTTCAGAAAAAGAGCTGCACTGTACAGCAAATTCAATATAGTCACTTTACTGCTGCATGAATGCACCAGGACTGAAAGGCTGAAGTTCAATGACACCTTACAGAAGCTGTTAAGACATGATAAAAATTAATAAAGCCAAGTCTCTGACAAGGCCATTTTATTCTGAGCAAGTGCTTTAAATAAAAAAGGCTCATTTCACCCTCCTTGAAAGTTTACATTGCAACTGAGCTTTTCCAGCATTAAATCTCTGTCTGCAGATAACTCCCTGGGATAACTTCTCTTTTTCAGAAATGGCACAAAGAAAGAGATGGTGACTTCTCCTGCAGAATTGACCTAGCCCAATGCAGTGCCACCCTCCTGTGCTCACCCTCGTCTTTGTTCTGAGGTTTCTGCATGCTGGCTACCAGAGCTCCTTTCCCCCTGGCTTCCTAAAGGGACAAAGTTAAGTTTCATAAACAGCAAAGTGTGCTAATTCAAACAAAACACAGGACAGCAGTTCTTTTTAGGCAGTAAAGTCCTGTCTGCATATTTTAGCCATTGCATAATTGTTACCTTTAGCTCATAAACTTCAAGGTCAATTTGAGGTCAAGAGTAGGTGTTTAGCACATGAAACTCAGAAATGCTGCTAAAAGCATGCTTTATAAATCACTGTATTTTCTTCTCATTTGGGGTATTTTTGTGTCGAGTTTTTTCTTACTATCTGGTAGGTTTTAATCTGCCTTTATAAAATGTACATTTACACAGTGCTTTCAAGCTAAAAGTATAATTTATATACCTGAAATGCAGATTAATATATTGCCATAGTCCAAATCTGGCTATTGCCTCTCTAACACCCACATCACATGTTGCAAGTTTGTTGAATAGCAGAACCCAGCCACTGAAACAAGGCATTATTAATTCAGAGCTGGTATCAAGCATCTGAAGGAATTTATGCAAGTTAGAGAACTTCTGATACACAAATTATTGAAAATTGCTCTCCCATACTTAAAGCCATGTTAAAGTTTAAACTCAATTCAATTAAATTCAATTGAATTTGTATTGGTCTCACTCACTTCTAGAGGTATCTGCTATAATATGTTTTTGTCTTTTATGTAGTGAGTCTTTACTTTGCTTAGGATAGAAGCACAGTGTATAATGTTAAGCATTATACAAAGATTGTTAGAATACTGTAACAGTGCAAAGGGGTTCCCAGACTAAATAATTACTTAAATCTTCACTGACATGAGCCTTCACACAACGGTAGTTTAGCGTGGTTACTGGTTCTGTGCACCCCCTCCTGCTTCTATGCTCTTGACAGGCATCATACAGCAAAAAAAAAAAGTCATTGATGCTCCTTTGTTAACAATGCAAAGGACTGCTTCACACCCAGGCAATAAAAGGTTGTGACTGTAGCTTTTGCATCACTCAGTCACAGAATCCAGCATTTATAACATGACTCAGGAGCACACAGGAGGAGGGAAAAAGTCATTTACTTCGCACTCTTTAATTCTTTGTGCTATAATGAGAGTATATTAGAATTTATGGCTGCATAGCACATATATTTTTTCCCAGGAGAAAAGCCTTTCATGACCTGCTTATTTTTGTGGCAATCAGGAGTTACAAGATCTAAGTCTAGTCATAAATGCGGTGTCCTGCTGAAAGGAGTTTGATACCTTTTTGATTAAAAATAGTTCAATGCTCTGTTGTATTTTCAAAACACAGATCAAAATGCTAAACCAACAGAATTTTAAAAAAGCAGGCTTTAATGATGGTCCACAAAATTAGTTACTTGTTTTTGAAGATGGGGTCATTTATTGTTAATTAAGCTTTTTTTTTTCATTATTTGATTACATTACAATTTGGCTTGCAACACAATAGCATATGAAGGTCAGTATGGCTAGAGGAGAAATCCTATATCCTGTGACAAATCCAATAACCATCAGGGTATTTGCTTCATAGAAGTAAAGCGTTTATTAAAATATTTTGCTGATTCGCTAGGGTATTGGGAGACATTTTGCTGAGTGCATAGCATGACATTCCCAGAAGGAGATACATTTTACAGTGAAGCTGTCAACAAACCTTTTCGTGGGATAAACTCTTGGCACAACAAAGAGTGTATGAACAGGTTGTGAGGATAGGGGTGCTAACTACAAAGAGTGAAGAGAAGTAGAAAGATGGAACCATTTTTCACCCCTCTGCTTCTGCTTATATGGAGAGGGAAAAGGTGAAAGGTAAGATTTTTTCATCGTTGCTGGACTAAACAGAAAATACAAGCATTCACAAATCATACTATCTTTAGTTTTTGAAAATAAGTGAGACTATCAAGGAAATGTGTTACTCCTGTATTTCAAACCTGAAAGAGATGTGCTTTGTGGTAGGAAGGGGAACATCTTCCTCAGCACTATCCAAAGCAGCACACCCCCACCAATACATGTTGTGCCAGCCCCCTCCATCATTCAGTGCATATTGCTGCTGCACATTCCCCTCCTTAAACAGCACGGTAAATAGCTATGAAATTCAACATGCAAATTGTCAAATATATTTCTGAGTAGCACAAATAGCAGTATGTTTAAAACTCAGACCAAAAAAGTAGGAATAAATACTGTATTAGAAGATAAAAAAGTAACTTACTCTACAACTGCATTTAAAGTTTGCCGTTTCATTTCTAAGGAAGGCTTCTGGCTCCCTCTAGGGGTTTCTACGTGTGTCTTCACAGAGCACACTTTTTTAACATAACCTATAAAAATATTTCTCTCTCATATCTGTAAGGGAGACGAACTCCCTGATTCTGAAATAACTACACATGCAAATAATACATGCAACCATTTTGGGGAAGAGATGCTTTTTATGCCCCTCTGTGGAAAAGGTAAAAGATATAACAAGCCCTCTTTTTCTACATCCTAAGTGCAAAAACTCAGCATGCGGTTGTTCTTAAATTACCACCATCTCCTACATGTTTGTGAGAAAATATTTCAAACCAAAGCAATTACATCTAAACCTTCATAATAATAATCTTCTGACAAACTCTGATGTGAACCATCACTAATTATTTTTTCTTAAAATAAAATCATCAGTCATATATCTATGCACTTCCTCACTTCCAGAGTGTTTTTATTACTATTATTCTGAGTGGTGTTAAAACATCGTTATTTACTTAATCTTTCAAAGTAAAATTGCAGCCTATTCTTGCACTTGAAACTATAAAGACAGTTTACACACTGCTAGCACACAAGGAATAAGCTCCCCACCTCAAATTAAGCCTAACAGTAACATAAGAACAAAAGAGTTAGAAAAAGAAGAAATAAGATTGGTGTTTACGATTTGTTACAAAATATTTATGCTCTCTATTATATGCTCAACAAGGTAACAAGGCCCAAAAATCTGTGTGCCTCTTCCCTGTGCTGGGCTGGCCATCTATGCTTTGCATCTTTGAGAATGAGGGTAAGAGAGGGTAATGATGCACCATTATAAGAAATTCTGAATTATTAGAGGCATCATTAGGGCATTTCTAACAGCTACAGTCAGCTCTGGGAAACGTCAGCCCCGGCTCACCTCCCTGAAGAGTGAGCGCGTGTGGATCAGGCCCAGCCCATTTGTATGAATCCCTCATGGAGCCCGTCAGCTGAGGGTGTTTAGCAGGCTTTGTATCAGCAGATGGCTGGCAGGCTGTGACGCACTCGCAGCAAAAGTTTAGCACAAAACTGAGCAGGAGCAGCTTCAAACCCAAGCAAGCCAACCCGTGCACTAAGACTAAAAGCGGCTCCGCGTATCAGCAATTCTGTCCAAATGCGTTGCCCAAATGTCCATAACTTGCTCGATTCAAATCTAATCAGAAGTTTGGAAGGCTATCCAGGGAAATGCAGCCTCACCCCTCAAACCACTGAACAAAGTGAGCCACGAAGCAGCACGGCAGCAACAAAGCCGCTGCATGCGTGCCCGCTGCACTTAGAGGGATTAGCGGGGGGTCAGGCTCCCATGGCCGCACCTGCAAAGCTCAACACTATGACATTAGCTAATATCCTGCATAAATCATATTCCTTCTGTTTCAAAAGCAAATAAATAGCTGTGCATTTGTCCTTTGACCTCCATTGCTGGGAAACCTATGCAGTTTATCTTTATGGCAATAGACCACGCTCAGCCAACCACTGCTGGAAGGGCGTCTCTCTGGTGTTTGAAGTAGAAATGAAATTCAAAGCTGCTATACCAATAAAGATTTTTTCGTTAATCCTTAAGAAGTAGCAGGGACTTTAAGAATTGTGAAATAAGGAAACTCAAAAAAATATAGTAGACTGTATCTATGGATTACACTGCTAGAACCACAGTAAGAAATGCCTCATTAGATATTCATGATATTACACCAGAAAACTCAAAACCACAGGTCTGATTCAGGAAGGCTGTGAGCTTTTCATCTTACTTTATAATACAAGGACAGACAATGAATTTTTGCCTGCCTCACTTTCTGCACTCTACTTAAAATTTTATTTAAACTCAGGCTCAGATCCCAATTACAATTTCAGTCTATATGAAAACACAGCAAAACCAGTTATTTATCCTTTACCATAAACTTGAAAACATCAAATATATAAGCATATTTGTATAATAATAGTATTTTTAATAAATTATTAGAACTATTAGTAGAACTAATACTATTTACCAAACCTTAAAAAAAAACCTTTTCTCCTTAGAGGGTATCATTCAGAATTTAAGAAATGCTTAATCTGAATAGGAGGAGTATAGAACTAAAACTTCACATTGAAATAATCTGGGTTTTTCGAATTCTAATTTTACAAGTGATTCTGTAAATCAGTATCTTGTGAACTATGCATCTAGAAAAACAGCTTTTTGGGTGAGGTGGGAGGACACACAATAACTAATCTGATATTTTTCTATTATTTATATTGTATGATCTGCAGGGACACAGGGTAGTGCCCTAGCTAATTGTAGAATCTTTTTATGACACCTGGGAGATTTTAAATAACTTGAGATATCTATTCCAGGAAGGAACTGGAAAAGAAAACCCATTAATTTTAATAATCAACTCTATTGATGTGTAATAAACACACAATATGTTTTGATGAAGTGTGTGTCTCGCATTTATAGCAAAATAATATAAATAATACAAAACATGTAATACATTAAGTAGCATAATAAAATTATTTAATAATTAGAAATAAAATTAAGACTGCTTTAAGATTAAATTCTAGCTTTTCCAACTGACAAAAAATCTCTATTGAGAAATAAATGCCATTCATCATTTCTACATAATGATGCTGTAAAAATTAGTTCTTGAAAATGCTACATAATACATGAATGAAAGTGTAGCAAGGTGAATCTAACATTTCTATAATTAATTTAAAAATCAATGCATTTGACTGCCCGTATTAACCAATGAGAATTTTGTTTTCTTATGAAAGTACAGCTGTGAAACAAGACCGGAGTGAAATATATTCAGGTTTCTTTTGTGCATGGGATTTAATTTCACTTTGAAGTTTAGAAATCCACACTGTGTTCCAGAACTATCAATGCCTGCTTGCACAATACCTTGGCTTAGAGGAGCAGCAGACAGTGAATGGCTTACAGGAAAGGCCCAGATGCTCTCTGCAAGCAGGACAAAGGAGGAGAACACAAACCTGAGCATGATCAGAATCCTGAATGATTTGTGATGTGGTATGAAGAGGTAAAATTACTTGTCTGAGATCCTTCTGAACTGCAGCATTCTTGGGAATGCAAATGCAACTTTTGGATTTAAACACAAGGTGGTGATATTTCTGTTTTATTAGACAAATAAACAGTATATGTAAAAGGTGACCATTACATCACTAAAACATACTTCGCTCAGTTAAAATCACCTTCATGTCACAGGCTTTTTCTTACTACTTTTCTTTTTTTCCTTCTACAAGATTTCCTTTAAATTAGATTGAAAGCAAAGACTTGATACATAAGGCTGTTTTAGCATAACGAAAAGCACAAGGATAGCTGATAACCTGAAAATCTCAAGCTGGCTTCAAGCATGAGTGGGTTTTAATCAGAATTTGGCAACTGAATTGTATTTGCAGCAGTCTATATGAATGAGCTCAGGCGGTAGCTTTACTGATAAAAATGAAAAAAGTGATAGACATGCTAAAGGTCTTCTAAGGCAAAAGTTGTGGGACTGAGTTCTGGATTTTTCCCAATGCTCTTATTTGAAGACAGATCTGACAGAATTTCCTCACCTTGGTTTTATAGAAAGATTTAAAGGAAAAAGCAGAAAAAAACCTCACAGACCAGAAAACCCCCAAAAACCTCCAAACCCAAAGAACACAAGAAAATCGAAACAAAAAAACAAAACACCACAACTATTTCTGGCAGGAATTTCTTGTTTATAACTTAGTTTGCTAAGGCCATTTTCATATAAGCTAAATTTAAGTAACTAATAAACTATCTAGAAGATGAGCAGAAAATCTGAAATTGCTTCTCATCCCATAAGAACAAATCAATTTTAATTCACTACTGTGTAGGTATATAGTTTATATGAGCTCACTTGGTTCAAGACTGTGTTTTTGATGGATATGGCCTTCTGTTTGTTCAGCTGTAGAAAAGAAGAATTCAATCCAGGTTGACAGTGAAAAAAGAGTACAGAAAATTTCATAAACTGAAGATTCTAGAATTATGACACCAGCTTCAGATATCAACTTGAAAAAAAAATTAAGAAGCAATATGACTCCTGAACTGAGATGTAAAGCAAATAAATAATCATCAGTATAAGAAGAGAACAGAAGGAAGTAAAAAAAGACACCCCTCCCAAACCTACCAGAAAAAAATGTACAGATTGTGTACTACATTTTTTTCATCTTCAGAATTTAATTAGCTCCAAAAGAATATTTCCATCCCTCTCTGCCACACACACATTTGTGCATTGACATAAATATGTATTTGGCAAACAGGATAAGCTTAAACTTTAATAAACAATAACTCCAATGTACTTCACAATTTTTCTACATAGTAGTGAAACTCATTTGCACTGGTTTGAGAAAATGGTACCTTCTTCCTGGCCTAGCACACAGAAGTACTTAAATAAAGCTCCACGTATTTCTGTTAACACTCCCATCATGTAACCACCCACTGTCTCCTCTCTGATCCCCAGAGGCCCTGCAGGGAGCTGAACCTGGAGAAGAGACTGGGGAGCAGCCACCTGGGGTTTGCTCTGACCATGCCTGGAGCACGAATGATGATAATACACAGGAAACCAAATCAGTGTTTTATTTCAAAATATTCCATCAAACAACTAAGGCCAGCAGAGGGACCCATAAGGCAGGAACAGCCACACAGCTCTGCAACTGCAAGAGGATAGTTTGAGGATGGCCATCAGGAGTTTTCACTGCGGGCCCCCTTAATAAGGGCTTGCCACAGACTGCAGATCTTTAAGCGCACTGCCCAGTACAGAGAGCTCCTTGTGCTGTTGCTCTGAAGAGGATTTCTTTGTTCCATTCTTCTCCCTCTCTGCTGCCATTCCTGCTTAACCACCCAGCCTGGGAAGCAGGGTGACCAAGGATGGCTGGAGGGTGAGCTCGCTGTCCCAGGGCAGTTTTGGCAGCAGGACAAAGGACTTGTGCTATCACAGGCTGGTTGGTAAAGAGATGTCAGGTGGCTCGTCACCTTCTCTAAACTGGCTTTATCCAAACTGCTTTTCAAAGAATAACAATATTTAACTAGTTTTATCACCACTGATGAGCCCTGGTGTTTCTTACCCACAGGTCCATGCAGGAGAGCAGCTGAAATACATCAGTCTCAGATACAATCATAGAATATCTCGAGTTGGAAGAGACCAACGAGGATCATCAAGGCCCAGCTTTTGGCCCCGCACAGGACAGCCCAAATACATCTGATACAACTTCAGGCCATTTCCTGGAGTCCTGTCACCAAAGAAGAGATCAGTGTTTGCTCCTCTGCTTCCCCTCATGAGAAAGTGGTAGACAGCAGCACCCCAGGAAATGAGAAGGCAAAAGCACAGTAGAAAGACTGAGTAGGTGCCCCAAAGCAACACCTAATCAGATCAAGCCATTTTTTCTTATATTTTTGTAAGAAAAAAACCCCCTAACTTAATAATCTTTTGTTTCACGGTAACAATGGGCAATAATCTCCATTTCTAGCTTCAAAATTAGACTTGTCACTTCACTGTGAGAAATTCGGTACAAGACATTAAGTAACATTTGCAGCTTCAGTTCCTAGCTTGACCACTAAATGCCATTAATGTGACAAGTTTTCAATTTGTGTCAATACTGACTGCCAATAGCATCCTGAACTGCAGTATAACTGGACACTGGAATTTAAGCAAATAGGCATGCACAAAGTACTTCAAATAGAGTTTCCAAATGCTGGGCTATTGGGCAGGGAATTCAGAGTTAGTTTGCAGTTTCAGGCCATGCATTTTGTGCAAAAGAGAGAAGAATGACAAAAAGAGAGCAACAATAACATACAGGCTACTTTATGATTTTAATCTGTTGCAACTGGCTTGTAATTTCCTCTCACCTTTTCACTGTCACAATCGTTACTGGACCTCAATGGTACAGCCCTTAAATAATATTTATCTTAATTTCTTTTTGAAGCAACACTGCCAGTTTGGAAATGAATTTGTAGTTTTTCTGTAATATCCGTGTGGCTGAACTAAATCCCCATAGTGATCCCATGACTAGTATTCAGCGGAAATTTCCCATACTAATGCCATTGAGAGTTCTAGGAACAACTTTTGACCAGATCCTCACTCAATGTAAATTGGATAGAGCAAATTTAGATGAGGTATGAGACATGTGTCTTTGACATAAAACTAAAGAAAGTTCCAGACATCTGCCTCAACAGGATTTTGTTCAAAAAACACTCCTACATACAAAGTTATAAATATACAGAAGGTTGTATATATTTATTCTAGAAACATATTTGATAAAGATGACCTTCTCTGCAGATCGAATTGGTAAAGTTTCTTGGTGGAACAAGAACCATGCAAATGAAAAGGGAAATGAAAAACAGCATTTTGTTCGATCGCAGCTTTTGTTCAAGGAAAAGACTACAGCAATGCAAACAAATTAGAAGGATCTGGCTGGTTTTTGTCGGTTTTGGGGTTTTTTATTATTTTATTTAATTTGGATATTTAATAAAACGTAGAATTGTGCCATCAGTATGTAAAGCAAATTAACTGTCTATGGTTGTACTTCTACCATTAGCATCAACTTCCCACATACATATGGCATGGAAATACCATACAGGCTTTAGTTCCTCAAACACATGAGGCTGAACTGTCTGAGCTTTCTCCCACTACAGAAGGAAAAGGAACTGTCCGTATGTGCGGTCGGTTCAGCCAGGAGATGGCAGCAGGACGCAGAATGATTGCTGAGGTTCTCCCACACTTAAATAAATGCTCTTGTGGTTAAGGTCAACATTTGCAGAAATGTTAAAAAGACGGGAGGGGAGAGGGAAGGGGAGAAGCATTTTTCAAGGTCACAACACTTACAGTTACACTGAACTCATATGTTTGTGGTTTCTGATACTCACTGTTAATTCAACACCATGAATGGCAATTATAATTAACACAAGAGATGATACACTTATGGTTCCTATGGCAATTTGTGAGATAGCAAGTGTGGCTGCCATTTTAGCAGTTTCCTTCATGCCATTTAATGCAAAAGGAACTTTAAAAAAATATTTTCATTTTAAAGAACAATACAGTCTGTCCCTTTTATCCCTCCTCCTCTTCTTGACATATGCCTCCAAAGTCTATCACAGGACTCTTCAGACTGGTCAAATAGTCCTGGGACTCCTCAAGGAGCTCTGTCATCTCTCCTCTGAAGTACTGCAAACTTCATCTGGCAGTGTCAGCACCACAGCTGGGTGGGGCCGCTACCACTTTGCTTCACCATGGTATCAGGGAGATGGCAAAGGGAACCAGTCCTCATTGAGAACCCACTAACTGAAGAGGGTTCTCACCATTTCTGTCTAATATTCTCAGACCTGTGGTTGCATCTAACTCCTTTTCTTTTGCACGAAAAAAAAACATGTATTAAATGTAAGTAAAATGCAAATATTCAGTGAATATTCAATAACATTTAAAAAATTAAGAGAGCAAAAATAAAAAATATTGCCTACAAATATATGACAATAAATTCTAAAAGAATAATGAAAGAATCAAAAAGCAGGCAGAAGATCAAGCAAGAGAAAAACTTCAGGCACTATTAAAATACCCTCCCTAGAAGAAGCTGTGACATGGATGGAGTCTGTATTAGAAGGAGATATTAGGGGGGAAGAAAGCCCACATTACAGTATTTGCCATAGATCTATTGAAACAAATTACAAGCAGAGGAATATAAAAACCTGGATGGCTCTTGACCATTGAGATAGCAGAGAAGTCTTTCAATGGGGGCAGTTTTTGTTTGACTTTATTTGATATATGAAATCAAATAAAGTGAGTAAAACTTATACATACATTGAGAAATACCTAAACAAAGGAAAAGAGAGAAAGAAAGCTTCTCCAGCAAATATTTCCCAAAATTACCAGGAAGACATCAATGACTCTGTCACCATGATATCTTTGCCTTTTTTCTCAAAATACTGCCTTACTATTGTGGCAGTGTGCTGCAGCCCTTTGTTTTACCACCGGCCCAAGCAGCCAGAGCACTGCAGGCAAAACCCACCACAGGTTCTCTGGGGCTGGGCAGGGGACTCTGAACAACAATAACCAGAGAGCGTAAGGCCTGACAGTAACTCTCTGTCCTAAAAGTGAAAAAGATTCAACTACTAAATGAACAAACAAAAAATACCTTGGTTTTGGAAATAATAGATTTCTGTGAGCGGATCTAAAATTGCTGAGGAAGTAATTTTCTTTTCAGCAACTTGTTAACACAGACAAGATTTTTCAAATGTAAATATGCTGAAACACACAGTCTCAAAGAACAAGAATTTTCTTGATTTATTACTACCATATTATGACATTATTTTGCAAAGGGATTTAAAAGTTACTGGAAAGAGTTTTCACAAAACCTCAGGACTTATTTTTTTCTTTTCTTTCCCATATTAAGCTCTTTTAAACAAAGCAAGATAAGATATGCTCAGAATTTATCTCCACGGTAGTCATTTCAGAGGGAATAAAAATTTCAATAGAACATGAAAAGCTACTTAAAAAGAGAAAAGTGTCTGTGAATTTTTGCAGAGGGAAGAAAATAAGACAGCTGTTTAGGTTACCATGTAAGAAAAAGAAACTGTATCTTTGATTACGGTGTGCTTAAAGCTAAGCAGGAGATATCCTATTTAGTAAACATGATTTCACTAATTTTTAAGAGGCTTAAAAATGCCATCACCAAATACTTGACTTAGTCAATCAGAATAACTGAAGCAACATATACAACTCATGCTGTAAAAAGGACTAGTCCAAAATCTGCCTCCAAACATTTTAAATCAAAGCCTCCCACTAGTATGAATACATCACAGAATCATGTTTAGGTTGGAAAAGACCTCTAAGGTCATCCAGTCCAATAGTTAACCCAGCACTGCCAAGCCCACCATCAAACTATGGCCCTAAGCACCACACCTACACATCCTAGAAATATCTCCAGGGATGGTGACTCCACCACTTCCCTGTCCAATCTGCTCTAATGCCTGGTCACCTTTTTGGTGAAGAGATTTCTCCTATTATCCAATCTTATCATCCTGCACTGTGACTGGAGGCTGTTTTCTCTTGTCCTGTCCCTTGTTACTTGGGAGAAGAGGCCAACACACACCTGGTTCCAGCTCCTTTCAGGCTGTTGTAGAGAGTGATAAGATCTCCCCCGAGCCTCCTCTTCTCCAGAGTAAAAACCCTCAGCTCTCTCAGCTGCTCCTCACTGTCCTCTGGACATGCTCCAGCACCTCAATGTCCTCCTGGTAGTGAGAGACCCAAAACTGAACACAGGATTTGAGGTGTGGCCTCACCATTGCTGGGTACAGGGGGACAATCACTGCCCTGGTGCTGCTGGCCACACTGATGCTGGTACAGGCCAGGATGCCAGCTTGCCAGGATGCCACCTTTAGATTATCTGTGTAGATGTTGTTTTGAAGGCGAGGCCGGGGGTAGAAAACATCTTTTTCTATTTTGGAGATTTTAGGTGATAATGAGAAGTCTCAAAACTCATCTCAGTGCTCCAGATTTTTTTTCACTATCTTATCAATACTAATTTAAAGCACCATCTGTAGGCTCCTCTCTGTTATTTGGCTATTTTGCTGAAGACTGAAGACGCATTAATTCCCAATCAGTCATATGCATGGCTACATCCAACACATAATGTAATACTTTATCACTCAGTGATGAGAGGTTTGGGATAGACTGCTAATTTCTAGACTAAACCAACATACTTTAAAAAGGAATCCAGCAGCAGAGCTTCTTTGACATTCAAAGTGAGAGACTGGTGTACCACAGGAAACAAAAATCAAAGAAAATAATGATGGAAAAGAGAAAGGTGATCAAAATATGCAAGTAAATGTAAAAATGTGAGGAATTTCTTCTTAAAAGATATTACACCCAAAAGGAATAGTCCACTTGTGTGACCAGAGCACTTAGGCAGAATGAGAAAGGTTAGGCCACTAAAACCCATAGAATTTCTTAAATAAGAAGAAATTTAAACCCCACAATTTTAATTTCTTGAAGATAATGAAGTTATCTGGACTGGCATGGCTTTACAATATACTGAAACTCTGTATCAGATAATATCTGTTCCTCTATATATTTTTTTTTAATGAATATGCTTTTGTAATGCATTCAGCTGAATCTAGCGGGATCTGTCAGAGAAGAGAGAGGGTAACATAGTTAGTAGTAACAAAAATTGTACCATGCTGGTTTTGGTCATTTTCAGTGGCACCCATCAGCAAAGGAACAAGTGAGAAACAATTTTATAAATACATTACAGAACTACAAAAAAGAGGACATTTGAAAGCTTGCTGTGTTAACTGTCCCTCATCCAAATTTGCACAACGTCATCTGGAAAAAAATCTGGGGATTTTTCAGGGCCAATGCAAATCTAGCCTAGAGCTATAAATCATTAATGATTTATTCCATTGTTGTTTTAAAGCTGTGCACCTTGACATTAATCTAGATGCAAAAGGATGAGGAAAAATTTCTCTTTGAAACACCACTTCACTGCAATGGCTACTCTGGTTAACAGCTTGGAAGCACCAAAAGTCACAGCTTCTTTACAGGAGAGCCTGCCCAGCTCTGTGTTCCCCAATGGAAATACAGCTGGCACTGGGGTGCAGCTTGGAGAGCTTCCAACTCTGGACCAGAACGTTCTCACTGCTGAGCAGTGGCTTCCAAGTGGTACAGACAGACCCACCCCTCTATCACAGCGCTTAGCACACATCTTTTCCCCTACAGGTGAACAGGTACAAAATGTAAGCAAGAATTTTAGGCTCATTCAAAGTGACCACAACCGGCAAAGGTTCGTCAGTGCCTTCACAAGCGCAACGCACACACACCCAAATGTTATAATAACCTAACTTTTCATTTGCCAGAACACCAGTGTCTATCTTAGCAGTTTAAAAAGCTTTAGAAAAAATGCGAACAGTATCTTCAGAGGCTGAAGTTGCTGGGTACTTAGAGGTCAAGGCAATACAACCACCTACTTGACATTTCTGCAAGATAGATTGTTTCATTTATTGCAGTTAATCTCTTAAGTGAATCTCTCAAAAGACCTGCTTGGAGCAAGTGAAACACTCTTTTAAACTCGTAGGTGCATTCTTCAGGCAAATAATAACAATAACAACAATTCATTTGCAAGTATAAATGGCAGCCTGCACAAAATACATGACCTCCCTATCTACGCTGTGCATATAGAGTACATTTTATTGCTAAATGTCAGTTTGTGAAACCATGGCCCTAACAATTCTCAGACTGTAACAGCACACTTCAGCACCATTTTTATTCTTGATGAACAAAATCTGTGCATTGCCCGCTGCAGTTAGTCTGTACTCAGCAGGTTTCATTGTTTGAAAATAGCTCACAGAAAAGATGGAGCTCCGTTTATTTTGAGCTGTGGAATTTAAGCTGTAACTGCCTAATTAGATTTCAAAGCCCACTGACAAACACGATCTAACTCCTTTTGAACATCTCCTGATACAGGCACTGAAGTGACCTCTACAAGATGTGGGAACTTCAGTAATGAAGAATTAGGAAATATAACTATAAAAGTCCTAATAAACATGAAGTGAGCATCACAATCAACTCAACAGCTGCTGTGATTTTAGAATTTATGACAGATTTATGCCTTGGTAGTACATTTCGTACACACCGAGAAGCAACTCCTGCCGTATCAACCAGATTTTTTTTAGTTGAACAAAAAAGGGGACAAAAATGTAACCCTTGCATTCCTTTTTGAAAAAGGCAAAAATCAAAAGCTTTTGATATCCCATGTGTATTGTAGCATCCTCACTTTGATTGTACTTTATATGTACTTAAGAAAACACAAGTAAATTCAAGGACTAACTCAATTTAAAAAAATTAATGTGGTAACAGCTAAATTTTGTGTAGTAAACAGGCTCAAATGCAAAATACAATGTTAAGTCCCTCTTCTACCACTACAGAGCATTCCAGGTCATGGAAAAATTAGTCACCTCAGAGGACAAACCACAAAACTGGTGCAGTGAGCAAGAAACAGCCTAAAAGTAGCTAACAGGAATCCAAGAGAGACACTTGGGTGCCTTGATGCAGCTCTTTACAACTAAAATAACTGATTTAATGGAAGTTTATTTCCAGGTAGGTGCACACCCAATCTAATGCCAGCTCTTCAGCAAGTCAAAAAAAAACATAAAGAAAATCTAACTTAATTTTTTTTTCTAGAATTTTCCTTAAAATATTTAGAACAAGTGCCAGAGTTTTCACAGAATAGACCCATGAGCCTCAAAAGCAGCAGTACACTGAAAAGAAACTAGTGGAAGAAAGAGATAGAGGGAGAGCAAGAAACAGAGTGGGAAGGAGAAAAAAGCAAAAAAAAAAAAGAGTTGTAGTAGCCTTGAAGAAATGTTATTAGGTGAAACAAACCCGGTGACCCTTGCAAATGAACAAGACTCTATGCTGCAAAGGAAGGAGAAAGAATCACATTATTTTCTGCCAATATGACTCAGTGGAAAATTCTTTCCTATCCCAAAAACCAAACCATTAGTCTATCCTGACTTGCCATCCAGCCAAGTATCTTCAGATCCTGGCCTTTCCTCCCCTCCCCTCTTTTGGCAAAGTCCCTTAGCTTATCTGTTTTACTCAACCACCACCACATTCCCGGGACTGATGGGATTTACACCGTCAGTTCTCATGCAGCAGAACCCAGCCCTGGCGTTAACCTCTCCTAACCACATCTGAAGCTAAGCTGAGCTTTCTGACTTGGGCTACCCTGCAGTGCCACTGACAGCGCACTGACCAAGGTCAGGGCAAGGGCACTGAGAATGAAATAGCCCTGGGGAGAAAAAGGTGTGCAAAGAAGAGGCGCAGGGGGAGGAAGTGGCAGGACGGGGAAGGTTCAGAGATGGAAATGCCAGCAGCTAGACTGCACTTCATGAAGATAGCCAGCTTCACCCACAGAACTTTTACACAGCAAAGGACCGGCAGCAGATGGGAAAGTGACTCTATATCACTCTCTGAACCACGGGCACTAAAGATTACCCTCTGCCTCTCCTTGTCATTGTTTTTAACTGCAGGAAGGCAGAAGAGCTGCCTGTAGCCTAGCAGAGGGGAAAAAAACCCTTCCTAATTACATTGGCCTGAAGACATTTATTTTTTTCCTTCCTTACACCTCCCACTTGAAAAACTAAGACACAACTCAACTCACTATATTCATTCTGAAGATGAGAAGGAACATACTTGGCCCCTGCTGCTATGGAAATCAATACAACCATTTATAACTGGGTGTAACTCCACATATCTCATTCAAAAACACATACTGACATTACTGTCCTACATGAAAGGACACTATGATCGCTGTCCTTTCAACAGCATAGCTTTCCACATCTTTCTTTTGATGAAATATCTTCTGAGAGAGGACAAAAGCAATATTGAGAAAGCAACTGTTGCTTGATACTTGCATTTACCACTATTGCAGCATTGGTTTACAGGAGCAAGTGTCTTCTGTGCTCTACTATGCAATTTCCAGGAGGATTCAGAATGGAAAAACTCAATATCCCATAAAATGGTAAACAATTCTAGAGACAAGAATAAGGCAGTTTCAAACACAGGGAGAGGACATGAAATATAATATTAGATTGCTATTCTTTTGCTTTTTAATCTCAGTCCCACTGAGAGCCTTTATGGACTATTCATAGTTAGGATTCAGTGTGTTTGGTATGTCAATGTGCTCTACAATAATTCTACTAACAATTTAATTACTAAAAACCCCTTTTGCCATTAGACTGTTAACATCTGAGATTGATAACAAAAGCACGGGGTAATTAGATGGGGATATTTAAACCAAATGGAATTCATGTATTTATTACACACTTGGTCGCTCATCAAAAATTAGGTATCTAATCTGAATATGAATGATGAGAAATAACAGTGATGGGGAGAAAAAAACAATTAAAAAACAATACAGAGATAAACGTAATGAGTTTTTCTCTTCTTATCCATAAGTGCCATTTCTATTCCTGATTATAAAAGCAGCCTAATGTGATTTCCTCTTTGGTTTATGACTTCAGGCTGGCAGCAAAGCACATTGTTAATTGATCAGCGGAAAAGACTTCATTTCTTTTAGTTTATGTTTAGGCTTTGATCTTAATTTCTCTTGTGATTTCTGCCAGGATTGTTTGTCATACTTTAACAAAATCCATGAACCACAAAGGACATGCTAAGCTTATATCTAGGCATTTGCTTATGAATAATCTTCCTATAGTCTGATTTACATAATTTTATTGTTTAGTGGATTCTTCCAATGCAGATATATTACTGCCAGTGCAACTGTACTTAAAGTGGTGTCAACTGAGTGTGCTTCTGTGAGTTATAGTTAGCATATAACAATCTACTCTGAGATAAAATATAGCATATACCAAAACACAGTGCCTCAGAGGAAATTCAGTTAACAGAGCACCAGGAGGAAAATCAGTTTGGCTATATTAACCTATAGGAATGTGAAACACAAATAGAAGATAGACATTTTTAGAGCATTTCTTAGAGCTTAAGAATCTGTTGGTTGTTCTGTTTATTTTTAGGGAAGTAATGCATGTACAATTCTGCCCTTGGGTTTGGGATGCTTAAGAATTAAAAACTGACATTGACAATTAATTTTGTTTGGAAAGGTTGGCTTTCTGTGATTGAATATACTGGGAAAAATATCACTGGGATATTTTTTAAAGCATTCAAGCTATTTTATAGGGCTTTGTTGATTCTAAAAAAATTGCTAATTTCAGGACTCTGAGCCAATGATCACACACTAATGTCATTATAAAATCTAAAACATTATCAGTGTCATAAGAATACTTTCTGACCCCCTCACCCAACAGCATCCCTAAGTAAAGACCTGCAGACTTTTCATTAGTTATAATATGCTACCCCCTTTGAATTACCTTCATGCCTCACAATCTTTAAGATTCTTCAGTCCCAGGAATGCCAAGACTCGATATACAGGGACACTCACTGCCAAAACCCTTTTATTGCTTTAGTTTGAGTCATTTGAGTCCCTTAATCCTTGATCAGACCCCAAAGGCATTCTGCACTCTGAGAAGCTGGTGCACACTGATGCCAGGCCAGTGCAGCCACTGAAGGAATGGGCATCAATGAAGAGGAATGATGCCCTGAAAGACACTCCTGAAAACCAAACAACCAATCAACCCTCTAACCCACCCCACTTTCCTCCTCAATCAAAGCAAGGCTTCCAGATGCACTATCACTTCACAAAACTGGTTAACTGCATTGTCAAAATTGGCACTGAGCTCAGGCAGCCAGACCCTTGCACGGGGCAATGAGCTCAAGGGTCATGACATTCTCTGTCACCGAGAAAGACAAAAAAATGCATGCTCTCTGTCAGCCTTGGGGATGCAAAGTTAAATGTTGCTTATGTTTTTCATAGTCCTCGATCTAGCTCTGTACCTAAAAGCAATGTAAATTATTAAGAGTATTTTAATTACTAGTTTTGTCGCACATATAGGGAGAATTTTAGGGAAAACTGAAAGAAAGGTAAATAATTCAGATGTGATTGCAATGTGCACATTCAGAATGCAAAACAAAAATTTTACAAAGATACAACTGTTTCCATTACAATCCCAGGCTACATTCACATGGTATAATATGGGAAAGCCTCCTTTTTGCCCTGCTTCCAAACTGTGCCAGTGTGATGTCAAGCCTGAGTTGGCTCAGCTTCAAGACAGTCTAATACTTTAGATTTGGCAAGCAATTTTCTCAACTCTGAGATTTTACATACAATTCTCACATCCTCTGCAAATAGCCTTCTCACCAGCAACAGCTTTGTAAGGATGTTTTAAATGTACCCTAACTTGAAGGCATGAAAAATATAGTACCAAGTTATTAGCAGCTATTAGTTAACATATCAAACGTAACTAAGGAATAACAAAGAATGAGACTCACCACCACTGCATCCCAGTTAATGGAACATATCTGGTTCTTTGAGGAGGGTTTAACTTCATGCAGTTTGGCAACACAATAGGTTAAGAAAAAGCTCTCAGTACTGAATAGATTCTCTTTGTGGTTGAAACCAAACTTTGAAATTATTATTGCACAGCTATTTTTCTTTATATTTCCTGGTGCACACATATAGTTTTGTAATATTTTTCCAAGCTTTGGTGCATTCCAAAACAACTTTTTTTTTCTTTTGTCAACAAATTTTGACTCACAAAGGATTTTCTTTTCCTTTTCTTTTTACAAGGAAAACTCTTGGTGGGATTTCCATATGGATAGAGATTCTCTGTTTTAAGGCCTGTAGGATAACAGGGAATTTTGACTCTTCACACCAAAAAACACTAACCTTGCTGGAAACAAACCGAAAAACCCCAAAGGAATCAATGTTGAACAACACCTACCTGGCTCTCAAGAGATCTCTCTCTGTGCAGTAAGAACAAGACTGTGTAGTAGGTTCATACAAAACAACCATATGTCTCTTCAGTTAACCTAACCAGAGATATTCAGACTAAACTTTGTGTGATCACTTTCTCACACACACTTTATTGAAGCCATGGGATTAAAAAAAAAAAAAGAAAGCATTCAAGTGCAAAATAAAAATAATCCTAGCTCACATGGACTGCAAAGCATCCTCAAAATAAATGTTTACATGCCAACCCACCTACTTACCTACTGGTATTTGCGCTTAAGCCAAGAAGGCAAGTGAAAAGCTCATACTGATTGCAGTCATGTATCTTCTGGAAAGCTAAGAGAACATAGGAAAGCTTCAGGCCAGAAGGATTCAAGTCAAATACCCAGGGGAAAAATTTCAAGTATTTAATGCCACAAACACCAGTTTCTAGTTAGTTTAGCTCACACCAAAGCAGGGTAAACTGGACTGCAGATTTACAGATTTCTGAATACGCTCCTTAGCCACTAGCATTGCAATAATTAGGACAAAAAATTTCTCCTGAGTATTTTAAAAAAATGTAGGACTAATGTGTTTTCACAGACACATGAATACCCTTCTCTACTCATGTAAAAATTGCATGTATAAAACGAATTCCTGAAAACAGACCTAAACTGAAGAAATGGAATGGTTTGAACAGTAAAATGTATTTCCAAGAGCTGTGATACAGACTGCTTTGAAATATGAACTCCATTGAAGTTTCAGCAATTGATCTGAAAACCATTTAAAGCTAAAATCTGAAATTCAAGCAAGGCATAACCTTTGTAAGTATGTCAGTACATCACAGAAACATTTTAATCCACAAATAAATGATCTTGTACTGATGAACTATTTCTACTCCTCCTCCCCCTCCTATGACACTGGCTTATCTCAGTCAGTGGAAAATGGTTTTGCCATTCTCAACAGCCAAGGCTTAAAAGGGAGCTGCACAAAACCCAGGTTTTTTCATTTGGCTTGATAAATCTGCCCCACCAGCCAGATAAAATTACAAAATCAAGAAATTGCCACACCAGTGTTCATTTTTATGTAGAGTATTAGATTTTGATATTAGAAGCAAGGGTCCAAGCAAGCATATGAAATTAGTTCGATGCTAAGGCCACACTAACATTTAATTCATGCTTCTGTACGGCCTCAGGCAGAAAGTCTTAATTCTGGGTAGATTTTTGGAAGGAATCTGGTACACTCTTACTCTAATTTTAAAATACAGGGAGACAAAGCATATAATCCAAGCATTATTAATATGATATAACACAATGTTACCATTTACTTTTCTCTCATCTTATTATTCCATATATTCAGATTATAACATTGACTTTTTTCTATATTCTTCATTTTAGAATCGTCTTTAAACAAAGTTTGCAAATATTTCATTTTACTAATAAATTTGCTTTTTCTGTATTTTAAAACTTGTCAGAATTGTTTTTAGTGACCCTAATGAAACACGATATTATTTTTTTAAATAATGTTTAATTATGCTTTTGTGGCTAGCTCTTAACCCTCATTTCAAGAATTATTTCAAATTATTTAAGTAAAAGAACGCTACTATTAAGAAATTAGTAAATTACAGAAACTGTCTTAAGTTTGGATTCCACGTGAGTGTACAGAATCCTTGTCCTACAAGGTTTGACAGAATGATAATGCAAAAATGTTGTATGGCTTTCTAGTCTACAGCTCCAGCAGTCTGAAGATGAGTAATTTTGACAAGTTATTTTGAACTGAATGAAAATTATAGCAGTTAAAGGCCTGCTTTTCAGGAAAAAAACTGAATAATCTCTTTGAGAAGGCTGAAAGTAAAAGTTGACAGCTGTCAGTCTGGTTTGGGGTTTCTTTTTTTTTTATAGTTTTCTGAGGTTAGTGAAGGATTTTTAAGCTATAAAAAACTGTTTCTGCATAATGCAGAAATGAATACAGAAACTTGATGCAGCTTCATGCAAATGAAACATGCATACACAGTACAGCACATTTATGTTAAATTGTACCCTTTGATAAAGTACTGAAAATAATGCAGGAAGTCAGGTATAATCTACTCCAAACCTAAATACCCTACTAAACAACAGAAACACAATAGAAATAAGCAGACCCAGATAATTTCCCAGTCTTATTTCTTAAACTGAGTTTGTTCTGCTACCCCCTCAGTTAACAGATCTGAAAATCACCTCCTATCTCCCTCCCAAAATTCACAATCCAGTTGGCTTTACCTATTTTCTTGCAGACTCATGTGACTACAACATACATCTGTGGCACCCATTAGAGGCAAAGGCACATTTGGGAGAGCTCGTTCTTTCTGGAACATGCACATCTTTTGACAACACTGAATGCTTATGATTTATGACTTCTAAATCTAGAAAATAAGTTAAAGAAAATTCTAGTCTGTTTCCTGCTAAAAAAAAATTAAAGCAGATCTGTAACAAAAATGTGATTTATTTTTTTTAAAAAACAACAGTGTTTAATATAGTACAACACAAATGGAGTCTGTCACATTACAAGTCTCAAGGCATTTCACAATTTTCATCAAAAGCTGACAAAACTCTGTCTAGCTAGATATGACACAGAAAACAGATTTTTCTACTATTATCTTGTGACTTAACACGGTAGGTGAATTTCAAAACAAAAAAAAACAGGACAAGTGCAAGAACATGTTAGCTATAAAGACTGAAACTCTTGAATTCAGGGTTAGAACTTGGCAAAGTCTCTCTTCAGGGCAAGCAGAATTTACTCACAGACAAACTCATGCTTCACACCACACATCAATCTGTATTTTGTTGAACAAGCTGAGTGCTTCCAGAATAGTGCTAAAATCCACGTGCTGCATAGAAATAAAGGCTCTAATAATAGAAGCAGTGCACCAAGTACATGCAGAAACTATTACAATTTCTATAGCAATACCTCTGTTAAAAGCAGGAGATGTTTTTTGTATCTGGTATATACCCATGTCCACATCCAATAGCAATATTATGTCTAACAGCTACAATCTAAATTTCTTCAGAGAGGGACATCTTTTTTTTTCAACATTCCTTACAGAATCAGAACATCACCAGCAGGAGAAAAAATCATTTAAAAAAGGCTGAAATTTTATAATAGCCTCTTTTTTATTATTTTGTAAGTATTTGGAATGTGAAGGTTGATGTAAAAAGTCAACAGAGCCAAAAAATTTTAAGGAGGAATAGTTATTAATCCCAAATATTTTTTTTCTCTCTCTCTCTAACACAGAGCCAGTCAATATAAGGTTTGGAGCTGGAAAGGCAAAAATTCCTATCATCCTCATGACTCCCAAATATTTTACAAGTTGATATGCAGAAGAGTTTCTTCATGTAATAACACAATAGTTCGTCCTCTGACAAGCTAGAGCTGGACAAACTTGTATAAAAATGAAGTTGTCTGTATATGTGAAGAATAATCTATGATACATAGATAATATTTCTACAAAAAATTGAGTAGCACTGAACTTAAACATACTTGAGTACTGCACAGTGCATCTACTGTTTATACCCCAAATAACACAGTTTTGCTGTCTTTGCTATGCAAGTTCCAGTGCAAATTTTTTTACACCTTTGTTATACCATCATAATCACCATGCATTCCAATTTCAAATGGAAGACCAAAGAGAACAGATTTGTCTTTGAATGTCATTAAGATCAACTGAGTTATTAATTGCTTAAGGAGAGCCACATGGGCTAATGTACCTCACACAAAAACATCTGTGCTACTGCTCCCAGGCCTAAGGAAAAGTGAGAGCCACAATAGCCCCAAGACTTTCATGCTGTATCATTACACAGCAACAAATACAGCAGCCTTGCCCTGGCTTGAAGGTAGTAAGAAATGGAGATACAAATCACTGGGATTTCTGTTTGGTTCTGTGATTTCTTAGAGCTCTCCAGAGCAAGCAGCCCAAAGAGAACACGACTCTTCCTTCTCATGTTCTCTGGGAAAGAAAACTGCCAGAACTGCTGAGATCTGCTGCTCCTAGCACAGTTCCAGTTTGCACACTAAAAATTCCTAGTGTGGAGTGGTGACAGAATCCTTTCGTTTCTTCCAAATACTTTTTGCAACATAAGTGAGAAGTGCATATATATATATATATATACACACGCATATATGATGGAAAGTGTGAATTGTTTTCACTTTAGCATTTGATCACATATCTAGCACAAATGGGAAAGTAGTAGACATACCCACCAATTATAGGGCATATAAATGCAAGAAATACATCAAATACTTTTATTGAAGAGCAGTAGTACATTTATGCCAATTTCAGAGCCTTTTTTTTACAGTAAAGCAGTATTTAGTAAATAGAGACATTGACAACATGGCAATTCCAGCCAACCCTCACAGATCTGTGCAGCCAGAAGTACTTAAAGAGCTCACTGTTTGGAAACTTCATTTCTAAGTTTACCTAACACCAGGCACAACATCCTGAAACCTTTAGGTGCAGCTGAAATACAAACACCACTACCTGCACATTTGTTTAGCCATAATAGGCTAGAATTAGGCAGAATAGTGGCTGAAGAATTGTTACTGTCCCAGGTCTTCAGATGCTTAGTCTAACTTTAGTTTGTTTGGGATCTTTTTAATCTTACTGTTGGCAAGAAGGCATCTCTGTTCAGTGAAAGTTGATTGCTTTGGTAATTAAAACCAACTAGGTCTGCAACTCTTAAAGACACTAGATCAAGTCAGAAACTAAATGCTCTTTCCAACCCAAAACTTGAAGACAAATCATAGCCTCTGAGAAGGTGCAAAGACGCACACACACTAATCTTACCAGCTGGAAATGTTAAATTCCTCTTTAGAAACTAGGCTAATACCCCTGGAAATTGAAGTGTTTACATATATACCCTACTTTTTGATAAAACCTACATAAAAGGAGCTTCAGAACTCCTTTCAGAAAAAAATACATTCAGCATTTTGTAGCTGTGTTAACAAATTTCCAATTAAAAAACTCTGGTGGTTATTACAAGAGTTTTTTAATCACAGGTCAAGGGTATTTGCAGATAAATTCACTGTCTTGTACTCTTAGTTTTAAAATAATAAAAGTTGAACAAACTTAAATTATTTGATTTTCACAAACGTGTACCTCTAAAAGACTCAAAATATTTTCATTCATTGCTTAAATCATGTTGTCCCCAGTCACACATACAATATGGGCCAGTATCTTTGTGCCAGTTTCCTCAGAATTTCTCTATTTCAATTATTATTGTTGGTATTTGTCCAGAATGCTCTGCAACTAAATGCCATTTTCAGCCTAATTTTTTAGAAAACAGGACTTATAATTCCAAGTTGGAACACACGGATAAGGGCATTTACTCTACATCATTGCTACTTCAGCAGTAGTACTCAAATTTTTTATGTACTAAGCAAAGAGCAGCTCCAGTAGGAAGAGAGAAGTCTCAGCATTTACAAAGCTATAAACTCTCTCCTTCCTCTGCTTTCCCCATTCAAGTCCATGACCATAAAAACAAAACACACAAATCTGGCTTTGGTTTGGGTTTTTTTTCCCACTTAGCACACCTTGATCCCACACATAGCAGCACGCTGGAACGACTCCAGTGCTTTCAGTGTACAGCAGCACTGAGGGAACAGAGCTAGACTGGAGACTCTCCTTCTCCATACCCAAGAAGGGTGTCAGGACAGCACACCTGAGAGCAGGACAGCCAGCTGAAGGGAATTACTGTCAGATCAAATAAAGGAGACTCAAGAAGAATGGGCAACACCTTTAGTCAGGCTGAACCACGTCCCAGTGCACGATAACATCACTGCAGTCAAAGGATGGCACCAGAGCAGGGCACTACTCACTCAGGACAAACAAAACCCAAATGATCAGGAAAAAAAAAGGTTGGTTTTCTTATTCTCCAGATCATGCAGAAAAGTAATTTACAGTAGGTCATGTGCTCTTGTCCACTCCCTGGTCTCCCCATGCACAGAGAGGCTGACCCTCAGCCATGCCAAGGCCCAGCTCCATCTTCTTCCCAATTTTCTAATCTGCCCTTCAAAAATTCCTCTTTTTCTGGATTTTGTCATTCACATCCTTTTTCCTGGGATTAGCAAACCCTTTTCTTCACACAACCCATGGATTTAACAGAACATTTGTGAACACTGCATCAAGTATGGGTTGCTGCTACTACGTGGCATGTTCATCGATCAGTGAGAGCCCAGAGAGTGCCTGGAAAGCTGCCTAGAAGCGAACAGCCACTCAGCAAAGGCACACCTTCAGAAGAAAGCATGTTACAAAAGCATAAACGCTGTCTTCATTTCCTAAGTATTACAGGAACTAAAGTTTGCCCAGTATGAAGTAGCTAAATACTCTCATCTAAACCAGGGCAGTACTGAATGACTCCACTTCAGACACCCACACATGGCTCTGAAACAAAATACTACAAAAAAACACTGGAACAAGAGTACTGGGAAACAGTTGTTACAGATTAAGGCGCTGCTGGCAGACCTATTTTAGGCTTGGCTGCTTCCTTGCAACTTTTAATGCAGGTAGGTCTCAAGCACTTGTTAAATTAAGAAAATATCTAATTCTGTCTAAAGAGTCAGAAAGTGATCAAAGAAGAAGGGAAATGAGGGAAATTGTTTTCACTTGCATTAAGAGAAAAGCAATCTGCTTAATAATGGTGTCCTTTTTCTTCTTTTTGGGGTGTGTGTGCGTGTATGTAAAACAGATTTTTAGCTCAAGAAAGAAGAATACAGCTTATAAACCAGATGTTGCAAAGATATCCTCATTGCTGAAAACTATTCAGCATGTTGATATTTGGGGAAGCTGTAAGGTGAGAATCAGAGTGTCTCAGGAGTCTTTTACAATTATGTCACATTTTGCTTTGCACCTCCAGCCCAAAGGAAAAAATGCCCCATGAAAGGCTGGTTAACCCATTTCATCTACCACATTGTTCATCAAGACAGCGAAACTGTAATCCCAGTAACCATACGGAAATACATCATTATGGATTCTGAACAAAATTAAAATTAAAACAAGAAATAGTGATTCTTGAGGGGGAAAAAAAAAAAAGTACACTTCATTGACTTCTGTAGCACTACTGCTTAGGAGAGATTTTTTTTCTTTTCAGCAGCTGCCAGGTGAACCTGGCCATTTTACAAGCCTTATTTTAGTGCTTTGCAAAGGAAGCTGTGAAGCACTAATGAGACAATCATGTGATCTTTGGATGGAGGTATTTATTTAGCAGAGTTTTACACCATCTACCTTTCACAAGCAGGAAGCTCATTCTGTCAGCAACAGCAGTTCCACAAACAAGCATCAGCTTCTTGCCCCTTTTGACCTAATTTTTACTACGTTGTTTAATATAGCTACCACCTGAGAAAAGGTATCTAATGCTCAGAGCTATTAACAAAATGTCACAAACACTGTGGGCTTTTCTTCAAGGCAAATAAAAGTTTATGCATCCCACATAAGGGACAAAAGGACATTTTTCCCTATGCTTGTCACAGAGGCTATATTGTATTGTATTATATTGTATATTGTACACAATTCTAGGTATCAGTCAAGAAAAACAATAAAGATCATAAGATCTTTTGTCATGCAAAGGAATCTCCAATATCAACCTTTCAGCTTTTTCTAGGTTGTTCACATGGATCTAAGTTTTTAAAATTGCTTTCATTCTTTTTTTAAATTTATTCTCAGTAAAGTATATATGTCTACAATACAATGAGCATATTGAGTCTTAGTTCCAGTTCATTCCAGTATTAGGGAAGTCTGAATGTAGCGTGTTCAAAGATGGTTCCTCTAAGTCTCTCCAATTCTTTTATTACCTTAAAATACTTTTCTAAAATTGAAACATTTTTTTTCCATATGTCAAAATATTGCCAGTAGAATAAAGCTGGTAGTAATTTGTCAAAATATTTAATTGCAAAAATGATTTTAAAATCAAATCTAGCTCCCTGAATTCCTTAGAATATGCTGTCAAAGAGACAAAATGTTTTCAGAAGAGCTTGAAGGATTTAGCTGTATTCATGATAAAAGTGTTTTAGCAAAAGACTAATGCAAGTAGCAAAATGTATAGACTGTTAAAACTGACTTCCCATTTTGTGCCTAAAGCTGGTTTACCATACATAACTTAGATAATGAAAATTACAATAGTGCTTTGTGGAAGCTATCTATACCTCTAGACAGACTTCCTCCCTTCATTTACATCTCCTGAGGAAAAGAATGCAAACAAAACAAACAAACAGGAAACCTACCTGACTACAACAGAAAACATTCATGCACACCAGGGAAAACCCCATGACCAAAAACAAAAGAAACAAAAATCCCAGAAAACAAAACCATAAAAACACTTATCCACTAAGATTTTAAACAGCTATCCACTAGGAAAAAGCAAAAATCAGAATTACACTCTTTCGTGACTGTACTTTCAGACTTTTGATATGCATATTTTACAAACATAAAAATCTTGAAGAATATTAAGGCTATAAAATTCAGCATTTTGAAATCACAAAACCTTGGATTAGGGTTGCCTTTGACATATTAATTTGGCTGCTGTTCTTACGTGGATTATAGCAAAAATTTTAATTAAGTGCTTCTGTGCTTCTTAGGATCCCTGAAGTAGGGATGAATGTTACTCATTTAATGAAAAGCTTTTATACTTTGTTCCCCTTATTCACTGATTAAGGTTCCAAAAGCAGTTTATCAGACATTACCTACATCCTCCTTTGAAAACAATTATTCCCTTCTTCAATGAGCTCCCTAAAATGCTGAACAAAATCACTTTGAAACATATTTTATTTTTTCATTATCCCTTCAATATGAGAGAATCCTACACAGAGCACTTTGGTCCCAGTCTGGTCTTTTGCAGGTGAGTTCCACAACGCCAGTTTCACCACAATGCTGTCCTGTGCCAATATCCATGTCTAGCCAGTATCTCCACCAGCTTCCAAACCTAACAACCTTAATAATCCATGTGGTGTTGCCTCAGGTCCCTATGGATGTCATCTTATCTAGTTAACAGACCATGTCTTGCTTTACCTGCCAGTCTTTCCCCTAAAGTTTTACTCAACTGAGATTACTGCTTCTCCAAAGAGCAGGTTATTTTATTACCATGACAGTGCTTTATGAACCACACTCTCGGCTGGGCTTGGCCTCCACCACCTCAGATACTGCCCAGCACACATAAAGTAGATTCTGTGTGGATCTGGGATCTTGCAGGAACTTTTTCACTCCCATGTAATACTGCAGGGTTGGGAGTTATTGTGTGCCATTCAAACCACCCTCAAGAGCCTTTTCAAGAAATAGAAAATTCCCCGATTTGTTTAATATACCTTAGAATTGTACAAAAGTCCTGTTTCAGCTCTTGAAACATCTATCCCTCATTTGAATTCACCTCAGAACTAAACTGGAGAGTGAAATGGTGGCTGAAGAACTGCTTTTGTGCTTTGTTGAAGACAAAGAAATCCTCAGCCTTCTTTTTACGTCTGGACTTGACAAAAGCTTTCTCCATGTGTCAAGAAGGGCAGGGTAGATGTGAATGTCATGCCTTGAACCTCCAGGAAGAGGGCCATTTCATACAATATGATTTCCAATAAAATCTTTCTTCTTTTAGAAGCATAATTTTTCCCTGTATTTTACTGCTATAGTTACATACTCAGAGTCTCTAACAAGCATCTGTGAAAGTACCTGAAGGGTAAAGAAAAATCTGCCAAGAAAAAAAGGTTGGATTCTCAGGTTTGGCTTTGAGAAACACTACTGAGAAGAAATTCTCTCTTAAATTACACTATCAAAAAACCCTTCTGGATGATACAACTTACACATTACCCTTTTTCAGAAATACATCTAATGGTGCATGTCTCAACACTCACTGTTCCACACAATCTCTGTGCCAGGGGTATCGATTAGAGAGTTTTCTTTCACATTCAGGGGGTGTGGAGGAATGATGGTCATCAAGAAAGCCAAAACAAGGCTGAGGTTATTCATGCCCAACAGGCACTCTGAGAGCTGCAGATTGCACATGCCCAACAATGCTTTTCATTCATTTTCAGTGACTGTGGGAAGTCAGAATCAGTACCACACACTATATGGTCTACGGAAACAGGCTTTGGCCTTCAAACTATGGAAGCTGTAGTTTGGATTAGCCTTTTCCTGGAATTTCACTATAATAGTACAAAAAATGGCAAGGATTTTTGCTGCTGATGCATAACTTATCTAATATAGCAGATTTTGAAGAAACACAATAAAGCTAATCTGTTTTTGCAACTTACAACAAACACTGCTTTTCTGCTAAACTTATTAATTCTAACACATTAATTTCTGTGAATAATATTTGAGGGAAGAAGAGGAATGACAAGTATAACTGACTGAATCAAGAAGCTCAATTTCCCTGAAAGCAGTCAGATTTTTAAGCTCTTGGAAAAGCTGCTTATAGCTATGCACTTCATAAAAAAAAAAATCATCTAACAGGACTAAAGCAACATACAGACCATCATGTTCATTTTCCAGCTATATTAAGAAAAAACCCACTTTATATAGATATTTTAATGTTTTTCAAAATACTGTGCATTGAACTGTTCTCAAAAGGGAGATATCTAATGCAGCCTAAGAGGCTGCTGGCCTCCCTTGCTGCAATGGCAGTCTTGCTGGCTCTTCTTCCAACTTTTCCACCAAGATCTCCAGGTCCTTTCCTGCAAAGCTGCTCTCCAGACAGCTGGCCCCCTCTCAGAATTGGTACATGTGGTTATTCCTCCCAAGGCTGAAGTCCTGCATGAGATTGCTGTTGGTGCATCTCTCCAACCTGCCTTAATGAAGCTGCTAAGCAGTTCTGGCACCAGTTACCTTCCCCTGGGGAGCTCTATCAGTTACTGGCCTCCAGCTGGATCGTGTGGGGCAGTTCACAAAACCTTTGAGGCTGGCAGCTCAGCCTGTTTATAGTCCCGCTCCCTGTTCACTTATCTACCCATACTTCATCCATGGGAATGTTACAGGAGACTGTGCTGCAAAGCTTCCTGCAGTACAGAACGTGCAACATCCACTCCTCTCCCCTGCAGAAGGCTCTCAGATTGGTGAAGCATGATTCTCCTTTTTAAAGTCCACACTGACTATTCCCAACTACCTTCTATTCCTTCCTATGTCTGGAAGTGACTTCCTCTGCTGTTTGGTCCCTCACTCTCTCAAGGATCAAGCTGAAGATAACCAGACTGCAGTTCCCTGTATTCTTCTCCTTGCCCTTCATGAAGGCAGGAAGGACATTTTCCTTCTCCCAAATACCACACTCTTTCAGGGATAATCAAGAGTGGCCTTCACAAAGACATTGGCCAGCTCCCTGAACACTCGTGGGTGCACCCCACCAGCTCCGACAGACTTCTGCATGTCCAGTTTGTGTTCCTCAATCTTCTTCCATTGTGGAACAGTCTTCTGTGATCTAGACAGTTCCATGCACCTGACTCTTGAAGACCAGCAAAAAAAGACAGGATGGAGAAGATATTGAACATCTCAGCATGCTCCATGTTCCCTGTCATCAAATCCCCTGTACCAGTCAGAAGTGGGCTCACGTTTTCCACAGTCTCCCTTTCGTGGCTGATACACCTGCAGAAGCACTTATCACTCTTGCTCTTAATGTCCCTTGCCAGATTAAACTCCAAGTGAGCTTTGGCATTGCAGACCCTGTATCTCTCTCTTCCTCCAGAATCACCTCACCCTGTTTCAACTTCCCTTATGCTTCCCTTTAATGCCAGATTTCTGCTAGGACCTCTCTGTTAATCCACACAGGCCTCCCAGTAGTTTTGCTTGACTGTCTACACATCAGGATGGAGCTTGCATGGGGAGATGGTTGAGAAATCAACCAGCACCTCTCGATTCCTCTTCTCTCCAGGCCCATATCTATTCTAACTTTTATGCAGCTTGGTAACAGGGCTGTGCTTGCAAGCACATCCAGAGCACCTAAGTCCTTAATTCCCCAGGTGGCGCAGGAACTGCCCAGGGAGTTCTCTACAAGGATGAAAAGAAAGGACCTATTTACAACTCAAGCCGCAAATATGTGTTCTGACTAAGTGCCAAAGGAGCTTGCCATGTGAGAACTTTGGATGGTTCCACTGATTCCCCCAGGCAGGTCCTGCTGTGTCTTAATAAACTCATCTGTTTCAGTGTGCTGATTATCATCCTGAATGGAGTCTCTGGCCATTTCAGCAAGATGCTCAGGCAGATTCTGCAGCAGAATTAACCAAACTGCACACAGATAAGACACTTGCAAATAGACAGTAACCTGTTCCTCTAGATGTAGAAACGGTCACGTACAATAGTTTCTGAAGATTACTCGGGAGATGATTTGTACATAGTTTAAGATATTCTCTAGCAATGACCACACACGTGCCAGGGAGATCACACCACACCGTGAGTCAGCTGGGGTGCAAGAATTCAGCAGAACTATGGTTTGGGGAGTCTCGTGCAATCCAGAAGAAAACACTGTTGCAAGAATCCACCATTCAGACCAGCAGCTGATTGCTGTGTTCAGGAGATCTAATTGTTGTGGCAGTCTCGGTACCATTCATCTATTATGGGACACCACCAAAGCATAATTGTTTCTTTTCACTACGAGAGTCCACGACCTGAAAAGCCATCCTCAATCACAAATCCTTTATACTTATATGATTTCTGTTTGTTTACCATTATCAATACTTTGTAGGCACCTGTAATGTCAACAAAGCAACTGAAATATAGCCTTTTGATGCAGAAACTGCTACTGTGTCAGTAAGCCAGAAAAAAAATTAATGCGATCATAATTCGCATCTACAATGAATTAATTGCACACCTACTACTAAAATAACATTTTACGCATTTATACAACTACTCTACTAGGCTGATTGGGAAATTAAGCATACAAAATATTTCAAACATACACTTAAAAGGCATAGACTTAAATACTTCAAATCTCATTTTTCAATGAGGGAACAGAAGCAGATCACTGCCTTTGATTAAAAAGCTCCACTGATAGCCACCAATATGGCACCTGTGTTGAGACAGGGCTAAAAACTTGATAGATATGTAACTACCTGAAAAAAATAGGTGACTAGAGAAACCCTGCAATTATTACAAAAATATATACTTTAGAAGTACATAGTTCTGCATATAATGCCATATCTTTTATGAGTGCATATTTTCATCCTTTACTCATGATAATGCTAACACACAAAAAAATGTGTAACAAATAACTCTGTAAATATTCCACACATACTTTTAAATAGCAGTAGAATACATAGACAGATTTCAAAATTTCAACGTTCAGATTTCATAAATAGGCATTTAAAATTTCCCAGTTAAAATCACTTCTAGCAAGTTATTCATAGACAGTTCAGATCTCCTTTTCTGAAAAATATCTGAGCAGTAAATTAGCTTACAAAATAATTCAAGAACGTGTTCTTGTAACAATCTATTTTGATAATCTTAGTATATTAGTTGAAATAATTAATATGTTATCAATCTAACATTTCCATTACAAACCAGAATTCAAAAGAAAGTATAGCCAAAAAAAACTATGTAAAAAAGGCAGAGCAGGTACAGTAAAGAATAAAAATGACTGTTCACACACACTGAATCCAGAGATGCACAAATTTAATACAAACGGTATAAAAGATATCTGTGCAAATTCCAACTCTTTCACCTTCTTCCACCACTTTCACTATCTTGTACTATACAAACCAAATAGATAAAAAATAAATGGTTTGGGCAGCATTCAGAAGATTCTTACAATATTTCAACTCTTTTTTCAGTTGTGCAAATCGCTTTATGAAATTGCAACTCTGAATACTGAAATGACATTGCAATAAATATTTATGGAATTCCTGTGCCTTTTTTTTTTCCCACATCCCTGCCACAGCTGCATGGATCCACATTTAGAAAAATCTCTACCTAACACACACCAACAAAAATTTTCTGATAAAGCCTAACACTTAGACATTCATTGCTGAACACAATTTTACAAGAGAACAGAATTAATTAGACAGTCCTTCAGATATACTTCAAGATTTGAACACCAATTCATGCATTCCAGTGCTGTTGGCATTGACCTAGTTATTCTATAAAGGAAAATGCAGTTTTTCTAAATGACAAACTATTTTGATAAATAGTCAAAGTCAGGAAAATCCAGGAAACATTAGCATTGTTCAGAATATTTTTTGTAATATAGACATGAAACAAGTAATACTATTTTAAATGCTTTGACAATGCGCTCATTTACTTCTCCAAACCAGATAAGACTTTTGGTGCTTACAGTCAGGTTAATGAACAAATGACAGTCATTTACAACATCAATTCCTGTGAAATGCAATTAAACTGAGGAAGAAAACATAAGTAGTTATGACCAAAATTTTTAAGCATGATAAAATGATTAAGGCAAAGTGAAATGACAGAAAGAGTGTTCCTTTCTTTATGATTAGAATGACCAAATTGGTAATATTGTTCTGGGATTCAGAGCAGACAGTGCAGAGAAATATTTGTTAAACACAGATGTCATTTATCAAGATGTATGAAAAACTGTAATCCAGTATTGCATTCCTTATCCATATTAATACATGAAGGGAATAAAGGAGAAAGATGGCAAACCAAAAATAAAAACCCTTCTGTGCAGGCTTCTACTCCCTCAGTGTGACTCAGACAGCTCTCCTAAAGAGAAGGAATATGCATTCCAAACATCAGCCACCTCACTCCAACCACAGCAGGGCAACAAGCATCTTTGAGGGAAAATTGCATAAATATCCATGTGTGATTGCTACCAACCAGCTTTAAAAATCTGAGCGACGGCACCCTTAGAAACATGGCATCAGAAATGTGATCTAGAAACTTTTAGAAGTATTCCTTGACCACAAATAGACAGCTAGACCCAATAGTACAGATAAATCAAGCTAAAATTTTCTGACTCAGTGATAGAAACATCAACATATGCAACCTTGAAAATACTTTTTAATATTAAAAATTAGAATTAGTGTCTCACTTAAAAGACACTTCTCATTATTAAAATAATTATGGAAAAACACGTTTGCAGGCACCACACTGAATACACAAGAAAATATAATCAAGCTGATGCTGCTTTGTTATAAGCACATCTGGCACCTGAATTCAGAAAGAGCTTGGGTGGAATCCCACACCGTTAAAAATTAGTTTGTACTTTTGTAGCTTCATAAGCCTGTAAAGCCACAAAGGTTGCCTTTAATTACAAAAGGCATCATCAAGTATTTATTACATAAAACTTTATGATTCTTCGTATGATCTACTCATTAACTGGGATATATCCACTCTCATCTGAGGCAAATTCCAGTGGCAATAGTCAGGTTTTCACACACTGCTGTCCATCTGTTAATCCCAGCTAAAGCAGCAAAGCAGTGCAGAAGACACCTCCCTTTTTTTCAGATTTTTTTTTTGTCATTAGTTATTCTTCTTGTCAGCCTCAGAATTCAAGGAAAGAAACTTAATAACTGCCCATGTCTGGTGCTGAAATTTATTTCCAGGGAAGCAGTGTCTTTCCTGCAGCTATTGAATACTTGGAGTGAGAAACATTTAGAACTCCCTCAGCAATTCCCAGATGAAAGCATACTACTTCATTAACAAATGCTCCACATTATGGGAAACAGGTGAAGGAAGAAATGGGAAGTGTAGAGTCCTTTCCAAACTATCCTGCTTCCACTTCAGTCTAGATGGAAGGCTACAGCCAATTTGTGCTCTGCTTGCCCCCAGGTTTTCCCTAACTAGAACCATAATTCACAATCATGGGTCACCTCTGTATTTAGGGACACAGATGTTTAGGCCCTGCTAACTACAAAGGGCTTCACAGAACTCAGAAAATAAAGAATGTCCAAAATCCTTACTTTGTAATAAACTTTTTAGGCTCTGTCTTTGCCACCTGACTCCAAAGAGAGGGATTCTTTCTAATCAGTCACAGAAGAAAAGCATTTGTATGCAAACAGAATTAAGCTATCAGTAAAGCACAATGGTTGAACGTGGATTCATTAAACAGGGCTGCATCTGAGGACTAAACTAGGCATAGGGAATAGATGGGGGAAAAAATCTATATCTTAAAATGTGATAGGGTCCATTTACTAGATGAGATGACTGTTCTCTACAATACACTACCCAAAGGCACTTCCAAAACTGAGGGAGTATATTACATGGAACTAATCAGAACTTTTTTCCTAAGTAGGTCAAATGTTGAAAGAAAATCTTGAAATCTTATGCACTGTTAAAAAAAAAAGTCTCCCAAAAGCAGTACTGCCAAGGTGCTAATCACTTTCTAAAATCTAAAAACCTTCTGCATAAACATTACATGTAGCACTTTAGAATGCACAGTCATACACCTGAGGCTGTTCTTTCACTGTCATTTTAATTCAGTCTGTAATAACCAAATGAATTCTAATTAGAAAAATGCCTTTATTTGCATATGTAGTTGTTTAACTCCACAAAGATTGACTTGTTTTTTTTTCAGAAATCAAAACATTCCCAGTTCCAAATGGTCAGGAGTATTTAGACTTCAGATTTTATTCTTTGTTTAGAAGAACATTAATAAGACAAAACAATATTTATTTGTTTTTCCTGGTTTTATTTACAATAGGTATATTACACCTTTGAATAGCTTTGAGAGAGAATGAGGCATCATGGGGAAGGACAGTGAAGGAATTCACAAAAAAAAAAAAATAGCTTTACTGCCAAACTTCAGAGAAGACGATTCTGACTCAGGTTCCAGCAAACACCAGTTACACACTGTCCTGTCCCATACTCCACATAACTTTGCAAATTCCCAAATTAAGAATCTCCCTGCTAGAGTGTGTTTCTTGGCCATTATTCTAAAGCCTAACTGATGATTATCCATTATTATCTTCAGGTCTTTCAGAATCAAATAATATATGTGGATGGGTACAGAAGAGAAGAGAAGCCATGGATTTAAATGGGAATACCATTAACATCTCTGAAGACATATGCAATAAATCTCTGTGTGCCTCCCGGGCTAACAGAGAGTGGTTTAACTGCAATTAGGACAGCACAGAACCCTTGCTGCTAAGAAATAGGCTCAATTAGTTTGGGCATAGTACCAACACAGCTTTCTGTAATCTCAGGATAAAGCAAGAATCATCTACCAGCTGTTTGTGGCATGGAAACTGTAAACTAGCATCTGTCTAAAAGGGACATACTGACTTACTGATATTGGAGCTATAAAATCAGAATTAGGATTATAAATTTTACTGAGTGGGGAATGATGATTGGAAGCAGCAGAATCAAATTGGAAAACAGATAAAATATGTAAAAGGATGACTTCTCATTAAAATGGAATGGATGGAAAGAAGTGGGTAACTTCCTGGGGAGAACAGGACTATACTTGAGTATTAAAAATAGAGCCAAAGTAGCTCCTAAACCAGGTGAGATTTAAAAAGGCTCAAGAAGAGTTTGCACCTTTACCACCCATAAAGAAGCAATGTGCTATATTTATGTGCAAATTTAGCAATGTGCTATAGCCCAAACTGCTGCAAACTGTGCTTCAGCAAGAGCGTCACATAAATGAAAGTTATTTTTTACTCTGTTCATGGGTTTGGAGGGATTTTCTTAGTCTATAATTTGGAGAGATTATTATTTGGAGGTCTATTATTTCAGAAGGGTTTCAGGGTTTTGGTTTTTTTGTTTCCAAGAACAAAAAAAAATCTGCACAAGGAAATAGCTTGTCAAATAAGATGTGTCTTCTAGAAAATGCAATAGAATACCACACTTGCATGCATATATCCTGTGTCTGTTAATGCAATTACTAACAATTCAGAGAGTAGGTAAACAAGACCCTCACAGAGTCACATATAACTAAAGACAGAGTCTAGAATGCTTTCTTGCAGAAGGAACAGATTATTGCAGTGAAAAGTACTTGAAAGGTGAGGGTTCTTCAAAAATAAGAGGATACTACCTAAACACACAACTCAATATTACCGTCCAAGGGAAGCTTTGCTTTATGTTCTTCACATACATAACCTGTAATCGATACATGACTATAGGTATGTGTCAGAGTCACACAGCAATAACATGAAATGATATTTTTAAGCCCAAGTCAAAGTCTGGAATGATTCCTTATTTCCCCCTCAAGTTAACTTATTGAGTTAATTCAAGGCACCAAATGTGGTTTTGTAAAATAGTATATAGTCTTCCATTTGTTCTGGTCTACAAGTATGTGTTCAAGCAAGAAAAATAACCTAAGTTAATTAGCAAATAACTAACTTAAGGAAGTACAGTCTTCAGACTTACTCAAAGCTTTGCCATGCCTTCATGGAAAATAAAGCAGCTCTCCTAATTCAATCTCCACTCTTAAGTATTCTTAGTAGACATGCGTGACAGAGAGAGAAGGTTTTGGGTATAAAGCATAAATATTCATTAAGGAACTATTGCATGGCCTTTTCAGAAAAATACATGTCTGAGAAAAGATTATATTCTTTAGAACTTTTGCCAATTTATTATTAAACAGCATTCAACTGTCTGTAACATTTCTAAATGCAGCAATTCTGAGTGAGTGAGTACATGAAAGGATAAATCTGGTTCACACAGTCTAAAATCTTCTTCACAGTCTGGGAAAACACTACAACAGGGAAAAAAATTCATAAGAAAAAATCTTCATCTGTCAGTCAAAGATTCTCCTGGCATAACTTCAAAACTTTACTCCCACTTTGCTCTACGTTTTGATATAAAAGTTCATCCTTTCAAATCATCATGTTAGACTCAGCTAACAATCTTGCTAGAATATCTGCAAACAGAAATCTGTAAAAGAGTAAAAAATGGTTGCGATCTCCCAAACATTTTTATGACCTCACACTTTTAAAATTCAGTGTTTTGTTTATTCCTAAATACTGTGTTCATCTGCCTAGGATAATTTGCTTAAGGACCTTTTTTCTTCACCCCTCTCCCTATAAAGACAGATAAAAAAGAAACTGGAATCGTAATACCAAACATGAAATAACACTGTTCATGATTTTTCCATGAATTGTACTGTTTACTCCAAAATTTTATTCAGTATTTTCTTCTGTACGGAAACATGTATTAATTCCACCAATTTTGTATCTTATTTTTTTAAAAATGCATATAATTTGCAAGTAGATGCTTGGTGAAAGAAATAATCTCTCAAGACATAAGACAATTTCTTACATAAATGGCAGCAATAACAGTCTTTTGCACAACAAAGATTTGGCACATAATAAGAAATTAATGAAAATCTATAATTACTCAGATTATAAATTACAGAATTAGCAGCAGGATTGTTTTCATTTACAAAGCCAAAGTAATTATAAATAATGAAATAAGAGAGCTCTAGTAACAGCCTTGGTAAGAGTATCAAATTAGCAAGCTGAGAATAATTTGAAAAATGTAACAACACTAAAGAGCCATCAGAGTGATGATAATTGGCAGCATCTGCTATTTCACTGCAACAGTACATCAAATCAGCTGCAAATATAGGGCTTTTTTAGCTTTCTCACAGAGTTGTACACTCTCCTGTCTCCTCTGCTTTCTAACACTCATGCAATGATCATGCCTCATACAAGAATATTTGCTAAAAAAAGGGATTAAAAATAAAATGACATACCAGTATTTATGACACAATAGGTGCTACTTTAAACAGAAATTCAAATAAGGCAAATGTTTTCCAGCCTCTATTAAAATATTCTCAAGTATTTACTTGGCAATTTCAGCTCTGCTCCTACAGAATTCCTGTATACTCTTCAAACCAATTCTGTTCCATTTCATCTTCCACCAACATTGGGTAGACAATTAGATCAAAAAAAATCATACTATTCAGTGAATTATAATATTAAAAATTCTCCATTAACTCTTGAAACTCACACTGTCAGAATGATTCTGCCACTATCTGAGATATAGAGGAGGCAACTCAGAAGGTTCAGAGAAGCTTTAAAATGCTCCTACTTCCTATAAGCTACAAGTCCTTCAAATCTGTCTAATTTGGGCTTCATAACCATAGTTATACTTCTGGATTAAAAAAGAGTTCTGGGAAACATCAGACCCCACCATTGCTCTAAACCCAACAGAAGTTTCATTTCCTATACGGACTCAGACACCGAAGGTGGGAATGCACCATGGAAATGATTTCAAATTCTAACCCATTGCACACGTGTCATTTGCTCTCCACAGTAACTACAGAAGATGACAAATGCAGGCTGGACCTTGCAAGTACCTACGATGGGGAGGGAGATTGCAGACAGATGAAACGATGGAATGTGCAACTGCCACGGACACGTTCCGATGGAGCTGCTAAGTAACTTCTCCGATAAACTGTGAAATCTGAGACAGCTTCATTTCTTCCACATGCCACCAGAAACAACTACATAGATAGTGCAATACCAAAGACTCCCTCAACCATTCTTCCTGACCTTCTCCTTCCTATAGAAGTATTATGGGATCAGATTTTGAAAATACAATTTAAAATATCCAGCATATATATACTTCACCGCATACTCAGCATGGTGACTCGCACTACATTTAATGTAGCTGAAAACTTCATTGAGCATTATGAATTTTCTAGTCAAAAGCTCGATTTTAAGGCCTGATCTGCCTTAAAATCATTCTTAATTTTGCCTATGTTGTGGACACAGAAAACGGTACTGTTTAAATTAGAAAAATGTATCTGGGAAGGGGTGGGGGGGTGTGCAGCAACCTTTTCCATAACATTAACACCACATAGGAAATAAATGACACAGGAAAAGTTTCTCTGGAATTATTTTACATTTGCTGGCACACCCTTTTACTTACATATAACTGCAAGAGAAAAAAATTGAGCTAAAGAAGGAAAACTATCTAAGAGAAAGCCGTAATAACTAAAAAAAAAGGGGGGGTTCTTGACTTGAAAGGACTCCTCTACCCCAGATTCCAATGAAATTCATTAACTTCACTGATAGTCAGTTGAACAGTAAATAACATGAACAAGTCTACACTTGCTATGACTCTTAACACCACAGATTTTGAAATGAATAAAAGAACAACTGCTTTGAGATTAAATACTGGACTGGGAACATTGATTTGAAACACTGGACAGAATTAGGATCCCTGAGGTTAGGCTCTGGTAACACATATAATTACATGATGGCTTCTTCTAAGACCAAAAATAGCTGGTCTCAGGAATAGCACTAAGCATATCTGAGTGCTAGAGAGAAAAGGAAAAAAGAATTGACAACAGTTCAACAACAGATTCCTCACACTGATTGACTAAAATACCATTTTTTAATTACTTTTTGCCTCCCATTTTGCAATAAACTTGGTACTAACATTTAAAAAATTTTCCTCTGCACACAGAAGAGCTAAAAAGATATTTTTAGCCTGGTTTCCTAAGGAAATGAAACTTATCCGTTAGGCCCTCATCACAATAACTTCTGAATTCATGGAGTGATTTCTGCCAGGTCTGACAGGGTGTGAAACATATTAGATTCCCAAAAATGGCAGCTGGGAGAGGAAAAGGAATGTCAGTACTGCTCCCACTGTGGAGCTGCCTTTGCTGGACTTCAGAGAGAACACTGTGGAGCTCCTCCCCGCCACCTCTGAGACCAGGCTGCTGCAGTTGTGCTGCTCCGAGGTCCAGGTGGAGTGTGGAAAGGACAAGCCTGGTTTTGTCTGATTATCTCGTTTCCTTTAATGACAGCTGGGATGATCATATTTTTGCATGATTCCAGTTCAGCTGGAAACGAAAGTAGCATTGCCCAAATCCCTCACTAAAAGGTATCTTGTCACAGGTCCACCAAGACTTCTAAGAAGCGTGTAAATTTGCTGAGGATCCAGCAGCAGGCACTGCAATGCAATGAAGGCTGAAGGAAGGGGTGAAATTTGTTACTAACTTGAATGAGGGAAAAATTCAAAAAATCCATGGGGAACTCTTGTAGCTGTAGAACCAGGCAAAATAATAACAACAACAACAAAATTCGGTATAAAGAAGTAGAGGACGACACTAAGGGTTAAGATGTCTGCAAACTAAGCTTATTTTGTCACCTAGTAGGAACAAATTACTTGCTAATTATGCTCATGTTGCTCAGATGAGGGATGTGGATGGCCTCAAAAAACAACACTTCCTGCAGCTATTACTGCTCTAATATTTTTTTAGACTTAACATCCAGTAAGTTCTGTAAGAAGAAAAGCATTTATTTTTTGATGGCTGTTAAAAAGGCATCAGTATTAAAGTTAAGCTATGTGGAAGTCTTTTCATCACAGCCCACCTGTATATTAGAGAACAAGTGGCTGGCAGCCCCAAGGTCACTCCCAGCTGAAAGATCCACAGTCCAGCATGTTCTGTTGTGTGAGATTCAAATAAAATTACTTGTAAAGGTTTTCAATGTGAGACTAAAAATAAAACTATAATATTTTCAAATCCTTATTTTTGTCAATCTGATGAAGTTCCTCAAACATTTGGCCTCATGTTTTCAACTTTCAAAAGTAAATATCCAAATATGAAAAGAATGCATAGCAGCCACTTTGTAAATACCTGCTGTAGAAACTATAGAGTGATAATGTGGATAGACAGCTTGCAACAAAAAAAAAAAAGTATTAAGAACCCAAAATACATTGACAACTTCTGAACCATGTCTTCCCTAGGAAAAACATCCATTACTGGGGATTTTTCTTCTTGCTTGTTTGGGTTTTGGGCTTCCATTGCTAGGAAAATTATCATTAAGAAGCTTCTAATACATTTCAAGTAAAGTTATTGCGTAAAAAAATATATTGACAATGGAAGTTAGGTCATCCCACTAAATGACTGCAATAAAACTGATTCTGAGCTGATGTGCCCTTCCCTGCTCTTGGGGTATATTTAGCCACATCAGACACATGATCAGTAAGACAAAAAGAAATAGCTGTAACAAGTAAAATCCCTATCACAACTTCTGGCTGCATGCTAAGAACCCAATCTAACTGCCATGCAGTAAATATAGGCTAGAACCTTCCACTGTACTGCTGCCAAGAAACCAGGCTTGAACTTAACACAGACTTCATGGCTGATTGACAGTTTTTTGAGCAAAGCAATCATAAACCCAGCTTATTTCAGTCTTAGTTAAAAATCTCCACTGTAAGATATCCTCACTTTAGTGCACTTAAAAGTGAAACTAAACTAAAAGGTATTTGCTTGTTTATATAGCCTATTATTTAGGACCTTAAACTGTAATAATTATTACTACTAGGACCTGCAACAGAAACCATCAAAGACAAATCTTCCAACCACCAAGCAGTAATAGCAACCAACACAAATGTTTCAGCTTGTGAAGGACAGCACAGCACAAGACACAGCACTTGTGAAAGAAATGGAATTTCATTTCTCAACTCATTCAAAAAACATCAACCACACCACTTTTCAGACCTCACCAACTTGCATTATCTTTTCAACTGTTAATATTTTGGCAATTAGCTTGTAATTTAGCAGGTGAATATATCCTTCTGACCCTGCATGGAGTTTGCTGCTAAGGCAGGTATATGTCCAAATGTATTTACTATTAACAACACAGAGGATCGCTTTTTATGATTATGATATAATAACACAAAGCAACACATCTCATTCAACTTTTAACCACTGAGGATCTCTTTCAATTCAACCTTCAATTTAGATCTAAAATGAAAGGAACTTACCAGTTAGGGTGTACATGGTCTCTCTAAAGTAACTTATGGTGATTTAGAAAGCTAGCAAGGCTGTTCTGATATTAAAAGCAACAATGAAGGGAAGTGGTTAGTCAACTAGCTAGTTCTGCTGTTCCCTCCCACTTCTTAACAGCAGTACCTATCTCTCTGGGGTCGTAATTCAGCTCACTATCTCAGTTCTTAATTTTGTTCATTTTTTAAAAACCAAAATCAAAAGAAGTGTGACACCACCTTTGCAGGATTTTTTGTGTTTCAAATCAGATGTTCAATACCTATATTCATAAAATACAATATACTAGATACAACATCCAAGCAGTGGTAATCTCTGTTTACTTGGAGGGAAAAATTAAAAACAAAAATCACAACCAAAAACCTATTTAACAGTAATTTTTCTCATTGCTGCTTTGACTGAAGATAATAACATTCCACATTAGTGGGAAAGGAAGAATAAATTATCTGTATATATCATTAGTCAAGTTACCTAACAGCCCCAATCAAGCTGATTTTCAGTTAACAGACAGGAGATTTTATTCAAGTACTTATACATCTGTACCTGAATAGAGGATGCTATAAAACAAAAAAAAAAAAACCCGTATTTTATAGTCACTTCAAGTGACTAAGGGTAATGAGAGACAGAAAATAAGTAAAAATTATATCATTCTTTCAAATTAATATGTTTAATTTTTACCTTAAAGCTACGTTTGTTAACATATTTTCATACATATGCTGCATGTTTTTTTCATTTCAAGTTACAACCTAGTTTTGTGGAACTTATTTCAAAATTCAATTTCACTGCTTAGCCATGTTTTTTTTTTTTAATACACGATGTTTAACTCCATGCATTACAGGAATTCTGAAAGAATTAACACAATCTCAATGCCCTCCTTTAAACACCAAGAATTTCCACTTTTAGCAACATTGGAAAAAAACAAATAAACAAGACACCTCCCTTTGTTTCTGTGCAATAAAATAAAATTGATTGAGTTGGTTAAAGCTGAGCCACAGAAAGAGCCCAAGTTATCCTCACATTTGTGGTCTTATGGTCTACTCAATATTTGCCTTTGGCAGTCGTAAAGTACATCAGAGATTTAGTGCCTACACCCAGAGCTTTGAGTGCTTGAGATAAACCATAAACTACACCAAAGTTCAGCTTCTCTCCCGACCAAAAAGAACTCCTCACATCCAAAAGCCAACATGTGACTGAGGCCAGGAGGAACCACAGGAACTCTGTGTCCCTCTCCATCATCTTCATACCATTCCCAGTCAGCAGGCTACAGAAGCTTTCATGAAGGAATGACCCGGCCACACGGCAGCACCAACATGCCATGCTTCACTTTCTCTCACATTTCTTTCTTCCATCCACTGGGATCGCCCACCTAACCCCATAGAGAAGCTACAATTTGTAGGAGCTTCCAATGTACCCACAAAAGTCTATCACACATGTATTCCCACCTTCTTTCACAGCAGGTCAATCCCAACAGGATCACTGTTGCATCTCCCCAGTAACTTGGAATTCGACTGGATATCACCAAGCCCCATTTGCTGTAGCTTGACAGCACAACAGACTTGACAACAGTGCTATTAATTTCTACAATACTTAGTTACTAAGCAGACTCTGTAGAATCATGTCACCTCTCCTGGGAGGAAAAGAAAACAGGATCTAAAGAGACAGAGATCCTCCTAAACCTGGCAAAAATGTAACTTATGTAGGTTATTAAAAAGACTTTGCTCAGAAGGAGTAGAAATATTGACTAGGTGATGCTACCTGGTTTTTTATGTAATTTCCTGGTATAGTAAGCAAATCATGTTGATAAACAAATCACACTATAACTGCTGCATGTCTCCCCCACCTCTCTATCAAGATACTGTCCCCATAGTTTCACTTACCTGATGATCAAAACATCTATGGAATTCCAACAAATACATTGGAGTGGCTCACACAGACCATTCATCGCTCATCTGTAACCACTGCATCATAATGCTCAAACCGTCCTTTAGCTTAAGGACACATTTTCCCTCACTTGTAATGACTGCACTGGTGCAAAGTGGCTGTGGAGCAGCTTTGGCAGCTTTCCCATACACATATTCAGGGAAAATGGGTGGGGCAGGTGGGTGTGTTTTTATCTAGGGACACATTTGACTTGGTCAGGGGCTCAGAGCTTCATTCAGCCTTGCACTGAATGCTGTCAGAATGGGACTCCATCACTTTTGTGGGCAATGGGTTCCAGTGCCTCACCAGCCTCACAATAAAGAATTTCTTCCTAATCACTAATTTGAATATGTTCTCCTTCAGCTCACACCCATTCCCCCTGGTCCTATCACTAAATGCTCTGGTAAAAAGTCCCTCTCCAGCCTTCTTGCAAACCTTTTTTTAAGTACTGGAAGGCTGCTCTAAAATCTCCCTGGAGCCTTCTCTCCACCAGGCTGAGCCCCAACTCTCAGCCTGTAACTATCTTTAGCTACTAAATAAACAACCTATTATTCAAACTTCCATGAAAAGCCTTCAACATTTTTCATGAAAACCCACAAAATCAGGGTCCTTAGAACAAATCAGAGAAACCATGCTGGAGATTCTATCAGCACACACTGAGTCTCCTCTCAATCTGCTTGTGCCTTTCTGCAGATTATAAAACAGCACAAGATAGTTACTTAAATAATAAAACAGATAAATTGCCAGACTGCATCATATAAAGAAAATACTACCTTCAGCTCTAGAAGAATTAATTAAAAACTCCTTTCAGTACCTGCTGAAATCTCAGCATTCATTTGTACAGTGGCTTCTAAATAATAAACTTTAAATATTGATAGCAAATAAAAATTACTGTAGCAGAGCTAGTGCACAATGCTGTTTTCATTGGTCCAATTTACATAAGTAACACGTACACCATATGGCAAACATACCAGACATCCAGGTACCCCACAAATTTTGGAATAGTCAACTACAGTGTCTACTACTCTACTCAATCAACTTCTACCGTGTTCAAATGTTGCCCTGTTTGGTCAGATGTTTCTAGTAGGTTAACACCACCACAGCAGAAAAAAACCAGCTACATGTTTCATTTTACAATACAAAACATTATGAACTAGGACATTTTTTACACATTAGGTATCTATTTTTCGTCCAGCATGACTGTTAGCTATGTCATCCTTGCTCTATTGGGAAATCATTACAGTCCTCCTTATTTAAAATAATAACCAAAAAAATCTGTTATAATCCCCATTTAGATCAGTTGTTATACATTACTAAAATTCCATGAGGAAGTGTAACTTTTACAAATATGGACAGCTTGTTTCATTTCCCTAAGCTGTTTCTTTACAATATCTTTGCATAAAGGGTGGGGAGGGGGAAAAAAAAGAGCAGAATCTAAAAAAAATATATATGTTCATAAGGACAAAGGAGAAATGGCATCTTTTAAAAACTGACGTGAACATTTTGGTCTATTCAATGGAGTGAAAACACTCCTAATTAATTTTACAGTGCCAGGACTGCACATCCCAAGGTGCGTAGTACATGCTACAGTGTAGCCTTTCAGCTACCCAGAGGACTTCTGTATTCTGAAAGTTTTTTTTGAAATACAAAACTCTTCCAGTCTCCCTGTTCCCAGAGTACAGGCATCCTGAGGCCAAGAGCTCTGTCAGAGGAAAGCTTGAGAATTATACACATCACAGGAGAATCGATGTCAGCTTTCCTTTTCGGGAACACCTTGAGGCTTCTTCAACACAAAAGACTTGGAGACTAAATTAAATGAGAATGCTCTTTACCTATGTAGGGTTACACAAGGAGCAAATTTACTTTAAATAAAAATGGCTTATTTTCAGAGCCTAAGAGAAAAATGCAACTTCTGTCTGGATCACTGCTGGTACAGGCCCCTCAAGCTGTTCTGGATGGAGTCACTCCAAGAAGGTTCAGCACTGCCTCCTCCATAGTTACAAAGTAGCATCTTTCTATGTTCTTACGCTACTCGTGTTCCACAGCCAGAACAGAAACTCATTTTGTACCTATTGGCTCTTGCTATGTGAAATGACTCTGAGCATGCTGGAACTTTCAAAGTTATTGTATGTCTTTCCTAGATAATGTTTTCTCTTACAATCCAATATTCCATTACCTTGGATCATGTGATCTGGCCCATTGTTGACAGTTTGACTTAAAGAACAAGCTGACCAAAGCAAGATACATGAAGCTGTCACAAAGCATTGATATCTGAAGTAAAACTCTTCAGTAAAATTCACTATTCATTTACAAAACACACTTTTTGGGGAAATTTTCTCTCATGCATCAGGTAAAACACAGAGATCAGCACCTTATGTACAAGAACAAACCACTGATGACAAGTTCTGCCTAACCTGGTGTGATAATTATTTTTGCAATGAAAATTGGAAAAAAAAAATTGAGTTTCATATTTGCCCACAGGCATTTTCAAGTGAAATTATACCACCTTTTGTAACATTTTGTGTAACAGCGCTGGGTTCTCCATGCTTAAACACACATTGTACTTCGTGACACATGATCTAGACACTACCTTTTATGTCAGTATGAAAAAAAATAAAATCAAGCAATAAGTCCATTTTGATTCCTTTGCTAAAAACAACTGTCACAGGATGCTCAAATTTAAAAAAAAACTTTAAACAAAATTAGATCAGACAGGATAAGAACCTTTTCCCTCTTCCACATTTCAGAGTATGCAGCACATATGGAAATAAGCCAAGATATTAGCATGTATAAGTCAAATTGGGTATTATATCTCCTTGAGGACTACACTTTTCAAACAAGTTCAAAAGTACTGAAGTACTCCCAAAATCCTCTTAAAATTTCCTTTAACTTCCAGATGACACACTGAAAATATGAAAAATGGCATAAAATATATTACAGTACTGGTGCTTGTGGCCTTACTTCAAAAAACTCATGGTGATATTTTGTATTCACTTTTAGTCACTATTAAGGCTTCAATTCTTAGTTTATATATTCCAGATTTACCAGTCCAGTGTTAAAGAACCTAGAAAGAGATTCTCAAAATGTGAGTCAGAAAAATAAAATAGAAAAAATATATAAATTCTCTGGTCGATTTGAAAAGCATTGACCTGGTATAGCCAGAAAGTTTACGTCTGCAGGAGGAACAAATGGTGCAGAAAATAACAGACTATAAATCTGTTATTTCAGTGTGGGTGCAAAGAAAGATAAAGGATAAGTGTCGCTGCATTGACTCTACAACTACTCTTTATCATGTTTTTAACATATGGCATGGATGCACAAAGCTCCAAACGAGGAGCATTTTGTGAGGAGCTTTTTTTAAAATCACAGGAATAAACAAGTAAAATAGAGTACTAGGAACATCTTTACAAAGGGAGCACCATACAAAACATTTTGCTCCTCTTCATGAAAGAAAAATGTCTTCCAATTTCTCTCCAAAATCAATATTCGAAATGTTGATTTTGGCCAGAATGCCTCAACAGGACTACTCCCTAAATGCCCAGATTTCACAGTTATAGTGGCTGCTGATATTTTTGTATTCTCTTGCCTTCTTTTCTATAATTTACCTATCATTTAAGTTTCCAGGCTCCATCTGAAGTATTAGGATGGGATCTGGGACATGTATGAGCTATTCCTCTGCACACTTAGTTACACAGAAAATAAGCCTGGGTATGTAGCCCAGCCAGGAACTGCAGCACATACCAGCTAAGTACCCATGAAACAGATCCCAGACATACAGAAAGATCATGAAAATCACTAGGATTTTTTTTTTTTTGCTTTATCTTTTATTTCTAGAAAATAACTCCAAACACCAAATACATATTTGTGCATTAAAGTTTAAGAGCACAAATACTATCTTACCTCCTATACTTCCCTTTTTTGGCACTATTTTAGTTGCAGTGATGCCTGCTGGCTCCGAGGAAAGTGATCTCTCTTTTTCTGAGAATTGTAAAGGCAAGAGCTAAAGCTACTATATTTACTTTGTCTCAATACTTTCAGCAGTGCAGAGAAAATACATGGGGAAAAAAATCCAGAGGATAAAAACCTCATGAGGACTCTTTTCTTCACCTTTTCTCTTAGTTTCTCAATTTGGGAACGTTCTCCTTTTGAAACATTTTCTCCTCATTTCTCCCCAGCAGCAGCAACACAGATACTTTGTAATACAGTACTTTGTAACGAGATAAGGCTGGTTATTCAATGATTAGAAGAGAGAAAGGAAGACAAACAGGTTAAAAACACACTGAGTGATTATATGACTCCTGAGTTCCGTCCCTCCTTTGCCAACATTTTTCTTCTTTTGAAACAGAAGTTGTGCCTGATCATCCCTTTCTTATAGACAGCACATGACAGCAAGTAGCATGTAGATTTTTGAAGTGCAAGTGGCTCAGAAAAGACAAAAATATTTACCCAGAACCCAATAGAAATTGATTTTTGTTTTGCCAAGACTGTCCTAAGGTCTAATATTTTCTAACCGGTACCTCCTGAAAAGTCAAATTTTAACAATGAAGATTTTATTTTATGTAATTACTTTTGAGGCATTCAAAGCTCAGCCAATTCCGTCAGCTTTATATTATGCAGAGCTTGACATGGATTTTATTTGGTAATGCCTTAGGTTCTAGTTATTCAACATCTAACTGCAGCTTAATCTCCTAATCTCTTGTTCTGCTCATTAGTATGACTTTTACATATGCCAAATCTCTAACTGTTTAAGGGGAAGCTTAAACAAAAAAAAAGCAGATGCGGAAGCATTTAAAGGTAAAAACTTTGAGGGACCTGGTGCACACTTAAGATTTTTATAAAGAAGCTAATCTCTTCCATTAAACAGAGCAAGTTCTATGAAAGAAAGTTTTAATCCTCAAAGCTGTACTTTCTTCTAAACAAACTTTGCTATTATTTGATGAACCATGACAAAATTTGAATGATGCTGCACAAGTGATGGTACTGGAATTGTTTTCCAGTGTCTAAGCATATATACCTAACTGCTTCCTCAAGTCTGAAAACCTCTTCCAGTGATGCCTTAATTTTTAATCCTAACAGGAGATAGCTACATTTGGCTGTCAGCATCTTTAAATAGTAAGCAAACACCATGGCTCTGCAATGTACCTTTCTCGTAAGAAAGAAACCCCTGCAATTATCACTGTGTGGTCCCCTGTATATCAGTGTGCACTGGAATATAAAAAGTGCCTATTATCTGTGCTGCTACAGACTACAAAATATGCACCCCTAAGGCAGTACAGCAATTTACCAATGATGGCACGTCTTTAAATAACTGTGTTAGAAAAATGAGCATTAAACAACCTTTAATGGCTGCATCTACAGAAAACTTTGTGGCACTAAGCCACAGATCTTGCTCATCTGAAATTTATATTTAGATGCATAATTTCTTTTATCTGTATACCAATTTCTCATTGTTACAGAACATATGCTCTTCCTCAAAATAACTTGCTATTTTTGTACTATTACTCAGCCGCATACTTCCACAAAGCTGCAAGTGTTACTTCAGATAAACTTAGTGTCTTTTTGGCTTGTTTCCATATGACTTTAATGACAGAGAAAAAGACTACCTAATGAAGCACGATCCTGTACCTCCTCCACAGAACCCGGCTTTGCTTTGGGTGAAGGCAACAAAACCAGTTGTTTATCAGACCCCAGCTGAATAGAGGGGATGGAGGGGAGGAAAAAATATAAGTTTTTGCACATTTCCCCTCTGGCAGAAGTCTTTCAGACAGGAACAGTATCATATCCTACCTCTTAGTAACTCTGATGACTACTTCTGTTATTTTAAGTATTTCTGAATGGAAAATAGTAGCAGTCCAAATTACACTATTATCTCATCAAAGGGTGGATGAAGGAGATTGTTAAACACTCATAAGAACAACACTGCTCACAAATATGATAAGCATCTTTCTAAGCTTTGATATGATACACTCAGCTACAGCAACTTAAAATCTCAAATGTTTTCAATAAATTGCCATTGCCTCACTAATTGCTATTCAGATGTTCTGCAATTTTTGAATTTCCTAGCCATGCTACAGTACTACCTCCTCCAGAACATTTTGCATCAGCTGTTATCAGCACACCAATGCCACTTCCCTCCTCAATCAAAAATGTGACTGCACAAGACATACAATTTAGCAACAAAAAGTCTTATTTTATCTTTAGAAGTTAATTTATTGCAATCATAGAGATATGTGGGGTTTGCTATGTATTTCTTAAAATAGAGACACCCCACACACTTCATATAGATATAAATTATTTCAGTATTCTTCAAAATGAAGCAGCAGCTTGTTTCCTACGAGCTGTAAAAAACAAATTGACAGTCCTCCTCTCCATTTTGATCATCGTTATAGATTTAAATTTGTAAAGATAGGGAAAAAACAGGAATTTAAAAGGACACACTAGTACTGGCTGAGAATCCTAGCTGATTTTCATTCTAAGTATGCATCAATTTCTTACCAAACCTTTATTGCCTTCTCTTCTGTCCTAAAAAACTATTTTACACCACATTGGATGGAGTTTAATCATATAAAGTAATACATTCTCACACAAAAAAAAATCTCATTTGTTTAGTCATTGTTTGCACATATTCTACTCAATAATGCTAAAATCTACAGAAACTTATCATACAGGGATGCAAACAGTTTCTAATCCAAGAAAAATGTTAAGATTCTATAAATAAAAATAATTTTAAACCTAGAAATTTATTGAATCCTAATTTTATAATACTTTAAAATAAAACGGACCTGCTAAACTTGCTGACTTTGGGTCATTGACCTTTCTCTAACTCCTCCCTCAGGAAGCTATAAAATCTCTGTCCTGATAAACGCATTTGTTTGGGGATTTTCTGAGAGGAAACACACTACTTTGAAGAACTGCTTAAAGCTACAGGAAAAAATGGTTTGGAAGTCTAAAAATTGAGTACAAATGAGGTTGCTTCATGACACAGTGAATGTATCATTCGCTGTTGGTACAACTCCATTTCAGCAGCGTTGTTTCTGGACATCCAACATGAATAAACAACCTACGAAGCATCATGAAGTTACTTTTCCTTGAGCGTGTTTTACCACTTTTTAATATCAGTGGTTTTTAATCTGTTTTCGCTATAATCCTCGGATATGACAATTATTATCCTAGGAAAAGTGATCCTAAATTATTTGTGAGCATTAAGTAAAACTGCCAGGACACCGAAGACTTGTAAGGGAAGCAATCTCCAGCTGGGGAGCACCAAAAGACCTGAGAGCAGGAATATGTCTTCACCTGCTCCAGGAAGAAGAAAATCAGAAGGTCTGGCCAGTTTAGTCATTAGGCCCACATTTGCCAGAAATAAAGCTATACTTTCAAACACAGATCCATTAGCTTGTCCTATCAACACCAGCTATCCCACAAGGCACTTTTAAAGAGTTTTCCATATTTGTTCCACAACTCCTGCTAAGGACAGCTCCACGTTACACAGCGTGGATGCAAGAAGCTCTAAGAAGGAAGCCGAGGCTGTTCACTGGGAGGCAGGGAGGGATAGCAGTAACACACTGACCTTCTGTTTTCCTTCTCCATACTCCACAGCATTCCACATGCTGCTGGTAAGTAAATTACTTAGCTTACTTAAAGCAGTCAGAATAAAAGGAAAAAAGTGTAATCACCACTCTGACAGTCACCAGAAATCCACTCTGTCCTACAAACCTATTCTAGCAATTTATCTGCCTGGGAGTCAGCTGCCTCCCATCACAGCACAGCAGGGCTACTATCACTTAATCATTATCATTAAAGCACTGCAGCCACACAGACATGGCTAAACTGGAGTATTCTTCTCCCTTCTCTGTCTCCCACTGGGAAATTAGCCTGTTCGCTTCTCAAAAAAGCATAAGGTTAACACGATATATTTATTTTGCTGCCACAGTTGTGCTGGCTAGCAGAATAAGTCTTTCCAGTAATAGACATTAATAGGTAGTTAAGAAAAACTTCTTTAACACAGTTGTCTCTGCTGGTCATATTATGATGAAGAAATACTTTACCAATGAAAAGGGAACTCAAATAAAAATCCATATAGCAGCAGATACTTGTCTACTTGTACATGAATGATTTTGTAGACTGAAATGGGTCCACCTGTAAATTCATAAAAGTATAAGAATAGGGAAAACAAGCAATGTTACCTCAGTATACATCAGACATGCTTGGAACAAAGCTTGGTTGGAATTTAGTGCATTTGATTGAAAAAAATAAAACATAAAAAGAATTCTAGACTGACTTTTCTGACTGCATTTTTTAAAAAAAGTATTCTGGTCCACAGCTTGAAAGAGCTAATGTTCAGTCATTGAAACTATTCATTATTCAAAAGAAATGAACCTGTACATCTAACACAGCCTCCAAGTACCTTGATAATAATTTGTCAGTTTCCATTAAGTGAAGATGAGCCAAGATCAGACTATAGTTTTCTCATATAAAAAAGTAAACTACAAAACTTCTTAGTTTCTGAATTAGAAAGTCAAACAAAAATGTTACAACTTCAACTGGTTATTAGATGAAATATAAGGTAAGACCAATATCTTATCTTGATCAGTATTCTCAAGCAGCTGTCCAGGGAAAAGTAACAACAGGACATATACGATGCTCCCCCAAATAGTCTTCAAGATTCCAAACCCTTACCAAGGAACTTGTTGAGGCAGATATGACTGTGGTATGCCCAGAAACCTTCAGGCATTTCTCCTTCGGTACTTCTTTACAACCCCCTTAGATTAAAAAACAAAATAAAATTTTAAAAAATGGCCCCTTCCTATCTTTTGAACCTGTTCCCTACCAGCTTCCCTTGATACCCTTAAGTACCCACAGGAAGCCCGTGCTGGAGCAGTGGCACTGGCAGGAGCTGTGATCCCATGGGGCACCCACACTGGAGCAGCCTGTTCCCAAAGGACAGCATCCAGGGCAAAGGTACCCCCATGGAAAAGAAAACTGAGTGAAATTGAGCCTAGAAGAAGGGAGGGATGATGGAAAGGAGTTTTAAAGGCTTGGGGTTTACTTTCTAATTATTCTATCCCAATCTGACTGGGAGCAATTTAATTTGTCCAAGTGAATCTGTTTTGACTGTGACAGTCATTGGTGAGTGATCTCTCCCTGCCTTTATCTCTGTGCAGCAGCTTTGGTGGGCACCTGGTATCCAGTAAGGATCTGCCCACCACAACTGGCAAAGGACCTGGTGATGTTTACGGGTGGCAGTCAAAATCCTGACATCTGACACCTGAAATGTTAATTTTGCCAAAACCAGACTGTAAAATACCTCAGAGGTGACTGATTCGATGTACCTGAATTATCCAATAAACCCAAAGAAAAGAAACACAAAAATCCAACAAATATAAAAACCCACTAGAATATTTGAATCATTATTTAATTCACCTCCCGGTTTACCAGAACTGATCCTCAGTGATTTTGTTGACCAGCTCTGCTGGCTCTCTACAATTCTGAAAATAGAGAAAAACTTTCAGATTCTTATACATCAGCACTTCAGGATCTTTGACTTTACATAAATTTTGGCCCACTATGAAAATGAACAGTTCTTCAGATGAGAGCCTGATCTGGTTACCTGCCGAAAATATGCTCTGTTTTAATCCCCGTGTTACACATTATTGTGATTGCATCTCTTATGCTGTAAAAAAATCCAAACCACAAACCCAGTATACTTTACATTTCTTGCATGTATTTTTTTTAAAAAGCTTGTAATGTAAGACAAACGTTTCAAGAAATTAATATTGCTTAATAAGGAAAGCATCTTTCTCACAGTCCTACATTCACATTGAAATAATCCAAGAATTTGTCAATCACAAACTATTCAGCAGATACCAGAAACATAGTTTGGCATGCAAAGAAGTATTAGGAATTTGAATGACACATTTATTGATAAAATATGAATATATCCACTCTAAGTGTATATTTCTACATCACAAACCAGATTTAGTTTTCCAGCTAGAGAAAACTAACTTTTTGTAAATTCATATTCAGCCTACTGTTATATAACCCTGATCAATACTGTTAACTCCTGTACATCTTGATTTTTTTGGTAAAGAAATCTTCTATGAATAGAAAAAAAAAGTACATTGGTGTGACAAAATTCAAACACTTGAGTTTGATTATGAGTATAATTTAATAAGTAGTTTATCTCTTCAAGCATCCAGGAGACATTTAAAATGCATGTTTAAGAAGCATTTGCATTTCTTTTACCTTGAAATTGTTGGCATTTCCCGCAGATTAAAATATATGTATGCAGGAATTGAAAGATATGAAAACTCAAGCCCTGTGAAGCCATTTTTCAACAAAATTATTTTCATTTATTCAGGATAGAAATGCAAATAAATCTTTTGAACACATACTGAGTACAGAAAATTGCAATGAGACTCCAATATTATTATTATAACATGAGGGAGAATGTAGAGAAGTATTAGTGTGGCAGCTTGGAAATGGGAATTTCTAGGGATACAGACATCAGATAAGCACCAATAGGAGTCACAAGGCGTTTCTGTGCAGGAGTAGCAACAATAATTTTCAAATATCAGAAAAATCAAGCAAAACATCACATCAACATTTTCATCAACAAGCCAAATATACAATAACATGGGTTAAAAAAAATTGTAGAATATTTATGATGTAAGAAAGATGACAGCCACAGGCAGGTCTTAGTGTTACTTGGGACTGAGAAGACTTTGTGTGTGCAGTAATTGTGAGCTTTCAGGAACCCTCCTTTTTCCCCTTTCTCTTTCCTCACAGAGGAAAAAAACAATGTGAAAAGAATCTGATGTATCAGATATTTCTGTCTGATAGGAAAAGTGGCAACAATCATTTACTCAAATAAGTCAAGCTTTATAGAGAAACAGAGAGTGGAAGAGCACACAGAAGCAGACACAGAACTAAAAGCTGCTGCTTTTAGTCCACATAGAAACAGTATGTACACAGACCATCACACTTAATGAAATCAGCTACAAATTAAATATAAAAGTACAAAAATAAAATTGCTGAAAATTTAATTATTTAGCATATAATGAAAAGACCAGAAAAGATGGTGGCATTTTCCTCTTCCACCATAATTACAGTATCTTAAATCTCAGAGGTAACAGCGGTAGCAAAGAAAAAGCCTACAGTTCTTCTTTATGGTATTTCCTTACTTTAAAAAAATTGATACTATTAAAGAAGTATGGAGACTTTTTTTTTGCTTAAAGATACATACTTGAGGAAAACTCTTACATTAAAAATTTATTCCAACAGTAATTAGTTCAGAGAGTAATTAATAGCTATATATCCACCCAAAGTAATATTAAAATAGTTTTATTTACTGAACCTCAAGGATTCATTTCTTCTTTTCCTTTTTTTTGTGAGAAATGATATGGAAATCACTCAGCAAATTCTGCCATAAGAATCAACATCCTTTCAAACACAAAAAGGGAAATGTATCACTTTTAGGGTTGCAAGGAAAGCTAGAAAAAAAGCAGATAATGGTACGCTTCAAAAGACAGAGTGGACAGGAGGGAATATATTACCAGCTGGAATAAAAAGCTCAGCATTTTTCCAAGAACTAGCCTGAGACTCTCATATCATCTGTCTTCTGGTCACTACCTATGAATAGATATAATGGGTCCTCTTGCTCACAAATACCAACATACCTCAAAATAAAGAAAATATGGTTTTGCTTACAATAACATAGTGAGATAAAAACAATCAAAAAAGTCCAAACAACCCAACCACCAAAAAACCCATGGATAAAAGCAATTCTAGACATTTCATCTTATGAAGAACAAATCCAAAGAATATTAAAATATCTGAAAACAATCCAGACTTATTTTTCAAAAATGGTTAAACTAGTTCAACCCCATTATGGATACTTATTCAGGATTAAATTAACTCCATACAGTTTTGGTCACCTCCAAAAAAAATTAATATAAATTAAATTAAGGAAGCAAATTTTAAAAGCATTCTGAACATGGATTTAATGCAATTTGATGAATCTGCTTCAAATCTGGTTAGCGTACATTAATTTTTTGCTTGTCCTTGTGTAACCCAACACAAAGACCCTGAAAATGTTATGCAAAAAAACCTGGGTAGGTTGAAGAGCACACCCCATAATGTATGCAAGATCCTCTATAATAGATGTAAGCCTTTATTACAGCTTTTTTTTCTGCTTAATTTTTTTTCAAAAGGGGACTTTTAATTTTAAATCATTAAATTTGGATTTTTTTCTTGTAGTAAATCAATTTCCCTCTTCTCGTAGCAGCATTGAAATGAGGACAAGGATCTACTTTTAGACTAATTCTAAAAGTCATCACAAAGAAAGATTTATAACTAAGCCTAGAAAATATCCTTATAAACCAGGAGTTCTATGTTTAAGAAAGTTTATTTTTATTCAGGAAATCCACCATTTTCCAGGAAAACACATTTTTTTCTCTTAACATCTAAAAAGAAAGGGCACAGCATGTGAAACCTGTGGTCATTTGCTGTTTTCAGTGTTCAATCCTTATTTAGATGTAGGCACCACAAATCTTAAACAAAATTTTAAAAATTAATGTTAATTTTAAAAATTAGTATGTTAATTTAATTTCATGTTATAAATTCAAGCAGACAGTAATATATTCTAAAATTATCCATCTTTTACAGGGAAGACCAAGATTTCCTGGCTTACAATAACTCTCAGGGCGTGCACAGCAAGAGGTAGAGGAGGAGCAGAAGGCTCTGCCTGGCAGGGAAGGGTAACACTGCCTCCTGGGAGCCTGTCCCCACTTGGTGCACCAGGCACGACTTCCACAGCTTCCATCCCCTCACCGGAGCCCTGCTGGGCTGCAAATGCTTCTGAGGATATTCCAGTCAAAAAGTACCAGGTTTGCAAAACCCTAAGATTTAAACTGTCAACAGCAACCTCCTGAAAGGGCATGCAGTGATAGGACAAGACTTACAACAAAAGAGGACAATTTGGTCCAAATTTGGTATTGGGAAGAAATTATTTACTGAGAGGATGATGAGGCACTGGAACAGGTTGCCCAGAGGGGAGTAGATGCCCTATCCCTGGAAGTGTTCAAGACCAGTTTGGATTGGGCTTTCCGGCCTAGTGGAAGGTGTCCTGTGCCAAAAAAACATTGGCAAGAGAAATTCTTCCTTGTGAGATGCCATTTAAGTGAAATATTTAGATATATCATGAGGCATTCGTAAAGGAAATTACTTGAAATTTTGTAATTAAGAGCACAACCACCACATTCAGAAGTCAATTTATTTGCTCTAAATTTGGTGAAAAGCACAAGTGCCTGCTTTTCCTTCCCTTAAAAGTAACTATCTCCCATTAAGTACTGCAAATACCTTTCCTGCTACAACACGTGCCTTTGCTTACACCCAATCAGATCTGCTGAACAGCACAACTAACATAAAGCTCATTCTGTGTCCAGTCAATCTCCTCAACAGCTAAGTGTGAAAGGAAGCAAAACAGTAGATAAGCAAAGTGTTCTCTCTTCTACCAGATTCTTAACAAGGGAAACACTGAAGTCTCACCCAAGGGACTCGGGCGATCTTATTTCCCCTTCCTCTCTTGCTCTCCCGTTTAGGAGTGGGTCATGATTATCCCAAGGCAAATAGAGCAGCAACCATTTTTAGGTCACTGACAAAATATTTCAGTGAGAAAGTCTGGAACAATCAGATCAGAGCTTCTCCTACAGCTGGGATGATCTAAATCCAGGCACTCATCAATTTAAGACTCAATGTCACATATACAGTTACTTAAAAATTCATCTGCACAGCTTTATCACTTCTGCTGTCAAAAATTAGTAAATTCTTATAATTTGATTTCAGCTTTCAGCCTAAAACATCTTAGAAACTGACTCTAAGTGTTACTATTTTAAGAACCACTTGTAAATTGAACCTGCAATCATGCTCAGGCAAGGACAGATTTGCAAGTTCTTAAATCGCTCGTAGTTTCATCAAATAATCAAGTAAAACAAGAGAAATTCTTTTTTTAAAAAAGTCAATAATTGCATTTTCAAATTACTTTCAAAAGTTAATTTCATACTGAAAGGTCTCCAAAAAACATTGTAACCTAGAACTCTGCTTGGCATCAATTAGTACAAAAAATTATAGGCCACAAGAAACTGATTAAACTACTACTTGCAGCTAAAAAAAGAAAAAATCTCATGACTCATGGGTATGACAGGTGCAAAAGAATTAAAGTTGAGGAGAGAATGCCACACTACCAATTTCAGACAGATTTGCATTGTAAATGTATTTAAATATAAGCATTTAGGAAAATAAAACAAATACATTTTACCAACCCACCACTAAGCTAGTTAAAGCAGCTAGTGCTACCTTCAGAAACAGGTTGGAATTTTTGTGTGGTTTCTCATGGGAGGCTGAAATTTGTAAGATGATGACAATTTGCTTAGAAGACATCAAAGCTGAAGAACTTTGGGAGATTGGATGAAGCAGAGAAAGAAAAATCTTTATTTAATAGAATGAAAACATTACAGAGAAAAAGACATTTCATTCAGAAAATTTAATTATTCATTTAATTATAGCTAATAGTTCTAGGATTAAAGAAACCGAACTAGAATGTCAAAAGAACATTAAGATTGCAACTAAATCCAGTTATCACAGAAAATGTAGAACAGTGATGGGAGAAGGATGTGGAGAGATTTAACCACTCAATATGACTATTTTATGCCATCCACAAGTTGTATCACCTACCTGTAAAACAGGCACCTTAATAAAGCCCATCTTCCAAAAGTCTTTTCTTAAACCAAGACTCATTTTCCAGATCTTCTGCACAACCATCTTCATCTGACATCCTTGCTATAAAAGGATGCAAGTTGGTCACTTGCTTCTCAGGTTTGTGCAGCTTGGGCTTTTGTTACAATTCCTCAGGAGGCTGCTTCCTCAAACGCATCCCACCCGCTTCCCCCAGGTTTTCCTACAGTCACACCACCAGCCCAGCTACGTAACATGAGACTGAAGAGCAATTTATACACACATGGCTACAATGGTGTGTGACTCTGCAATTTCACACTGAAATTTACAGTTCCCCAGATGCAGACCAGCAGACCTTGAGGACAGAGTTAGGATGATCCTGCAGTTTGAGGTATTTGCCTTTGAGCCTCCCAAACAAAGCATAATCCCCTACCCCAAGTGGTTCCAAATCAAAGCAAGTAGACTTGGGCTTCAGTTTCCCACTTCCTAGACCAGTCACTGAGATGCCTAAATGGAGTCTGAACACAGATCCTAACAACAGGCTGCTGAACTGTGGAAACTGCCAAGCCTCAGAGGTGGTTTTGGTTTTAATACTATCAGTTAAGTGTGCTAGAAACTCTTGCTGAAATCATATGGGCTGTTGTTTGATGTGCACTTGCCAAATATTCTTACACACTTCCCGTACTTTGTGTAATGTCTTACTCCTGCAAACTTACTTCACACAACTCCCACTGATCACTTCACTATTAATTTAATTTATATCCTTCTTCCCTTCCTTTCAGTGGGATTGTTCCCAGAATAAGAGCTTTCTTGTACAAAGGTGCATAGTTATAATCCAGCTCCTGCTGAATATAGCTGTGAGAAGTAGTTGTGCATGTCTTTATTATTATGTAACCTTCCTTTGGCTTACCCACACAGAGAAATATTAAAATAAATTAACATTTTACTGGCTCTGTAATTGAAAGTGTCTCTTTGAAACAAATATGTTTATCAAACAGTTTGACTGGGAAAATACATTACTGTAGCTGCAGCTACCCAAATTACATGCTGTCTAAAGCAAAAAGGGCAAAAGCCATCTGGCTCCATAGAACTTACATTTTCTAGACAGCTTGCAGCTGGTTCTGATTAAGCAGCATCTCAGTACTCCCAGAGATCTATTTTTAACTCTGCAACTTTATTTTTAGTGCTCGCACATCCAAGGCACATGGTGTTTACATTAATAAATGAACAACCGCCTACAGTTAAGAAAAGCTTTGTGCAATTCTTGTGGCACAGTCACTGCGAAACAGAGATGGATGGTTAAATAAAACATCATGTGTTCTAACTAAAGAGACCTTGTGCAGCTCCTGCCTCTTCACAGCACTGCAGAAAGCACCTCTGGAGAGCTGGAACAGCAGGAAGAAGACAGTGATGGACAACAGGATGATTTATTTCTCAAGTGACATTGGCTGGCATACCCAACCCCTCACCAGAATTCTTTTTCTTTAATGTAGAATAATTGTCAATGTACAATTCAGAACAGCTGACATCTGCTGCTAAAGCCCTGAAGATGTCAGCACAGTGGATGCTGCAAGCCCAGGAAGTCTTGTAATAATTCTGTTTTTATAGATAAACACATATACACACAGTTTATACCCAATTTCTGACTGGAAAAATATCAGCTTGTTCTTGTACCATTAAAACGCCCCTCTCAAAAGGATATTAAACACAGGCACCAGAAAGCTTAAATGTAGAACATGTTTTTTGATTTTTTTTAAGGCCACTAACTTTTTCATTCCATGGTATAACTGAATTGCAACATCATAACTGGGGAGTAAAGGGAGGGTAAGATAAACAAACAGCTATAATAAAGTCAAAACCAGCTAATCTAAACCTAATTAATGCTCAACTTTACAGTATTAATTCCACTTTACATGAACTTACAACTTACAGTGTTGCACAGACCACTTTGTACATGTGAAATCCTCCATCTCCGATCCCTCGCTCTTTCCAACCAAAGCAGGCAGCTGCCCCAGGCAGTGCGAGTTGTCAAAGGGATCTGCTGGCACTCTGCAAAAGGGTATGCTCCCAGAATTTGGTTCTGAGCAGTTACAACAAAAGAATTATTAATCCCAAATGTAAAAGGTTTTTACTTCTTCCAGAAACACTTCCCAGAGGGAAAAAAACCACAACACAGCAAAAGGATTCCAGATTTCCTTCTAGCATGTAATTAAAGGAATTTGCTCTTCCAGTCCATATCTACTGGATCACTAATAGAACCAACTTTGAAACTAGTGCCAGCTAAATGCCTTAGAAACCTATCAGTGGGAATGTTTTCAGCACCATAAATTACTGACTAGCTGTAAAATCTTAGTCAACTTGGAAACAAATCTCCATTTCAGCATCTAGGCATGCAGAACACTACAGAAGCGAGTCCCAGCTCCCCTGTGACACTGAGGACCAGTGCCAAGAGGAAGGGAGGCTGTTTCCCCAGGAAGTTCTTTCAAAAAATTTCTTTTCCTCACTAACACTTTAGACACACTTATTCTCATGTATTTTTAGGTTTCTGCATATGTCTTCTCTATATACTTTTTTTCCTATATTCTTGTTCCTTATTCTTTTAATCCAAATCCAGTGCATTCCCCCTCCATGGCTCTTAACATCTCCACTCTATCTCACTTTCCCTTCTCTATGCTGCTTTCAAACCCCAGTCACTGTCCTTCTTCCAAATCCTCTGCACACCAGTGCGGGGTTTGTTTCATTTTTTCAGTTTCCTGGCTGAGGTGTTTCTTATTGAAAGGACTACACTGAGAAATTCCAATGTACTTCTGGGGTCTGCACCCCAAAGAGTCACTGCAGCTGAGTCTCCCTGCCTAAGAAACGAATGGTGCCACCACAAGTCTGTACAGGCTCTCCTGATCAGCTATTCGAAATCAAAACACTATTTGTCACCTAGCACAGATCCCTTGGATGGTAATGGCTTAAGTGTACAACAGCACAAGCTTTCTTTTGTGAGAAAATTCAAGTAGATCACCCAAATATATACAATAACACGTTGCAAAAGACACGTTCTACCAGACTGAAAAGCTAAAACATTTTGAAGTCACAGAAATAACACATGGGAAAGCTGATGTAGTATTTCATGTAGAAGTACTGTGTTTTGAGAGTTCCTCTCTCCTTCTACTCTTTAAAAATAGCTGAACAGAAAAGACAAAGTACTCAGTGGCTATTTCAGGATTTTCCTGACTTAGCTTACACGTACTCGTGAGTTTGTCCACAAAAAAAATCATCTAGGGCAACTGCTGAATGCTTCAATAGAGAGAAAAAAAAAAGATATTCATCAGGATCTGAGGCAGCTTCTGAGCAATATAAAAGAGTGCTCTTTGCACCCACAGCAACTACTGAAAGCTGAGTTGGGGATATCTAAATGAGCTGTATTCACTTTAAGTCACTAAAGATATACTTCAAGGCTAGAGAAACAGCTGCAAGCACCTTAGGGGAGCTGTTAAAGATACATGATGTCTGTTTTCTTCATGAAGCTTAAAGTCTGTGTATTGTGTACTGGTCCTAATTGTGGGGTACTGCCTCAAAACAGTACTGCTTTAAAATACAGGGTAGAGGCCTTTTTAATACAAGTGATGCGAGTCACAACAGAGCATACACAACGCCTCGTTGTCTCTATACCTCCAGAAAACCTTTTTTTGCTCCATCATGCCCCAGATCAGTAATCCATTGTGAATATCTCACTCAGGTCAGATCATTTTCCATTTCCCAACATAGGAAAAAAATCAAGAATACAGACACAAAACCTGTGTAAATGAATGACACGAACACTCAATTTTGAAAAATCCGTGAACTCTTGCAAAGCACAAATGCAGCTTGAAAGAGCAGTAGAGAGAGGAAGCCATGAGCAACGAGTTGTCATCTCCGTTACTCGTATCATGTCAATATCCTGCAGTCGAGCAGTGAGGGGTACAAGCCCTTATTAATCCACAATCCAGACAATTTTGAATTACTGTATCTGCAAACTGAGGGTTACAAAGCAACAAAAGATGAATAAACAGTAAGTACTTGCATAATTTTACTTTTATGGAACAGAAACTTTCCTGTCACTTCCAGGTGGCACCTTAAGAATCTAAGAGGAAAAACATGGAGAGATTTAAAATTTTTATCTATGAAAAAAGGTTCAAGTAACAGAATTTTACAATTTATTTAAGAGAAGAATGGAAAGAACAACTAACAAATGATATCCTAGGAGAAGTACATGGAAAAAGTTAGAGGATAAAATAGCATGGCAGAGGTCACTAGTCCTCATGTCTTCAGGTCAGCCATTAACTACAATTGATAACAAAGGGAACTTTGGGCAGGAATTCAGGGATCCTAAAATAGCTCAGTGCTCTGCTTTGGCAGAAACTGTCAAAATGTTAAACCAGAGATTCTGAACTCAAAATATCTCATGTTTTACTAATGGAAGTTTTGTCAGGTTGCCTTCCTTTCTGTCAGAATTTCCAGCCAGAGGTCAGTACCTGAAGGAACAGACCTGCTGCCCTCTGGAACAGACACTGGGGTTGACATCAACACCCTGCATCACAACCCTTAGAATTACAGTCATCAAAAAATTAGGCATTACCTCAGGACCCCCAACAGCTTTCCCAGATTTGTCACTATTAAAAAACCAAAAAAGAACAACAAAAACTCTAGGTATTACATGACATCAAAATCATTCTCCCCTGCAGAGAATAACAGTCCAAAACAACATCTTTTGTGTTAAGTTGTTTCAGGCCTCAAACTTCCAAAAGAACTTTACAGAGTTTACAAACCTTGAACATCTAAAATGCAATGCTAAACAGAAATAGATTTAACCAGTAGAAATATGAATATATACCACATATTAAGTATTTTTCTAAATCACACATGGAAACAGGTCATCAAGGGGGACTGGAAATTATTGTGGTGTTATCTTTTAAAACTGAAAATTACCTTGTCTTCTTACAGATGACAACTTAAGAAAAAAAAAGGGCCATGAGGCAGGTTCAAACCATGAGTCACACTGGTTCAGCAGGGCTTGGATTCACTCAAAGTGCACATCACCTGAAATAAATTATGACACACCCCTCCCCACTTTAAATCATACCTTGAGCTCCCTTTAGACATTCATTTGCTAAATGCCACAAAGCAGCGCTCAATTTCTAGATTAAGATATTCCATACATGCTAACATTTTAGATTTTGTAATGAAGTTTGGAAATCGCTACCAGCTTCAAAATTAAGGTGCAACAAAATCGTCTTGCTTTTTGTGAGTTACCAAATCTGCAAATTACCTGTTATAAGTGTTCTAATTATCACTGCAGAAACACTTAGTCTGCAGAAACACATCTGCCAGAGACAAAATTAGGAGGTGCTGTGTGGGTGTGAAAACACTAAAAGTTGGCAAACATGCCTTTTTTAGGGTATTCAATATAACTAATATTCATACAGCTAACCTAATAAATGAAAAAAACAAAAAACTTCTTACTCATGGAGTTTAATCTAACTTCCTGTATAATGTAACATTTTAGAAACATAGCCTTACAAAACTTAGATGCTATAGATAAATATTAAATCTATTATCCTTTAACAAAGCACATTTCACATTTTCCTAACTGCTTTGAGTTGCTTTGGTCTTAATGAATGTGAAAGAACGCCTGACAGCCAGATGCTCATCTGTCACTTTAAAAGTATGATGTGACTTTGTTGATCATTTTGTTCAGCTCTAAAAATGTTCACTAATACTCAAAATTCTGCATGGACAGAACAGGTAATTCTTAAAACCCATAAATAAGAAAGGACCGGTAAAGTGCAGAAGTGTAAAGAAATCCTTAGTACTTCTCTCCAGCTTCACCTATGGTTACACAGTCCCACAGCTATGGAGGCTGACTGTGCTTCTCTTGTTCAAGGAAGACTCGTGATCCTTTCTTTCCAATGTAGGACATGAGTTAAACGTAGTTTTTCTCTTCCCTCTTCCTTCCTAACCTTGCCAAGACTGTTGTGTGGCTATGTAGTAAGCCACACTGAGGAACCAATTCCGGCTAAAACCAGCCCTTATTTTGGGAACAGCTCAGCCTGGATTAGTTCCTGAATCCATTTCATCCTGTGGCCACACAAGTAAGTACACCTGGCATAGCTGAGCACTTGATGAGAAGAGTGAGAACAACAAGCAGCCACCCACTAGAGCTGCTTATTCTGGCACTGCCACTTTTCTTTGAGAAAAGAATTCTCAAAATACAACCCCTCCCTGGTGGCTCTTTGAACCATGTAACTCCACTGGCTCTCCTGTCCTGGAGGTGACACTGTCCGGTCTTCTCCCCCCACAAAGACAAACACAGCAATGAGTCTTGACACATCACTTACGTAATTGAAATGAAAGTTATCTGATGAGCCAAACCAGCCAGGAGGTAAAGCGTGTTTGCAGCAAAGCAGGAAGCCTGAACATCTTCCACACTACTTGTGTTTTCAGATGTAAAGAACCCTGCTAATAATGACATTGTAAAAAGATTTTTGTAGCTGCTGTTTATCTGGATACTGCAACAGCAACTCTCCACACAGAAGTGTGACAATCAACAGAGACAAGAATTAGGAAAACCAACTGACCTGCGAAATAGATGACAGCAATGAACCACCTGGAGAGGCAAAACTTTTAATTTATAGCTGTGGAGCTATATTACTCAGGACTTCTTGAAAACACAAGACCCTGAACTCCTCCCCCCCTCAATGCCACCCTCCTTAAACACCATGTTAGGCAGTACATTAAAGCAAATAACGTCTGTAGAAGAACAAATAGATTATTTGGGCAACAAGACTAAGAATGGAATTCAGATGCTGGGGAGAGAGAAGTAAAAAAGGCAAAAATATCAAAACTAAAAAGGAACAAAAAGTATACGTATTTTTCTAGGACTGGTCTCACCCACTAAGAAATTAGAATTTTTATTGACAGTCCAGCTGCCTAGATAGGAAATTCAGAGATAGTAGTGAGCCCCTTCTTCCAATAATGTAAAAATCAAGGCCTTGAACAACATGGAATTAGAGCACAGGAAGACACATCAGCTGCTGAAATGAGATTGGGAAGGGACATCTCTTTAGCTGAGCCTGAGATGCAGACTTTATTTAGAATTACACACAATTTGTTACTAGAGAAAATTCCTATACTGAGGAAAGGTTTCACGGGGTATGCTCAAGAGTTTGCTTCAAGCAAAGGCAAGCTTTCATGAGGCAACATAGGATGCTCCCATCGTGTAAGCTTCCAGCAAGCACAATGACTTTGGGATTACAGACAGTAAAGTAATAACAGCAGAGTTGGTTAAATATTTCCTGTGAGATGGGAATCCAAACTTCTGATTTTGGAGGCTTTCCAAACTCACTTAGAGCAATGGCAGACTTCTATTCAATAAAAACACATGAAAATTTTGTCATACACTTAGTGACAACCAAAGAAACTTCTAGGTGGCTGTTGGGATTCATTGTTGTAATGATGAGCCACATGAGGAATTAGCCTCTCCATTATTTTCCAGCATATTTCAGTGGTTAATCATCAGCACTGTTTATAATACACCATATATTCATTCTCCAGAGAGAATGCAATTGGCTGATTTGCTTTTCTAAGCTCACTCAAAATATAAAGGTATACACTCACCTATTTAAAGTTCATTAGACTCCAATGAAAGTGCAACTGTGCCACCTTGGTTTAACGAACTACTAATCAGCAAAATTGACACTGGAATTCTATTTTTGTCACTGGACAATAAATTTGACAGCTCTTTCTAGAAGCAAATGGTCTAAGTGAGCACCGAGGATAAATTACATAAAATGAAAAAAAGTCTTCACCTCTAATTTAAAAAAGCCACTATGAAGAACCTCTACAAGCTTTATAAACATTTTAAGATTTATGTCCAGAAAATTAATTTACCTTTTAAGGTGCTAATGGTCAAAAAAATCAGACCTGTGCTTTGGCTACACAGACCAACAAAAGAGTTATTTTGAAAGACAAATTCCCAGACAAAAAAAATTCAGCAGCCAACATGAACAACTGACTCCTGAAAGGAAACAGCAATATAGCTCTAACTGCCAAGCACAGTATCTGTTTGAAGAAATAGGAAACTTTTTCATATGTATAGGTTAAAGTTTGTGTGTATATATCATCTTAAAGTACCACAGAGTTCTACCAAAATACTCTTCAGATTTGTTTCCTTCAGTTAACCTGAGTCTGCTGAAAGTAGTAACTGATCCCACAACCCGCTGTCTAGTCATTGTCATTATGTATTCATTTAAAATCTGAAAAATTAGCATGCAAAATAGAACTTCATGACCATGTGCAAGTATAAAAACACAAATAAGAGTAGAACCATGACACTTTAATGCTTTAATTACCAATCTTCATTGTAAACGGTGCAAATTACTTCTAAAAGGAAGAAAAAAAGCATAGAAAGTAGCTCAATGTATTTACAAACTTCAATTACAGCAAGTGAACAAGATGATGCTTTCTTATCTAATGCATGCACAGAGCATTTTATTCATTACTTGGTAGTCTTCTACATTAAATCCCCAGTGGCAGAACACATTTTGCATCTAAATTTTTCACTCAAGCTTGTTGGGATTTTACCTAGAAATACCTAGATAAAGATGTCAGGCTTACATTATTACAAGAAAATTACAGAGACAATCCCTAAACAGCAGCATCTTTTACATTTCATAAGGGGAAGCTAAAGATTTGTCAGACTCAAGCTATTTTGGAGTTCTGCAAGGAGATTCAAGAGGTCAAAATCTGAGCTGCACCCCTCAGTCATGCTTTGCATTAAAAGTTAAAAAGAGCAGGGAGTGCTGTAAGAATCATCCTTTTACACACACATATTAAGGCTGAACTTGTAGATTAATTTTTTTCTCTTTGAGATGTTGAAGAGCTGCAGTACTCTGTCATACATAGACAGATACAGATAACATACATATTAAACCTGAATCTTATTGGCCATATTCAGTGAATTCTCCAAATAAACACACATATATATAATCCATCCCATGATGTTATTTGTGATGAAGGACAATTCATCACAAAGTCATTGCAAGGAACAAATCTATTTAATTCCTTCAGTCTACAGTCAGAAATCTGAAAAAGATCCATGCATTTAACTTCAATGGAATTTAAACACCTGCCAAAACAGACCTATGTACAAAGAAGAGGTTTTAGCCTTCTGGTATTTAATTTACTACTTTGTTTTGGACTCAAAGTTCTCTTACATCTTTTTACCAAAAAACTGACAAAATACATTTTAAAGTAAGATCCATGATTATTCATCAAAATATTCATCTGTTTACAGCATCTACTGCTGGTGAAGAGATGATTACTGGACTGCAACGTAACCTTTCAGCGCATTTTAATTTTAAAACAGTAGTCAAAATTGCATTTCGGAGCTTTTCCTATATTTGCTCTTTACTAATATGAGGAAAATTATTAATAAAAATGCAGAGAAATGCAGAACAAGAAAACAGGGAGTCAGCTTTGCAGTGAGGAAAAACAAGCTATTTCTCATGAGGAACAAACAAATGCCTATCAAAGAAACTCAGAATCAAGATGACAGAAGAGTGATCCAAAAGCAGGAGCTGGCAGATTTTAGCATATGGGTCTTTTCTCTCCCACTCAGTTTATTAGGAAATATCACTTTCTGTTGATTACAGCAGTTCTTAGAAGACACTAAAGACCTGAAAAAAATCACTAAAGTTGTTGAAGAGCAGAAAAAAGTTTGGACAGCAATTTCCAAAATATTATATCACACTTGGATTTTAATTCCATAATTATAGACAGATAAGAGCTGATTTCACCTGCGTGCATGTAAATAAACCTGACATATTTTGAACTCGCTAGCTTCAGCAGCTGGCATGTTGAAATGCTCTGAAAACCAGGGACAGTAAAGAGCTCTGTCAGATTTCCACAACAGCATTTGACCCATCTGCAAGAGTAAAACCAGAAACTGGATAAACTGGATGTGTGGTTTTCCATCAAGAAACTGTGATAGCAGATACTATTTTAGCAATACTTGCAGCATCTAGTGAACTTCCATACAACGTTAAGAGTTTCAGGTATTTCCCCTTCATTATTTATTAGCGCCATGGTTTAATATTACTGGTCTCTCTTCCCAAACAGAAAATTATTCCACGACCAACTTCAGTGGTTTGGGATGCTTTGCTTTAATATAATTTTCATTTAACTATTCCCATATTGCTTTTAATTTCAAGGGGAAAGGTAGAGCATAAAATGTGAAAAATCTGGGTGACGGGAAAAGCAAAGGGGAGAAGAAAAGATCTCTGGACTCATTCCCCTTCTTTACTTACAAAAAGAAAACCTGTGATCTGCATCTTCACAGAAATATTTATAAACCACCGCTCCTCATAGATGCTGTTTTTCTTTGAAAAAAATTGGGTAAGAAATACTGCATGAAACCAACACATGCTTTGAATGAAGCAATCTTTCCCCGGTACAGATAAGTAACATCCTCTCCAAGGGCTGAGATCCTTGGAAACTGAGCTGCTAGGCACACACCAGACAATCCCCATCTACACCACCATGTTAATAGAAGATGTGTTTCAAAATACTAGACACTTCAAAACACTACAAAATACACCTGTGGGTATATTGATTCAACACCGGAAGGTATCAGTATTTAAAAAAAAAAGTCTCTCTCAAAACTTGGTGCTACCTATTCTCCATAGCAGCAGGTGCTGGGCTGGTTTAGTCCAGAGAAGAGAAGACTGGGAGGGGATCTCATTAAAGCACAGAAGTATCTTAAAGGCANTGCTTTAATATAATTTTCATTTAACTATTCCCATATTGCTTTTAATTTCAAGGGGAAAGGTAGAGCATAAAATCTGAAAAATCTGGGTGACAGGAAAAGCAAAGGGGAGAAGAAATGAGATCTCTGGGCTCATTCCCCTTCTTAACTTACAAAAAGAAAACCCGTGATCTGTATCTTCACAGAAATATTTATAAACCACTGTTCCTCATAGATGCTGTTTTTCTCTGAAAAAAAAATTGGGTAAGAAATACTGCATGAAACCAACACATGCCTTAATGAAAAAATATTTCCCTGGTTCAGATGAGTAGCATCCTCTCCAAGGGCTGAGATCCTTGGAAACTGAGCTGCTAGGCCCACACCAGACAATCCCCATCTACACCACCATGTTAACAGAAGATGTGTTTCAAAATACTAGACACTTCAAAACACTACAAAATACACCTGTGGGTATATTGATTCAACACCGGAAGGTATCAGTATTTAAAAAAAAAAGTCTCTCTCAAAACTTGGTGCTACCTATTCTCCATAGCAGCAGGTGCTGGGCTGGTTTAGTCCAGAGAAGAGAAGACTGGGAGGGGATCTCATTAAAGCACAGAAGTATCTTAAAGGCAAGTGCCAAGAGATTGGAGCCAGACTCTTCAGCAGTGCCCAGCTACAGGACAGGGAGCAGTGGCCATAAACTATAACACATGAAGTTCCACCTCAACATGAGTAAGAAATTCTTTGTGTTGAGGGCAGCAGAGCACTGGCACAGGCTGCCCAGGGAGGTCACGGGGACATTCAAAACCCAGCTGGACACGTTCCCATGTCACCTGCTCTAGGTGACCTGCCTTGGCAGGGGGATTTGAATTGTTATCTCCAGAGGTCCCTTCCAAGCCTAACAATTCTGTGATTCTGTGAAAAAATAATTTCTTTTCTGACCAATGCTTTTTATGCACAGTAATGCACTCAGAATATGCAATGGCTACAGAATGTAAACATTTCCTTAATGACGATCTTACAATTCATAACAAGCAGAGCAAACATCACCTTTTCCTCTTGAGATTCAGCATTCAGCTAATAGCATCACAGATGAGCAAGAGCCTGTTCCCTGGAGGTTCAAAGAGCTGGGATCATTTTAATGGGCTACAGAGTCATTGAAAGTAGATGTTGCTATGCTGGAGGCCCTGCATTCATTGCATCATATAATATAAGGAAACACTCATGTACATTGGTCCTACAAACAAACTCTACCCAAAAAGGTTCCTCAGATAATGGCTGAATAAAGCATGCATAATTTTAGCTTGTCCCACATAAATTCTTTCAATCGGCTTTGAGACAATTTAGGCTTGAAGGGAAAGCAAGTCTAAAGACATCTTTTTTCACTTCACACATCCCATTATAAAATCACAGAAATTTAGCATTGTGCACACTTTCTACTATCCTTTCTATAGCATTTCAGAATTTTTCGTTGGCAGAACAAGCCATGCATGAAGTGGGCTGGCCTATAGCATTCATCTACAGAGTAGTACTGCTTTACCAGTGTCCTGGTTTGGGCACATGTGGGAGACACATTTGCTTCTTCTCCCCCCGCTCTGCTCTCAGAGGGAGTCTTAAAGATGCAGAACTCAGCACCCAGCAGAAACAGACAAACGACTGGGGATATAAGCATCACAAAGTCACTCCAGGACAACCAGTTTGCCTCTTGCTTTTTCTTCTCTTTTTTAAAATATATTTATCTTCTGCGTAAAGGGCATGTATGAATGTACATGCACGAACTACATATATGTGGGCTAGATATATTGTACAAAAAGGAGTACATTCACCATTTTGCTCTAAGTTACAGCCATGACCCAAAGTAAACAACACTTACCACATATTACCAAGATTTTCACAGGTCTTACGTACAAGACACACAGATTGGTACTCAAATGAGATAGCATCCTGGTATTACACCACAGGAAAAAAGCGTTATAAATACTGTCTGTATACTGTATGATCTTAAGTTGTCCAGCTTAAAAATTATTCCAAACTGCCCTAACCACCGGATGTAACAGAATACAGCAACCTATTCCCTGAAGAAATTCAAGACTATCAGGAATAAAAAAGAAAGCCCAAAACCTCCAACTCTCACACTACTGAGCACTTCGGCTTTTGCCATTTAAATTACAAGCCATAAATACAAGAACTGCCTACCACTGGCTCACTTTCTTCACAGGAATAAGCTGCTCATGTCACTGGCAATTCATTAAGTTTTCTTATGGAATACAAGGGATGCTTGCAACTGGAGCATCTTACACATGAAACAACTGCAATCTGATACATAATTTAGATTTAAGTTTGAAGCTGAATCATAGCAATCACCAAGTCATAAAATAGTTTCAGTTGGAAGGGACCTTTAAAAGTTGGATGGAATTGCCCTTCCATCTCTTCATCTCATAAGGTTAACCTTCATAAAAAAATTTCATGTGAAAGGAAGAGCAGCAATAACAATAGCAATGGGACAAAGACATTGACCATGTATGAAAAAATATGCACATTTGAAGAGGACTGGAAAAGGGGAATTCAGTTACTATGGATGCAATAAGAAAATTTAGCAATGTTTATCTGCTAAAAAACTCCAATCAAATGTCAGCTGCTCAGAGAAATGGCAGGCTTCTCCTACCACTCCATTCCTACCAGTCTACTACAAAGACTGCACTGTAACCAGAAAATCCAGTGATTTCCAAAAGGTGACAAAGCACTGCATAAACCACATCTCAGTCTCACTCAGCTGGGGGACAGAGATGCCACATGGAGACACTCATCCTTCTCCAGTTCATGACATTAACTTTAAGCAGGATGCAAGACTAAGTTCAGATAAAGTCCTTCCTCACTGCTGTTTCACTGAGGGAAAGAAAAATGAGGATCCCAAGCCTGACACTGCCCTTGAATACTGCATTTCTATACATGCCACAAAGATATATTGAAATGGTTAATGAAGCAACTCAGTCTTCAGAGGCAAACTCTAATGATCGGGGACACTAAGGAGTAGATGTGAAGATATTTAGGCACCTAACTCCTACCAAAAGTGATGTTCCTGAAGTATCCAGATACCTTTACAAGCAACCTGATGATAGCAAATATGTTTCTCCTTTCTTGCATTAGATGTAGCCTGCAGAACCAGACAATAGATACGCATTCATGTTTGCTATCTTCTTTCTTCATGCCAATAAGAGCAGTGGAAAATTTACCTTCTTTTTGTGAAAGCCAATGTTGGCTCTCTCCACAGACTGCAACTAACACAAAAGAAAAGTTAGAAAGATACCGAATCAGCTGGAGTATCTTGCCATTTGAACTGTATGTTAGGGAAAGTACAAGATTACTTCCTATTAATCACCACTGTGATACTGATAAAGATGTGCCTTTCTGCTGAATGCCCTGCTGTGCTCTGTATGGATATTTCACTGCATGCACCAAATTGCACTGCTAGAAAAAGACAAACTCTGAAACCAAGCTATGTTTGACTCCATTTGATGTAAAAGCTATTGCCAGGTTTTGATACTACAATCAACAATTCTCAAAAAATGCTCACTGAATTAAATCTCTATGCAATAGGGCACGTACAGATAAATACAGCTCACGAAGTATTACAGTGTTTTCCCTGAAACTTTTATAGGCTGTTTGCAAAAAACCAAAGCAGTCATAAGAAAAGCCACCTGTAAAGAGTTATTTTACCAACAGTACTAGGAATAGATACTTCAAGTGTGGGTGAACAAAGTGTGAACCATATGGGACGTTGCAGAGATTTGAATTGGGGACTCTCACTCCTCAAAAGAACTGAAGTCAAGGCATGTTCCATATGCAGCATTCCATTTTCTTGGAAGTTTAAACAGCTAGATTACTTTTTATCAAGTGAACCTGCAGTTTGGTGACTCATTTTGCAGGCATTGGATAAAGCAGGTTCAGAGACCATTGTTAATTACACATATTTAAAGGAGGAAGTTCTGCAAAGAATGCCTATTATGGGCAAAGATGACTTTAGAGCTTAACAGAAAAACAGGATACCATGTGAAGTCTCTTTAAAAGAAGCACCTGTGCAAAGGCAGAAAATAATTTAATGTCTAATTACACATTAAGAATTAAAATGTTACAAAATGCCTGTTCATGTCCAGATCATGACTAATCAGTTTAAGAAAAAGAAAAATATTTTCAATGTACTGTAGGATTCTACTGACTCTAAAATTCAACTGTGATAAGATATCCCCAAAAATGCCTTTTCTGCCTATACAGCCATTGTCCTGTTCTATAAGAAGTGCTGCATATCAGTCATCTGCCAAATTCATTTCATCAACACAAAGGATTATATATTTCCTAAGAAAGCACAGTTTTCTGCAGGAGTGAGGTATAAATATAAACAAACTGACCTGGTGTTGTGGAGCTCATTGTTCTTAATGGAATGGTATCTTGTTGAAGTGTAAAGCAAACTGCAGCAGAAGTTGTTCAGATTTTGAGATTCTTCTGGAAGTGGGGTGAACCTGAGTAAAATGAAAAAAACACCTTTGACTATTTGTTGACAACATTTTCAAGAGAATACGATTATGTCAAACACGCTTAAACCGAAGAACATTTGACATCTCTCAACCCAAAGGTTCTTTCTACATATACCTTTTTGCTGCAAATTCAACAACTGATGACCACTGAAAACAAGACAAATTTGCATTACAGCCCATCCACAGAACATACAAAAGAACACCAGAAAGTGAAGAATGAACTGTGTCCTTTCTCTTTTCTCTGTGATCAGGGTATTATATGAAATATAAGACATGAGGTGCAAATATCTGGATTTTATCCTTATGTTTAAGGAGTGGCCAATTCTCATTTACACTGCAGTCAGCATGGAAACGTGAATGTGCAGAAACTGATCTGCATTCAAAAATCTTTCTGGAACAGCTACTACTTCCTAAAGCTCCAATGTTTGAACAGCTCACAAATAGAACTTGTTGAAGTAATTAGCATAGCTGAAGGGATCTCCCGTGACAAGCTAATGACATCTCTGACACCACAAAGAGAGCTGCTAATGGCGCGGGCTGCTCGACAGGAGGGCAAGGAAGGTTCTGCAATTTGGCTGAAATCCTTTCACAGTCCTGTGGCATTCTCAGTTCAGTACAGAAGCAGAGGCAGAAATGTTCCTCTAATACTCCCATCTGCTGAAAGTTTAAAGCTATAGAGAAGAGGCTTTCAGGGAACTAAAATATATTTTCATTCAAGCATGATATAAACAGCATAATGAGAGAGAAGGGAAGGTTGTAGTGCATTACAACTGTGACTATCCTATTCAGCCACTGCTCCTGAGGTATCTAAGTAGTCAAAGATATTCTTAGTGCTGAATATTTTAGCAGCTTTTGTCACTTTTTTTAAACTACCAACTGCACATTTAGTTTCAAGCTGAGCTCAGCCAAATTCGAGATAGTAAATTACATTTTAACCAAGTATAATCATTTAAGTTTAGCATCATTATCATTTAAGAAAGGAAAATTGTGCATTTAGATAAGTAACTTCCACTTTTATGCCCCCTAAAGCAAGCTGGACACACACTGCTCAAATAGGCATGATATTGGGACACAACCAGCAGTCCAGCAGACAGCACCTGCAAAACCAAAATTCATGACAATCCTAATTACCTTCCCTTGCTTGCCTCATGCATCAGAATTCATCAAATATCAGATGGAACCACTATAAAACCAAACAGGCTCTACTGTTAAGCCCTATCCAAAACGTGCATTTGGGCAGATCCTGACTTTGGCTGCAGCAGGGATATAGCTCCAAGATTTATCAATAAAAGTACAACCAGTGCACAGCACAAGAGTTCTAAGACTCTACATAATTTCACTGAGCTCATTATTATCTCAGCAGTCTCACAGATCATGAAAAAATATTTTCCAGTGAATCCAACACCCATTCATTCAGTATCCAGCCTCAGCTGGGATGATATGGTTTCTCTCAAAGTAGAAAATGGATATTGACAGCTGTGGACTTTCTCAGCATACATTTAAAGTAATCATAGTAATTTTGAGCACTAGGATTTTGACAACATCCTAGTATTTGAAATACACTTATAATCCTCATAACAGAAACTAATTTTGTGTAAGTTTGCTTCATGCAGACCTCCCATCTAAGTAAGCATTTGAAGCTCATAAGAGCAGAGAACATGTGGTCAGTTCTGACTGCACTTTCAAATGGGGAAGCTTTCTCCTTACAAAAGGAAAACATCACTTTTTCCCCCAATAAAGATAACTTCTAATAATTGGGATAGTTGTGTGTGAGACAGATCAGTAGATACGACTGGCACACTCCTGTCAGTGCAAATATTCAATTTGAGTGACATTCTGTACTCTGAACAGTGGTCCCACCAATCCTCTACTGGGCTATGGATACCAGCTGTGCTGAAACTGTAGAAACAAGCTGCTTCACAGTTCTTCCCTGCTCTTCTGGAGCAAGGAACATTTACCTTTGGAGAAGAATCAGGTTAGGGAAGATTTAAAGAAGCTGGCCATACATAAGTTCATGTGACCTGATAGGATGGATGCTCCCACGAGTCCTGAGGGACCTGGGCAGTATCACTGCAAAGCTGCTTCCAGAACAGCTTTGAAAGGTTATGATTATCAAGAGATTCAAATAGACTGCAAGAAAGCAAACATTCCTGTCTTCAGGAAGGACAAGGAGAATACAGAGAATCAAAGGCCAGTCCACCTCAACTCAATGAGTTAGAAGGTGATGGGCCAAATAATCTTGGAGATAATTTCCAAGCACGGGAAGGACAGGAAGTTGGTGGGAAATAGGCAGCCTTTACTTATGAAGGAAAATCATGCTTGGCCCACATGAGTTTTCTACAATTAAGTAGTTAGAAAACAGATGGTGGGAGAGCTGAGAATGTTGTTTATCTTGAATGACAAAAATCTTTCAGCACTGTTCCCCAGAACATCCTCAAACTGTGAAACACAGGAAAGTGGACAGCAAAGTGGTTTAAAACAGTCCATGCTGCTAAGCTCTAAGGGTTGTGATCTGAGGCCAAAGTCCAACTGGAGACCAGTCCCTTCAGTGGAGCCCCCAGGGGTCAATACTGGTGCCAGTACCGCTTTTCATTAAGGACCTGGCTCATGGTACACAGCATAACCTCAGCCATTCTACAGATGATTCAAAACTGGAAGCAGTGGTTGACAGCAGGTGGTTCTGCAGTCATTCAGCAGGACTTCAACTGGTCAGAGAAACTGGAGCTACTGAATGTGTAGGCTAAGGCTGGGGTGGGTGGAGAAGAGAAAACTGAGAAACAGGAAAAACCCCAAGATCAGAGAAAAAGAAGGTACTCTACTGCAGAGCAGCTAGGTAAAAAGCAGCAAAGACAGAACAAGACTGTTCTCAGCGATCCCCAGAGACAAGAAAAGGCAATGTGCACAAACTGAAATATGGGCAATTCCATTCAAACATTAGAAGGTCCTTTTCCTCTCTCACTGATGCCAAATATCTAAGAAATAGGCTGCCCAGAAAGTTTTTTGATTTTCCATCCTTGGAGAATGTACACAGTCTTGGGCAACTTGTTGTAGCTAACTTAGCCTAGAAGGGGGGAGTAGAGTAGCTACCTCCACATGTCTGGAGATACTCCGTGATTATATGATTTTTCCTTTTCAAGATCACCAAAGACAGCATCAGCATTAAATATTCATTGCAGTTAAACCTGGTGAGAATAGTTCCAGTACAAGAAAGTGTTCTGCTGGGATTCCCATAAAAAGATTTCTGTTAAGGAGTTTTGTAAATTCAACTGTACTGGTAGTCTTATATTTAATGAAGCAGCAGTTGGAAATAGACTATCAGGAAGGATGCCATCTATTTCATGTAAATGCAAAGCTTTCTCTAAGCTGAACATTGTTGTTCAGGTTCAGCTGTAACAACTCCTTGTAAATATGACACAAGGCTCACATTGTCAAAGCTTCCATTCAGAACATGAAAAATTCCACATCACCATATACAGAATTATATTCACAACACAGACCCCCTCATTCAAATACACTTCTACTGATAAGCTGACATAGTTCATTTCTTTTCTTTTTCTGAAGGAATGTCATGGTGCAAATTACACACTATGAACTGCAGTGCCACATTTTTTAATGTTAGCTCTGAAAATTAAAGAAAGCACAGCACCGGCCATTGTGCATTAAAATTTCATGAGGGGTGCTTTGCTCATTGGGAGATGAATTTGTGCCACATCTCCACCCACAAAAACCAGCACACAATTCCTGATTGGTCAAATCCTGAAGATACCAAGGTAAGGGGGCTCCAGGATTTAGTATAGACTAAGTGCACTTCCTAAAGGCACACTTAGACATTGCTACACTAACATTCTAAGTGTTTGGGCTTTTTCACTACATTTTAACCAAATGACAATTCATCCTTTACTCATTATCAAGCTGGCATTTCAGTCTACAGCACAATATACAGCAAATTAATTTCTACCTCCATGTTTGTCACGGCAGGTGATGCTACACAATAGTGACTTGCATTTGCTCATCCAGAAACCATAAACCTTCCCCTTTTCATTCAAGGGAAATTCAACACCTCACATGCTTCAACCACTGATGCACCTTTGAAATTGCTACAAAAGGAGAGTGCAAGATGGAATGTAGGTTTTCATGCCCACCAGCCACCCCAAACCTTATGTTTCTAGTGACTACATGGTAGGTACAGTATTTTCTAACACAAATAAGCATTTCAAGTTAACACTATCCCTTTAAACTGTCATCCCTCACTGTGTTGTCCCAAAACTATATCCACTGACTACATTTTTTCCTATCTATACTTCAAAATTCTTCTGGGAATTGAGTTTCTGAGATAGGATGCAATGAATACAAATCAAGAGAATTCAGACGAAAAATATATTTCTATTTCTATTTCCCCCAATGCCCAAGATGAATTTTTCATGAGAACTTCTGAAATTAATCCATAGTTTTTAAAACTACATCCTGGAGGTATCTTCCAGATCTTTCTCTTCCAGAAGGATTTTACCTAAAATACCTCTATTTGCAAAGGGGTCTAGAAAATCATTATGAAAGATTTTGCAGATAAAAATATAGAATTATACACTTCATTAACTTCTGAACATGACAGGTCAGCACCCTTAATAATACATCTAGTTGTTTTTCTGCTGCATATATTGTTTTAAAATAGCTTTCAGTTACTTGGAAACAAAATTGTTGTTTGGAATTGAGATTAAAATGCTGGAGGCAATTAAATGTCACAAGTGCTCAAGTGTCACAAAGATATTCACTTCCCACATTTACAGCTCATGTGTTTAAAATACTAAACATGTAAAACAGCTGTAAGAATTAGTAAAAATTCTGTTGTCCAATGAACAGTTCAGCAAAAAGCTCAATTGAAAGATGAAAGCTTAAAAACAAAAAACAAAATAGTTGCTCTCTAGAAAATGAAAAGCATGATGCCCAAAAATAAATACATCTTTCTAAATTAAAGATATTTTTCAAAATAAAACTGTTGAATAGATATTCATACAACATCTAATGAAAACCAGATTAAAAAGAGATCAAACTATAGATCTGAGGAAAAATAATAATAAATTCACAACAACATGACTGAAAGACAAATCACAATGACCTTCTCCTGAAGCGATTTGAACCCATGTAAGCCAAACCCAGAGTGCCAAATCAAGCCTTCCTAACCTTCAGACTTGTAAAATTGATTAGGAAGTAAGCTGGCATATGGAAAAGGTGGTAAGGTGTTAAAGAATGTGTGAATTCCAAGACAAAGTACTTAAAGACGTCAGTTCAAAAAGCAAATGGTTATTATCATTGGTTTTAAAATGTAGAATAAGTGAAAGCTAAACCAAAAACAGGACATTAGGAGGACATGCAATTATCCAGTGACCTTTATATGCCAATACAGTACAGATTTACTTGCAGTAAAAAGACCAAAGTCTAGTCCAATAAACACTGGGGTATATAACTGCTTTCAGTGGGAATTTAGTGATTCCACAGCATGGCCTTCAGAATCCAGAGCTCAGTGCAGGATTAAGTATTTTGCCATAAGGTATTTTGACATCTTACTCTTAATTAGGTATCTACTTAAAGACTTTTTGAAGTCTGTAAGAATTTTGCAGTACATACATTTCAAGGTTTTGTATTAAAGAACAACTCCAGCAGCAAGTACTGGACTGTCATACTCCTTATATTTCCTCAAAAAAGTAATTTTTGAAGCAGTGCCTAGCAGAAAAGTACATCTCACAGAATCTGTAAAGAATCCTCGGCTATATTTCTAACATGCAACTATTTATTTTGACCAATAAGTTAAATCACTATGTTTTAGCAAGTACTCATATGCAATATTAAGCAGTGTTAGATCTCACATATGTTCTGAGCACACAGTTCACACGGTTGAGAGAGGCTCAGACTTCTGTCCAGTAAAACAAATTCTCCGCCCTGAAACTCTTTAAAGCAAGCAGTAAAGCCATACAGCTATTTCAACAACCTCTTCTACATTCGCTGCCTACGACAAAGATGAAGCAAGTAAGTTTTCTAAAAAATCAAGATGAGATTGTCTTCCACCAAAAGGGAATCCAAGGCTTTAATCAACAGGATTAAATAATGTGCTGCTAAGCTGCTGGCTGGACTTCCTATGCCAGTTACAATAAATTGGCACAAGCTTCTGTTCTGTTTGCCAGAGAAATCAGTTAGAAATACAACACAGCATAAAAAAAAAGCCAAACAATCTTTTTTCTTTCATCCTCATCAGGATTTGGAACTTGTTCACCATGCAGCTGCAGAAATACTTCTGCTGCAGCTTAAGTTCCCACCTTTCTCTTTCATGCCAGCCCCCTTGTCTGAATTTAAAAGAGTGCACATCCAGATGTTCCCTCCCAAAGTAGAGCTGATGTGCAAGATTTGGCCTCTATCAAGTGCAACCACGCAGCAGCAGATACCACAACAGGTGAGGAACCGGCCTATACGATGCTTTCATAGCAGAAAAAAAATATGAGACAAGCCTACTTCAGATTGCATTTCTATTTTTTTTAATTATGCCAGATTTTAATCAGTAGTGAAAACAAAGGCAACTATTTATAGGGGAAAAGTCAAAATTCAGAGTTTACTGAAGCACATAAGCAAAGAAACAAAAGCCTTTTTCATCGGAACAGGTTGTCCAGATGTCATCTCCAGCCTTAGAGATATTCAAAACCCAAGTGAAAACGGCCTTGGCCAGTCTACTGTAGCTGACTGTGCTTTGTTTACTGTGATTGAATTGGAAAATCTCTAGAGATGCTTTCCAGCTTCAGCCATTCTGCCACAAGACACTGAAGAACACACAAGGCACACAAAGAACTGTCCTCGTAGTCCTCTCCCCTCATGCAAGAGTGTGGAGAAACTCCCACCACATGAATACAACTGGAAGAAAGAATCTGTCTCTTAAAACTTCCCAAAAAGCTGGACAAAGTGAGCCACAACAAGAAATCAGAGTCCAGACTACTCTGAAGGAAATCACAAATTCTAAGTTTACTTAGACTCTTACCCAGCACTATCAAAACTATCCAAGCTCCAGGTAAGAAACCATAAGGCAATTCATGCACTCAACTTAGGAATGTTTTCTAAATTCTTAAATTTGCCTTTGAAAAAATTTAAGTCAACTTCTGTGGTAACCAAATGCAAAGTTAAGTGACAGGTGGAATACAGACTTACATGAGCACTGTTAGCTCTGCACTATGGAGCTATACTTTACATAATTCGGGAGGCCACACTTCAATAATTAATAAATTATTACCTATCATCACCAAAAGCTTAGTCACTGGTAATTGAAACAAAAACCCAAAACCCACCCTTTCAGGTAATGTGAAAAGAAACAACCTTGCTGTGATAATCTTGCCCATCTCTGTGTGTCCAAGAACATCCATTTCTCTAAAAATGTTTGAGATTAAGTGTAATTTTTAACTCATGAAAACTATTAACAACAGGCTACAGCAGTGGAAAGGAGAGAAGGAGGCAGACTATTTATTCTGTCTGCATACACATGGAATAATTAAAAACTACAAAACCACATTCTTAATAAACAGCTGCACATCAGAACAAAAAATTAAGTAGGTAAACATTACATTAGAATATCATTTTTCCCAACATAGTTCAGTGCATTGGAACTAAAAACTTGTTCTTTCAAAGGAACAAGAAGCAGACCACAAGCAGAAGACTTCTGAAATACTTCAGAGCCTATAATATGTAGTTTACAGTCCTTCAGCTTTAGCTTATGTTTGCCTTTGCATCAGATGAAAACTAACTTCCTCTCAACCACTTCCCCTTCTTTTTTCCTAAACTGAACTGTATTTCAGCTGTTATTGACCTTGTTGCACGGTGTGGTAACTGACATATAGCTATGCATAAAGAACTAGAGATGGCAACACAATTTTCCTCTATTCCTCTTTTTTATTCTATCTTTTCACATGAAGGGCAGTATAACAACTAGTTTTTTATGTTTTGAATTCACTCTGAGACGCACAGGATCTGAATATTTATCACAGTGTGACTCTAACTAGAACAGATCAGAACATCAAAGCTTGCTTCAAACAAAAAAAAACACTTTAGCATTTCAGCAACATTGTACTAATTTAGAATAACAGAACACCTCTCATGAAACAACAAGAACTATCAGCCTCCCTGTGGAATTTTGTCCGTTTTAGACAGACTCAACAAGAAGAGACTACTTATCTAGAAGGAAAAGCCTCCAAAGGCAGTTTCAGATGCTTGGCTGCCTGAAGGAATCAGTCTTGCTTCCCTTTCCAGCTCTTAAAGAAAATTTGAGAGTATGTGGTTAAGAGAAAAAATATAATAAAATTTTAGAAGAGCACCTTCGTGTATAAGCTTCCTCTGACAATATAAAAACTTAGTTTGGAATCTGCAAAAAGTTACTCTCCATAAAATTGTTTGAATTCAATAAATTTTTTCTGATTTTAAGACAAAATGACATGGTCTCCCTCACTGAAACCTCCCTTAGTACGCAATGATTAATCATTTTGATGCGATCAAAAACACTTGGGAATATCAGCACTGCCTTCAAAAATGCTACAGTGAAGTTATAACAAAATACCCTTAAAAAGCCCATGTTCTTGTTAGATTGTATGCTTCTATATAGATATTTGCATGGATACTCTTATTCAAAGAGCACCTGACTTGCAAGCAGTTCATATTCTTAGAACAGAATGTGTCTGTGTAAGCTTTGCTTTGACACTTTGGATGAATCCAGACAAACCTCAAGGTGAATCATCATAATATTCTGCTGCTCTCCAGCCCTTCCACAGAGGCTACAAAAGTCTTTGGTTTCTCCTGAACCATTTCTGCTACTTCCATTAGATTAGACCTAGATGTCCCATCCAGGATTCAAACCATTTTATAAGACATTCAACCTTCTGTTATTAAACTGACCTTTAAAAGTTATCAAAACTTTTTTGAAATGTCAAATAGGGAACAGCACGCCTCAATGGCCTTGAATTAGTAAATTTCTGTGGATTGCAAAACACAGGTCTCAAACATGACCTTCTCATGTGAACCATTTTATTCTCTAATGAAAGAGTATCCAGTCTCAGATGCATTACTTTAATGACACAGGCATACTCAAAAAGCTGTACAAGTGTTACCTCATTTACAGGTAAATTATTGTACTCTTCTAGAAACATATTTCTGATTTTGGAAAGTCTTAGCCACTTATATAAGGCATCATTTTAGGCAAAATATTTTTAAATGGCTTATGAGTTTTATCACTTATTCATCCTAAATTATTAATCTGAAAAACATATCTGAAGAAATATAAAAGAAGAGAACTTCATATCTGCAGGCATATTTGGATTGTTTGTAATTCTGACTTGTACATGACAGACAATTTCCAGAAAATCAAATATTACACAGGCATAAGACATGGAAAATACAAACTCAGGACAACTTAGTTTTAGGTGAGGAGCCCCCAGAATTCAAAGCAACAGATGCACCTTCAGAAAGATAAAAAAAAGCCAAAAATCGAGGCAATCACCTACAGGAATGAGTGAGCTACTTCCATTGTGTAACACCCTGAGACCTGAGATGAGGACAACACTGTTTTCATGTAGCACTCAAGTGTAGCACTCCTGCAAAGACCTTGCAGGTCAGAGGGAAACAGGACTTAGTGCAGGCACCAAGCACAGTGATGAGTGGAGATTGGCATCTTTAAGAATCTCACAAAGTGATAAAAATCACATTAATAAAGAATTGACACAGGAGTCTATAGGTACATAGAAGCTGTCAGCAAGTTTAGAAAGAAGTAGAAGCAACCTCTACATGTCAATTTTTTTATAGTTGGGATTCATTACATGAGATGATTGACATCCAATGTTAGTTCATGCATTAAAAGTAACTGAGATGTGTCAAAATTTTCCATTAAAATCTATGATGGAAAAGTGGGTTTATCTTAGCAGCAAAATTATTTTTTTCTTTATCAACATCAAGATTCCTTTACCTTTTGCTGCCAAATGGCCAAGTAATTTTCTGTTCATTAAAAACACGCTCCAGTCAAATGTTCCTCAGGAAAAGCATATAGACAGACAAAACATGCAAGCTGAACTATTTTATGAAAACTTACCCCACAAGACAAACTTATTTTTGCTGTCATTGAATTTCATCAAAGATTGGACAAGTCTTTTTTACACTAGCTTCTAGATACATTAGGCTTCAATTTTGTCTTTTCAATTCTAAAGGACCATTATCACAAAGTCTTTAATTACTGAAACTGTTATTTGCTGTGTTTGATAAGTAATGAATTTTGTAGAGCTTGTCTTACAAGAAAATAAACCTTTCACTGCAGCTGATGCTTTGAAGAACATTTACACCAAATGTCCTTTGACAACAGATTTCTTTACTGTAGAGCCTTACTTGTTTTCAGAAGACAAGGTTTGATTCTAAACTGACATGTTTTTAAGAGTATGATTCAGCAGAGACTAAATGATACATGGAATTTTGATTAATACTTTGGCATTTTCAGCAGTGGAACACAAACCAAGAAAACAGCCTCCCTGTATTGTGCAGTTAGACTGGATCACAGGTTGAAGACTAAAAGTTCTTTTCACACTTTATTAGTTTTCTGTGATTTCACCAACATCGTCAGGAAAACAATAATTGATAATTTATAAATTAGTATTATAGTACATCTTTCCTACTGGAATTTGATAGCAATGCAAGAGAGCAATTAATGCACCTGGGTGATCAATTCAACTCATAAATCAGAACTTGTGAGAAAATTCTGACCTCTGCTGCAAGGTTTTGTCATTTTGCAGTAGCAGAAGGACAAAATTTTGGGAAAAGTTAACAACATTCATGAAGCTCATGGAAAGTTAAATCTTGTGTAGGAGGGGGGGGGAAGTTCAACACAACCCACATTCTGAATAAGCTCTTGTCCACTCTTACTCAGTGTCTGAGTGTTGAGCAAATAAAGTAAGACCGAACACACAAAATCAACCATCTGTCTTTTTAACCCATCAGATATATGGATATTTATATACTTGCAATTATTCTTAATGCAAATTTTTTTGTACCTACCACTAATTACAAGGACACACCTTTGCAAATATCAGACATAAATACCACTAACACTTGCAAAAAATGTTTAAAACTTATACCTAGTAACAAGCAACAGGTAAATCTCCTGAATTAATAAAATTAATTCTGCATCCATGCACTTTTGCATCTAGATACATGCACACAAAAATAGATGTCTTATCAACTGACTCGGTTTCCCTTTGTTAGGATTACAACTGCAGAAAGTACTCATACATGATCAATTAAGTTTCAACTGTGTGGGCTTCTTCCATACTCAAATTCGCCTTTGAATCACAGATTTCAAGACCTCAAGAAAAATCACCTCAAGATAAAATCACCAAGTTTCTTGACTACCTGTGGGAGAAAAAAAAAAGAAAAAGAACCCAAGAAAATACCTACACACAACAAAATAGAAAATCCAAAACAATTTCTATGCCCATAGAAAAAAAAAGCCTGCACTTGATTCAGGTCAAAACAAAAGCACAACAAGCAAAACCAGGGCTAAGGAACACTCAGTGCTTTTTCATTAATCCTGAATGGATGATAACAGCTGGAATTAAATCTTGATGGTTCTGGCAAACACAGAACATAAGAAACACAAAGATGTTGTTTAAGTACATTAAAAACATTGTTTTCTTCCTATCCTTTCCACATCAGCACTCTGAATTTCCATGGAAAAGCTGCATTTGTGAACAGCCAGGGAAGAGATCTGAGGGTCCCAGTCAAGAGCAAGTGGAGTGTAAGTCAAAGGCATGTCCTGGAGTGCATCAAGCACAACATCCAGAGCTGGCTGAGGGATGGGACTGTCCTGCTCTGCTCGGCACCAGTGTGGACTCACCTCGAGCACTGTGTGCTGGTTTAATTACCTCAGCATAAAAACGACATCAAGGTATCAGAATGTGTCTAATTCTAAGAGGAGGGGACCAAGATGGTGAAAGGCCTTGAGGGCAAGACTTTTTAAATCTTGCCTTGTAAGAGAGCTGAGGTCACTTGGTTTGTTCAGCTTGGAGAAGATGCAGATGTCAACCAGTCAAAAAGAATCTCAAAATTCATTTTATGCTTCAATGAGACCATTTCTCTTGTTGCTACCTCTAAAACACGTAAGAGAATAGCAAAAGCGATTTTCTTACAAAAGAGTATTCATCCCTGTCTTAGCAGGGAAGTAACACAGCACAGTAAGTCTGTGACTTACCCAGATCTATCATGTTAATCACAAACTTTAGATAATGAAGTGTTTTTAATTACTGCTGCATAACTTTAAGAGGCTGATAGAACTTCAAATTGAAAGGCAAATACATCATCTTTAAAAAACATTTTCAGGTTGCAGAAGCAATTCTACATCCAACCGTCACTTTTCAAACTAATATTAACAAAACGAATGTCAAACAAAATCAGATATTTCTTAAGCCTTTGGGACTCAAGGGAAAGTGCACAGATGGTTTAGCGAAGGCACAGAGGCAGGAAGGGACACAATAAATGGGGGAAGTGGAACAAAACTGGGCTTCCAGCACACTGCTGGGGTAAGGAGCGTGAAAGACAACTTTTCTATCTTTTCTATGTAACTTTGAGCAAGAGAGATCTTCCAGTAGAAAAGGAAAGAAACCAAACAAAAGCCCAACCAAACAAAGGAAAAAATGCCACTAGAACAGGAGTTACAGATTGTCATTCCAAATACAAATATTAGCACTTTCTGAATGCTGTGGAATTAAGAGAAAAGCACATATACTGTGTTTGTGAGTACACCAGAAAGTAAAGCAAGTTTAGGAATTCATAAGATATTCAGTATAGAACTTAACAGGCCACCTTCAGGAAAACTCAAGTTGTAAACTGAAAAAAATATAACTTTCACTTTTTTCTGTAAAAAAATCACATATGTATCCAAATGAATGGTCACCTCCCATTCAAGCATAAGTTACTTCAGTAACCATATTTCCATAGTAAAAGGAACATTAATGAAAGCAGCCCTAGATTTTTTCCCACAACAAGAAGCATAAGAGAATATAATTAAAATTATACCGTTACACTTGGATTTGCTGCCAAATTCTTTTAGTAAGTAAGTCCAGATACACAAACAGGAAAAGATTTTATGTTATTTTTACTGGCAAAGCCCCAACAACCTGCCCACAGTCCATGACTGCTCATACAGCTGCACACTTCCTGCTGCAGACTCCTCACAGCAGATGCCTAATTCTTTTTTTTTTGTTACAACACCAACTATACTGAAAACTCAACTAGAAACAATTTCACCACAAGCTGCATCATTATGCTTGATGACATTATGCATGCCATACCACAGACTGGTAAATAAACATCACACTGAAATACTTTCCAGTATAACCAGGGTTTTTTTTTCCCTTGGTATAAAGATACTATTATATTTATTTTATTTTTAAGTTTTAATAGCATGGTAATTAAATTTCTCTTGACTTTAGGACACATGAACATCCTCACAGTTAAATTTGTCTAAACAGAGCCACACAAAGTAAAACATAACACAAAATTCGAAAGAAAGCAAAGCAGAAAAAATTCTGCCATACCTAATAAAACATTTAATTAGTTAATGAATATAATTAAAATTATTTATTTAATAAAGATGGACAACTTCAATAAAAGCACAGACATGCACAATAAGAAAGCTCTTGGTTCAACTATGCTTTAATGGCAATATAAAATTTGAGCTTAAAGAAAGTAATTATAGAACAACTCCATTGTCCCACAGCTGGAAGAAGCTACTTTACTCATGAACATAAAATCCCCAACCATAAACTTGTGGCTAAAATAGCCTGAGTAAAATCAGATGAGGTTTCCCAAAAAATGAGTGCAGTCACGTCATCTCCTTTCAAAACCCACTCAAATTTTGCCTGAGCCAAATCTCAGGTCATTTCAGGCTCCAAAAACAGCAACCAGGCAAATGCAGCTTCATTTTCAAGGATTTCTAGACTAGCAAAACATGGAGTAAGACTAAGAAGCAATATCCAGCATTTGTGACTGAAGATTTTTTCTGATTATTATATCAATTTTAAGAAAATGAGTGATGTAGGGCAATGGCTTGAAATGAAAGAGGGTAGGTTGGACATAAGGAAGAAATGCTTTNTATGTAGTCAAATCAATACCAAAATAATAAAGATTTACCTTCTACTTGCCTACAGAGAGACAATTACAGAGCATTCAGCTATTTTGGCAGTAGTTCACAACCTTATTTCACAGTAAAATGAAAATCTGGCTTCACAGAAATGATATTACTACATAGGAGCAAGTCAAGAGAGAAGTTGTTGCAGACCTTCAGTATTTATAAGGGAGACTTACAAGGAAGATCAGAGAAGCTTTTTACTAAGACATGTAGTGACAGGACTTGGGCAATGGTTCAAAATGAAAGAGGGTAGATTGGACATAAGGAAGGAATGCTTTATGATGAGGGTATTGAGATGCTGGAAGAGGTCATCCAGGGAGGCTGTGGATGTCCCATCATTAAAGAGTTCAAATTCAGGCTGGATGGGGCTTTAGGCCACCTGATCATGTGAAAGACATCCCTGCCCATGCCATGGGGGTTGGAACCAGATGATCAAGGTCCACTTCCAACCCAAATCATTCAATGATTCTAAGCTCAGATTTACACACCTTTCTGAGCATGGAAAAAGACTAATTGATGCTTCCACTAAAAATCTGAAGTAATTATAGATGTTGGCATGAGATTTAGTACTGACAAAACAGCTAAATACTGATAAAACAGCTACTAGTGTGAAGCAAAGAAAAGCCTTATCAGATACTTATCATTTTTCTGCACTGCTACAAGAAACTCCATTAGCACACAACTGAACCTATCCACATGAAAGTTAACAGCACTTAGCCTTTCATCTTTTCTAAAAAAAGGACTAAAAGAAGCTGTACAGATGCTGAAGCTATGCAACACATGCATTGCACTAGTCCATGAACACTGTTCAGTTTAATCACCTTGCAAAGTTTTTGGGGTTTTTTAATGCCTAGGAAAATCAAAAAAGCTTCTCTCACTATACCAGACAAAGTCCTATAAAACTGGCATGCTACATATTCAACCCCTCTTTTTTAGTAGAGCTAGGAAGAATACTAGTTTCCTAGAGGCAGGTAAAAAGATTCAGTTGCAGCCAGTCAAGAAAAAATTCCCCAGAAGCTGAGAAACAGGAGACAGAAGGGGACATGGAGAAGGTTAAGAGAACTCACTAGGCTGCCAGAAAATCATGTAAGGAACTGAACTTTACCACAAGACATGCCTTCAGCCAAAACAGCCAATTATAATAAAGAGAAAAGGAAAAGAACCAGTATGAAAAAGTTAGAAGAGTTTACAGAAAAGCATAACTTCCCTTCAGAAATAAATGTAAGTATGAGCATCAGCTTGGGGCAAGGGGAATGGGAAAAATGAAAAAAGTATAAAAAGAGCTGCAAGGCAACTCATAAAGCAGGCAAATCAAAGAACTCTGTTTCATGTATTTTTTTAAGTTTAAATAGAGCAAGACAGCAAATGCTTCACTTCAGCAGGAGGAAAGTGCCAAAATTATTTATCAATTAAATAAAAATTCAGTTGGACTGAAATCTATAGGAATGTCCTTCTGCTTCCATTTAATAACATTTTAATATTTATTGACACAGCTCAAAGGCAGGACAACTTAAAAACCCACAAAAACTGTATTTATCACCTCTTCTGAAGTTTCATATTTTTTACCTTAGCAGAAATAAAAAAAAAATCTCCACATGCAGACAAAAAAACCAAAACAGTCAATGTACCAAGACCAAGAAGGTATTCATCTTTCATCCTGATAGCAATAAGACATCAGAAATACAGGGTTTCTTCATGATATACCACACACGGCAAGGAAATTAGGCATGATGTTCAGAAAAAAAAAATTACAGTATTTCTTGACCTTTTTCAAGTCAGGAATATCTTCTACTCCTGCCAGTGAGAAAGACACCTTTCCCTTGGAATGAAGAGGTTTTCGCTGCCTATGTTTAGGTACAGAAGTCACAATTAAATGTCGGCATCTGCCACAGAAAGTGCATTATGGACTGCAGCAGCTGCTTTGATGAAAAATACATACTATTACTGTTTCCTGGCCAGAGTAAAACCTGCATCCTGAAAAAGGGGCATTTAAAGCTACAGCTCCACTTCCTCAAAATGAGAAAGAACTTCAGTGTTATACACAATCAATTGATTTTAATATTTTTGTTCCTGAGGTCATGCTTTAACAAATTCCCCTAATTCCCCTCCCTACTGCACATTTCCATTCATTGATATGTATCCAAACTGTTGAGCGTCCCCAGCATACATCCAGCACCACTTCCCACCTGGGCTTCTCTAATCTGGTTCAATCATGATATTTTTGCTTGGTTATCTATGTTAACCTAAGTCCATCTATGGCAAATGAGTAAATCTGTATAGTCACTTTTTTCCTGTAATATATTTTCAGATATCTCTCCATCTATTTATTTCCTAGTAATATAAGTAAGACAGTCCCCTTTAGATGTGCTTCCCAGCTTCCAATCATTTATTCTGATATTTAAAAAACTCTCACTTCAACATTGCCCAATGCTGTCACCAAATGTTAAGATTTGCTTTGCCCCATCTATGTTTTTGTTGACTGCTGTACTTCCACCGTTGCCAAAACACACAAATATTAAAGGGGTTCCTCCATCTCACATGAACCACATTCATCATTTAAACTAAAAGAAAAAGAGTAAGAGGAAAACTGAAATTCAAAAAGTCTAAGAGCTTTCCATCTAGATGTGTTATGATTCTTCTCTTCAACAGGTCTTTGTAGTTCGAAGACAGATAAAATTCTCAAACTGTGCAATCTTTGCTTTGAGCTAGACCACTCACTTTCTGCTAAGATTAGAGAAAACACATTTAATCTGTCTATATTAAAAAAATAAAATCACTGAGTAAGTCTTCAAAGAACACCACTATAATCAAACTGACAGGAAAAGATCAAAAACAGCAGGGTAAGCATCTTTAAATTTAGGCAGGTACAATTCTTCTACAGAGAGCTGAAGTCTAGCATCTGCCACAGGTACTTTGAAAGGCACCAGCCTTTAGTTCAGCTTTGTGTTACTTCAGTGCATGCTGAGCAGGACTGATCTAAATTATGAAATTGAAATCTTAATGAATCAAATTTCAAAGTATATGCCTAGATTTAACAGACATTTATTTCTGATAACATCAACTCACAGTTGAAAGAAATTTAGTTACTGACTGTAACTTGCTTACCGCATACCATTTGCTGGTGCTAGGTATATGACACGTCTCCTATGTGGGCATTGAAAATAAATGTGAAAACATGAACATAAATTGTGCAGAGAAGAAATTTAGTTCTGTACATACTAGGCATATGAAAAAATACACTGTATTCAAAAATATTGCATGTATGTATCGTAACAATGTATTTAATCCTTTTCACAAGACGCTTTTCACCACATGCATTAATAAATAACAGCTTCAAAACTTTATTTAACAAAAGTGGCTTTGCTGCACACAGTTTCAGGCATGCTTTACTACTGAGACTGTTACTTTCAATTACATTAATTTGATTTTTAACAGATACAACACAGATCTTAGAAAGAAGGGAGTTCAGTTTAAAGGCCTGTGAAATCAATCCCAAGAAGCATTGCCAGAAGGTCAGCGGAGGTGACTCTGCTCCTTTATTCCACTCTCAGGAGATCCCACCTGAAATATCAGCACAGGGAAGACACTGATCTGTTGGAGTGAGTCCAGAGGAGGGCCAGGAAGACAATCAGAAGGATGGAAGACATCTTCTATAAGGAAAGGCTGGGAGAATTGGGATTGTCCAGCCTGGAGAAGAGAAGGCTTCAGGGGTAACCTAACTGTGGCCTTCCAGTGCCTGAATGGAGCCTATGAGAAAGATGGAAAGGGACTCAGTACAAGAGCATGTAGCGACATGACAAGAGGGAATGGGCTCAAACTGACAGAGTAGGACTGTATCAGGAAGAAATTCTTTGCTGTGAGGGTGGTGAGGCACTGGAACAGGTTACCCAGAGAAGCTGTGGATGCCCCAAGCTGGGACGTGTTCAAGGCCAGGCTGGACAGGGCTCTGAGCAACCTGGGATAGTGGAAGGAGTCCCTGCCAGGCAGGGTGCTGGAACAGATGATCTTTCAGGTCCTTTCCAAACCTAACAATTTTATAAATCTGATTTTTTTTTAAATCAAGTGAAAAAGGTGCAGCGTGCAAAGCTGCAGATATCTGAACAGTTCTCAGAAAAGACTGGGTTTACTAATTCTGAGGGGAAAAAAAGTCTTCATGGCTTTATGGTGCACCCAAGAAAAGTGAAATCTGAGTATTTAAGCCACAAATACTGAAAAAGTAATTCTGCTTGGTGTAACAACTCATCAGAGAAACAACTTTGATATAAAAGCAAAATGCTGTGGAAATTGCTCTAGGGGAACAGTGACCACAGCATGAGTTCTTTTACACTCCATTCAAGAAACGACACGGTACAAAGGAGAAATGAGCTGGGAGAAAGATACTTTCTAAAACAGGTAGTTAGAAAGATGAATTTGAAACACTAAAGTTGTATTTTGGAAAAAGCATTCATCCAGAAAATTAAAAGTTCACTTGGAGGAAAGAGGTAAAGCAGCACTTTTCTTTTTAATCTGGTTATATACTTACTGTTAATTTCCTAGCAACTGCAGGTGAATTTTCTCTTATAAATCTAACAAAACAGTTAAGAATCTTAAATTATTTAGATGCATAAGTCTGACTTAAGCCCAGAAAGCTCTGTGCTGTCACTTATCAATGCAAATTTTAGAGGCTAAATCAAGGTCCTTCCATCATAACTGCATACCAACATTTGGTTGTTGTGGTTGCCCACAACTATAAGTTACATATGTCACAGAGTCACTGGGCTGGAAGAGACCTTCAAGATCATCAAGTCCAACCTGTGCTCTAACTCCTCAGCCAAACCATAGCCTTGAGTGCCACGTCCAGCCTCTCTTTAAACACACCCAGGGATGGTGACTCCACCACCTCCCCATGCAGGCCATTCCAGTACTTTATCACTCTTTCCATAAAGAACTTTTTCTTAATAGCCAACCTATATTTCCCTTGACACAGCTTGAGACTGGGCTTCCTCTTTCTGTCAGTTACCACCTGGAGAAAGAGACCAGCCCCCACCTGACCACAGCCACCCTTCAGGGAGTTGTAGAGAGTGATAAGGTCACCCCTGAGTCTCCTTCTCTCCAGGCTAAACAGCCCCAGCTCCCTCAGTTGTTCCTCACAGGGTTTGTGTTCCAAGCCCCTCACAGCCTCATTGTCTCCTCTGGATGCACTCAAGGCTCTCAAGGTCCTTCCCAAACTGAGGTGCCAGAACTGCACACAGCACTCGAGGTGTGGCCTCACCAGTGCCCAGTACAGGGGAACAACGAGCTCCCTGCTCCTGCTGGCCACACTGTTCCTGATCCAGGCCAGGATGCCATTGGCCTTCTTGGCCACCAGGGCACACTGCTGGCAGTCATACGTCATAGTCTAGACAGACACAATACACTTTAGAGAACTCAACTTTCCTCAGACAGCTTCTCTCACAGCCTTCTGTTTCCATCCACAAGCAGCATCACTCAGCCCGTTTCCTTGGGCAGCACCACACAGCCTTCAGAGGACTAAACTTTGTTTCTACTGTTATTCCCCAGGCCCAGGAGTACAAAGCACACATTAAGTTCAGACCCTACCCTTGGGAAACAACACAACAACACACAGTCTTCTTGTTCCCACTTTCTTCTGCACAACCAGCAAACTCCTCTCTGTTCCTCCCCTGGCCCCCTAAACCTGTTTGTCCCTCATACAGGATCTTACCTTCTCTGTCCCTCTCCAGCCACCTGACCCTTCTCCTCTCAGCTCTCCAGCAGACTCTGACTGACTCACACCCAGCCAACCCCTCTTTTGTAGGGCTCGTCCTTATTGGTTTCAGCTGTGGCTTGTCAAGGGCAAGACCCTTCCACCCCTCTGTCATCAGCACAGCCACACACATTTCATGGTGTATCAAATCTAAATGAGAGCTGACAGAAGGGATCCATAAATGCCGCAGGAGAAAGGATTACTTGTTATGATCACCCCGAACAAAGAAAAGATCTCTTCAAGACAGCACTTACACCCCCTTAGGGTTACAGAGAAGCAGCAGTCATATTAACAAGTTCTTCACTGACGTTCTCATGTATGTGAGACTTTCCATAGCACTTGTCAAATACTTTGTGTTTTCCTACTTTCTCAAATGTGCAATTTGAGAAGAAATATCACTTAAAAGGCAACTTTCTAGGAAAAAAACATTCAAGGAAGAAGATTTAAAAAGTTTGTTGTCACATTGTCAAGCCATCATACTTCAACCTCCCCTTAGCAAGTCTCTACCAAAGGTTGTGTATGAAAATGAGACAAACAGCCATTTCATTTCTAAAGGAAATCCCTTGGCACAAGTCAGGGCCGTTATATAGCAAGGGAAGATCTGGGAGCCGTATGTGACCACATTTGGAAAGCCACATGTGGATTTATAATTCTGCTAACAGTGAGATTTCATGGTCAGACATCAGGATCATGAATAATGTCAGGTGTTCCAGGAGAAGGAAACATTCTAAACCAAAGTTACAGAAGTTCAGTATCCAGAAATTGTGAGCACTTCATGTAACACGTGTTCCTTCCCTGAAGAACATGCAGAGGCTGTTATAAGCCATAGTATCTAGGGTCAGCTTCCATGAAACATCAGAATTACTTTCAGATAATTTCTTCCTGCCTCAGGACCTTTTTCCAAATCCACACCGAAGGCATAGCCTAGAAACAAATTCACAGAGCCGCCACACAAGCTTCCTGAATCTCACTGATCTCCCCTAAGATACTAAGGAAGAACTAGATTAATTTTGTGTCTACAGTCACTCATTTTTGGGAAAAAAGGAAGTTGAAGGATAAAAATACATATATTCTGCCTAGAGGACACATGCTTCTTTTAGATATTTGCTAGAGAACCTGACCAAGCAGTAAAAAGATGGAAGTTGACACCTGAAGAAGTCAGAACACTCCCAAAGTCATCACTCCCAATCTCGCTCTTACATGAAAACCATCTCAGAGATGCCAAAATTTTAGGCTCAATACATGTACAAGTAACTTAATCTTACTCAGGAGAATAAAAAGCCAGATGTGACAGGCTATGTAAACTGGCCAGTTGCCAACCCTGAGAATTAGGGGAATCCAGATCTATCATACCACCTCCATCATACCACTTGTATCTGACAGGAGCAGAAGACAAGCTTTCCCCAGCTGCAAGATCAGAGGAAAATAATGAATTTAATTTAATTCCACCATACAAGACAGGCAAATAAGCCCTGCACCCAGCTACCACCATGACCTCCTGAGTACAGCTAGAGAGACTCCAGCTCTCCCAACATTCTTGTTCTCTACTCAAACTGCTGTCTGCCACTCAGTAGATGCTTAGCTACTTACAAAAGGAAAAACCAGAAATCTTCTCACACTGCAGGATATCCAGGCTTGATTTTAGACTGAATACAACCACGCCACTTCTGGTGTTGCTACGTCAGCTCTCTTGTGGCTATGACTGGGACAGATTATCAAGTGAAGCAGCATTGTAATGAACAAAGAGAGCACACAACTCTTCGTTTTGAGTGTCCACTCCAGGGAGAAGGAGGGAACTTCTCAAGCCACTCACTCAGTTCAGTCTAGAAATAGACACAATAAAGATTGAGCATCACCAAGTTGCTTTAAATTATTTTTTCTCTCTAGGTCTCCTATCCAGTGTGTATTTCACACTCTGCAAAGCCAAACATCACAACTACTGTCTCTGAACATCTGCTCACTTCCCCATATTTTAAACACCTCAGACATTGTTTAGATCTATTCTCCTGGTCATGAGCAGGAAAAGGATCACATTCACATGGGAAGTTACTGACCTGGAGAAACAGAGACTGGATTGATAAATAGGAAATGTAAGCTAGTTTTGAATGTGTGACATGGGCAGGACCCAGACAAAACTGCTGACTGTCCATGCTAGGAGCACATACTCCAGCTGCTTAAGCAAGTATGGAAAACACTTGAGAAAGCACTCATACCTCTCATTGTCTCCAAGTTTCATACTTTGCTTATCCAGAATTTTGTGCTGTGAGCTACTAATCACTTGCATGCTGAGCAATGGCAGGATGCTGCTCAACCTTCACTATATTCAGTCTGTCAAGACAGGGTATCTTTGGTCATCATCTCCTTCCTGCCATCAAAGGTTGGCTACAAAAAGACATTCACCTGGCCTGGAACTGGACTTCCATAAAAATTATACAGAAGCACTAGAACTTGCAGGCTGAATGGTGGTTGGTGCACGTTTTGCAACTGGGAAGAATACACTTATCCAGCAGATTTTTGTGATTTGGGTGCCAAGCAAAGCAGGACTTGTCTCTTGAAAAATACTTTTTTTTTTTCCTTCCTTCTGCCTTTGTCCCTCTTGATTGTGTATCACTAAGAGGCCTGTAATCCAAAATTCTGCATCATTCAGGCCAGCAAGAAGAAAAAAATTAAGTTAAGACTTGTCCATGCTGGCTGTCTGTGGTTGGTGGAGGACTTTCTGTTCAGAGCTGTGAGAATGACTGGAACTTAGGCTGCCACAGGGAATGAGGAAAAAGCTGTGTTTAAAAAATCTAAGGCAGAACATCCTTACTCACAAAAGGGAGCACCATCATGCACTGGAAGGTCTTGTACCAACATAGACTGCCTCAGTATTGGCTCAGTGCTGTCCCCTTATTGTGTAGAGGCAACGCCACTGTGATTATCTGTGCAATTTCCCCCCAGATAAACTCAGATTCATCATTTTAGAGCAGCATCTAACATTTCTCCATGCAGGAAAATGAGTTCCAGTCTTTACGAGCAATCACGCATAGAATTCTATGTCTTAAACACAGTCACAATACTCCACTTTATCTAAATAGAATTTATGCCTGCTGGACACAGTAACTAGAGGGTTACTGAAATCTGAATAAGAAACAAACATTCTTTCTGCATAAATCATGCTGCTGTAACAACAGATTGAAATTGACTGCATTTCAAATTATTGTAGAGAGGAATGAAGAGTTTAGCTCTCTCTTACAGGTGAGGACACAGCTTCTCTCTAACTCACTATTCCAAAAAGTGAAGATTTGAATATGCCTTCTTTCAGCTTCTTTACTTCAGTTATTCATTTCAGTTATCCAAACTGTCTCCAGTACTTATACACAAAAGCTGCAATTACCTTCTGTGGACCAGTAATAAGAAAAAAGGGAAAACACACCCCATCCTACAACAAAATGGCAGATTTTACAACCTTATGCAGAATGGTGGGCTCTCCTGTTGATGCTTTCCTGTTCCAGGAATTATGCACTCAATAGTGAATAAATTCTATTATAATATTAAAACTGATTTATTTCCATTGGAATATGAAAGATGATTGATTCCATTCTCAACAGGAACTCAGGACCAAAATAGAGTGGGCCTTCAAAAAAAGCAAGAAACAATCGGGCTTTACTATTATTTAATGTAATTGTCTATCCAAGCATAAATTATTCAAGTCTGTATATTGCATACATTTCCAGCACACTTGTCATATGGGTATCCAAATGACAAAAATGTTATTTTCTTGGTGTTTGTTTTTTTGTTTTTTTTTTTTTTTTTACTTTAAGATTGTCTTTATTAGATCTTTCAATATTTTCTCACTCATGATACATCTCACAGCTATGTGAAAGCGATGTTTTCTTCTGTGGTATCAAAGGTGTTGGAATGACAGGCAGGATGGAGATAGAAAGTTCTTTGATTACATATTCACTTCCCGTTGCACTCAGGTGATACTTCTCTACTAGAGACTGTGATTTCTAGCTGCCATCAGGCAAGATGAACTTGCTTAATCCAACTGCCTGTGTTAGCCTTTATATCCAAGTCCAAAGCTTCCACTTGTTTCCCAGAAATACTGCCATTGAAATCACTAATATTTTACTGGCTTTGTCCTCACATGCAATTTTTATTTCTCCTCCTTTTTTTGCAGAATTGTAATAAAATAGGCAACACTTCTATTAATTTTCAGATGCATTTCACAAGAAAAATCAATGTAAAGCAAAATGACAGAATTCCAATTTATTACTATTAGGAAATGAGAACCACAGCATTGAATAACATTGCAATTACTACACTAAAGAGTCTCCTCATCTATTGCAAATTGAAAAAAGATATTTTTTTCTTGCTTAACCTATCCTTTATTTCTTCTAGCAGCACCGGTTTTATTGTCTAATCAATACAATTTTTAATGACTGATGCAGAACGAACCATAACTGGTTTCAAGTACCAACTGCTATGTCTCCCATATTACACATTACTTTCACTTTAAACAATTAACCAGCTATCCACTACACAAAAATTGTATCTACATTTCTATTTCTAGTAATGCCATAGCCAACACTATTCTATACCAGGGTAAATGTAGAGAATTCAGCTGTAGCAGTCATCTTTTAAAACAGAAATATTGGTAATAGTAGCTTCTGTCAAATAACAAATGACAAAATTTCTCTAACTCAGTATTACATAATAAATTACTGAAATAGATAATAAAATAAAACAGGTGAAAAACTTTTAGATACACATTCACTATTCATGTTAATACCCTGTATTTATTAGTGGTTTCTGACAAAAACTTCCTCACCAAAATGGTTATTTTCTTTAAACAATGGGGTCTTTTTCCATAAATTTTAATTTTACAGAAAAATTAATTCAATGAATTTACATTATTTTTTTAAACCCGTATAACTTTACAAGAATTCAATTACCATTAAAATTCTGGGGACTGGAATGATGACGATATGCAATTAGATTTAATTCAGTATAATCAGACTGAGCCAATAGCTAACACATTTTCAACCTGACACAAGTCAGATTTTAATTTTTTTTTTTACCTTGATATGTGTCAGCAATAACAGTTCCATTAAGATCAGTACAGTTAATTACTCCTTTGCCTAACTGAAGCAGCAACATTACTGGGAAAAGGCTGTAGACAAGAGGATAACAGCCTGCATATGAAAATCTGTCGGATCATTGCACCGACACACAGTAACTGCTTTAAGGGTGAAAAATAATTGTCTTTGCTTTGCTTTATGTGTGCTTAACACATAGTCCACATCCTGTTATGTTGGACTTAAAACCCAACTAGGAACAAAAAAAGATGCATATATGAGACCCCAGTTCTGGCCTTGCCTATTCATGCATTTCCCATTCACTCTGGAATATAACTATACACCATAAAGGATAGATGTTGGTATTTTCATCATATTGATTTCAACATACTGGCAGCAGAAAGGCATATAGTGTCATTTTTCACAGAGATGAGCAATATTAAATGACCATATACATAACACAGCAATGGCAACCTAAAGATGAGGCAATCCTATGATGTTTTAGATTACATATCACATTGGTAATCAGTTTCATGCAAGATAATCACTCTCAATCAGTGTAAGCAAGCAGAATTTTAAACCCTTTTTAAATGTGTCTTAATTTGTTTTGATTATATTTATGGCCTTAAAATACAGAAAATATGCCTTTTTCAATTCTCTCTCCTGAAATACTTAGACTGAAATCACTGAAAAAAATCCATATCTTTTTTCTCTTAACATGATAATGGATTTATTATGTTGCTTCATTATCTACACAGAAGTGTCTTTTGAGCCGACATTTCTATGCATAAAACCTAAATTATGGTCCAAATGTCAAATAAAAAAGACTCTCAGTTGTGTCTGCTGCTGTCTCTCCCAGCTCAGTCTCTTTTTACAAAGACAGCAATACAAACACTCCATAGAAATTAAAAGAGTGAGAAAAAATGATGCATACAGACTCCACAGGCAACCAACATCCCAGCAACTCTCTCCAAAAGTATGGATGACCATTCTGAGGATAAGCAAATGTGAAGCTGTGTCAGAAATGACACTCAATTTGCCACTACAAAGTCAATCAGCCCTTCCAGATTTCTCACAGGCATTGTCTACAGACTCCCCAGAAAAACTGCAGTGAAATTGAGGAAGCAGCTCAGTTGCTACTCTGTGGCCTAAAGAAAAGGGATTTCATTTGCCAGACATCCAGAAAAATCTCCTACGCATACCGGCATGCTCTGTTTGCATGAAATCAGAGTACACTGAAGAAGCTACAAACTTATATTTAGGCATCACTAAGGAAAACTAGTAATGGAGGGAGTAAAAGCATGCAGACAGTTTGATGTAGGGAAAATGTACCCAGAGTGCGTGCCAAAATCTGCTACGTTTATTTAAAGGTAATTTGCAAAAGATGGCAGGAAAGAATAATCAGGAATTATCTTTCATACACTTTTCCAGCTCCTCCACTGCTTTGACTGTCTGTGTAAATTGAATCAGCTTCTATGGTTTGCCCCAACGAATTAAAGAACAATCAGCTGTTGCTAGCTCCAGTCCCAGATTCCATCCTCCGTGCCATTTCTGCTTTGGCTGGGAAGGAAATGAGTATACTACAGTCTTCCATGCACGTCTTCAGTAGATCTGAACCTTGAACAGGGCTTTCACAAGCTCTCCTCTAATCTGATCTGTTTCAACAACAAACAGACCATCAAAGGGGTGAAAATTTCACATGCAAAGGTGACATCCTGATCTCATTACAGTCAACAGCAAAACACCTCACAGACAATTAAAATCTCTGACCTCTTCAATCAAGGTCCTAATGCTGTTAATATTAGTGTCACCCTCAGCAAATTTTTAGAAGATGTCATTTCCTATCACCTTCTTTTGAAATCTGCATTTTCTTCATAATCTGGGTCAGTATAAATGACATGCATTAGCACAAGGAGAAAGAATGGTTGATCAGCTCTCAGAAGTCCTAAAGAAAGTCTCATCACATTAACAGGCTGATACTGATCCAGTCATATGTATCTCACTAAAATGCTACAAAAACCTAGGGTTACACACCCATTAATCATATTAAACCTGTACCTTTTTTTACTAGTTTCTGAAGCAAGTCTCTTGACCCAAGAATCCTCTAACTAACTTCACTTTTCAGTCAAAAGGAAGCCTTGAACTCTTGTTCCAACTGTTCAAAAGATAACAATATTTAACCACATTTTCATAACAGATTTTTTTTTTTGGAGGGGGGTGAAAGCTCACAGCCAGATGGAGTGGAAGACAAGGTGTATGTGACGGCATAGAATAAATATAAACACTTCACAGTCTTCCAAGAGGCTCTGAGTAAGCAACCTGGATATATTGAGAGCAGTCGAATATTCTCTAAGGTGGTTTCTTCATTCACAGTCTTCATAAGAGACTAATATGTTTGAAATAGGAGAGCTAGCCCCGCCTAAAAGATTTTGCTTATCTTTTCTTTGTTACAGTCGACTCAACAGTACTTGGTGCTCTGTGCAGACTGTCCACCTTCAAGCACAGAATGCACACCTGCAAGAGGAAGGGACTGCTAGGCCGGTACTACAGAGGGCACCCATAAATTAAACCTAAAAATGTAATTTACAAATGAAAATACCTCTCTCTGATAACTTGGTTTGGATTTCCCCCCAAACTATTCACTCCTGTAGGCTGTGGTCCTGATTGCCACAGAACTGCATCTTGACTATGCCTCTACTCTCCTCCTGTGGATGAGATTCAACTTCAGTCCCCTGCTGCTTCCCACCTGCTCTGACTTCGATGGAAGGAAAACTGAGAACACTGAGGCCAAAAAGAATCATCCTATGGCAACCTCCAGCTAGATCCCTGGTGCTGATTATGGCAGTCAGGAGGGCAGAGTTAACCCACATTAGAGGACTATGATCTGGTTTAGGTATTGAAAATTATTTTCCGTTTCAACTCGCTGATCTTCAAATTTATAATATGTTTTCAGAGAATATATAGAGTGATTATTTATATCCCAACTAAAACAGTTTCAAATCCAAATGAAATATCAAAATTCTGCTTAACTAATAGTATGAGTTATTAATCAATGTTGATTGTATTGACTGCCAAAAGGAGAAACACTAAAGTTTGGAATGGCAACCATATGTATTCTATATTGTCCATACATTCCTACAATTTTAACCTATATATAGACAACTGAAGAGTTATCTATCTATGAAACAAGCAAAATATGAATAATTTACACATTTTATGCACCAATTAGTCACTATATGCATGCTGCTTATTTCCCATTTAGAATCAGGTTAATTTTTTTCCCTTGGAAATTTTAGATTCATGCCTTCAGTTTACCCACCACTTGTCAAATCAAGCTTTAGTTCAACAGTTAGGTATGCTGGAGACTTAATGTTAACTGTCAAAAACTTCAATAATCAGAATTTTGTATAATTAAATGCCTAGACATACAGAATGTCTGTGTCATATAATTTTCTTAATATGCTTCTATAAAGAAGCTATAACAATGCATATAAAGTGTTTTAAAATAAAATTTCAATATCATATTATTTTCCTACTCCAAAATAACATCATTGAAGAACTTTCCTGAGAAGGAGTATCAAATTAACTTTGTTTTCATGTAAGCTGCAATAACAAATTCTTAAAAGCATACAATAGCTTGAATTAATGTTATGGTTACAGGATAAAGTTCTGCCGAATGTCTCGTTCCTGCATTGTCAGAATTTGGTGTTATTTACTATTTGGTAGACTTAACAATATGAAGTTTCATTTTTTCACTTTACTCAAGCACTAGACCTCATCTGGGATATTGCATCCAGTCTTGGTGTTCCAAATAACTGAATGAAGCTGCCTCCAAAGTCTGTCCAAGCAGGAAAGGGCTGGAGGACTTGCCCTGTTAAAATCTGAGAGAGCTGGATCTGTTCATCCTGAAGATGAGGCGGCCTCAGCAGGGACCTAACAGCAGCCTGTCAGTGCCTATGAGCAGCTTCACCAAAAACATGGAGGCAGGCTCTTCACAGGCATGCAGTGCACAAAAATGAGAGCAAATATTCATTAGTTGAAACTGGGAGGCAATGACTCGAAGACAAAGCACTATCAGGATAACCAAGTATTGGGTATGATTGTTCAGAGAAGTTGTAGAATCACTTCCCTTGGAGTTTTTCCAGGCAAAATTGAACAAACCCCTAAGCAACATGGTCTAAATTCTATGTTAACTCTATTTTGACCAACAGGTCCCTTCCAGCTTCTGTGATTTCGTGTAATCGTGAGCATTAAAAAAAAGTAACAGGAAATTAAACTTTCAGACTGAGCTTAATACAACGTAGGACACATCACTGAAGCTTTTTATAAAAGGAGATGGAGTATTACCACCCTTGGACAACACAATAAAGAGATTTCTGTGGGCACAGACTATTATTCTGATCACATTCACTGAAAAAATCTAAATTCAGACTGAAAAGAATACAGAGAAGAACAGAGATATTTGGAGGAATAGATATTCTCACATGAAAATAAACCAGAAGAGTAAATTCAGGCTGACTAAAAAAATACTAAGCAGATGTAGGATTTCTCTTTGACCAAGAAGTAAAAGAAGGAAAATTACCAGATAATTTCTATTTACATAGGTATGAATTGACCATGTACCAATCTATTCACACACTTACCTAAACTTCTCATTACAAGTCTGTCAACATCTCTATGTCCCTTCCTGATTTACTTGCAGAGTTTATAGCTGGTGACAAGCATCAAATCCAACAATAAAAGTTTCTTTAGGGGAAAAAGAAGGCAGGTAGAGAGATAAAACATTAAAAAGAGGGAAAGGTAACCGGAAAAGCAAAAGGAGGAAATGCAAAGGGGAAAGGGAAAGCTCCAGTGACTAGTCAAGAAGAGAACAGCCGGGGTTTCCCCATTAAGCATTCTCTCCCAGGTATCCTCTCCAGTGTACCAGGTGATGCACCATATTACTTTTCCCACAGAAACCACATACATTTCCCCATGATCCACTCAAATTCTCTAGTGTCTGTCACCCCTTGTGATGCTATTAGCCCTGAATGACGTAGTTTTTGATCAGAAGCTGGTGAAGCAAACTAACTGGCTGTTAAGTTTTGCATATATTATTGGGAACACTGGGCAAATACTTGTCTTCCTCCTAATGCTAAAAAGCTGCAAAAAAACAGTGCAAGAAAAGGCTGGTCTTACAGCAGTGTCAATCACCTCCCTGACACAACAGCAGCAGCACAGCCTGGAGGTTCAAGGCTTTGAGAATAACAACATGAGACCAAGAGCATGAGGACAGGAAGGCAAACACTGCCCTAGAAGCTCTGGTGAAAGGTGACACAGCTGCAATGGAAAGGCAGCTGCAAATGAAAGATCCTTGGCAGTGCAAAAGGTGGCACCAAAGGCATTGTGCAGCACCACTTCCTTTATGAATAAGCTTTTGAATTCACCTTTATGAATAAGCTCAGGCTCAAGCCTTCACGTATCTTGGCATCCTTCAGGAATGAAAATTTCTCTTGTGCACTGGACATCACCTTTTCAAAATACCCTTTAGACCAGGTCTTCACCTCTCCTGCAGGTTAGAAGAGCATGGAAACAAAAGCTGAACTCAGTGAACATGACAGTAGAGGCTCGAGTCTGTAAAGCCCCAAGAGTGACAGCCATCCATTCTAGAAAAGGAGCACTCTGTATCTTGAACAGAAATGAACGAAAAGACTGAGTGTCTCAGAGCAGAAGTCAAATTAAGAGATATAGAATCCATCATGTTCAACTCGAAAACTGAGGAATTAGGGACAAATAAAAGACATACTGTAAGGAGTCATCTTCTTACCGGCACTTCTGAGCTACCTTCACTGAAAAGCATTTCATTTTCTTTAACAAAAATAGTTTACAGTTATACAATAGATTTAAAACAAACTATCCTGATCGTTGCTACCTATCATAAATAAACTTCAACAATGCATCATGATTTGTGAATGACCAATGTTAACATTATACTAAAAAATACCATTAACAACAAATTACTGAAAAATAACTGCAAATATTTGCTTCCTATTACCTCTCTGTGTCATAATCAACACCATACATTGAATTAATGCTAATTAATTCAAGTAAATATCTGCTTGAAGGTTGTGTAACAATAGTTTTCAATCACTCTTCCCCATAAAGGAGTGTCTAAATTGCTTATCACCTTGTCCACCTTGGCTGGGTAAAAATGCATGAAAAGTAAAATCTAACCAAACCAAAGACCTGTTCAGAATCTAACACCTTTTCCCCACATGCCCAACAGCAAATGCATAAGGAAAAGTGAGGAAGTGCAATGCAACCATGTGAATGGTACCTTCCTGAAATACTCTGAAGCCTCCAGAATATTTGCTGGTTAGGGACATTCTGGTTCAGAAGTATATCTCTGCTTTCTAGCCTTTGATATGTTTGGGGTTTTTTTTCCCTAGGAATTTGTCTAAATCTTCTTTTTTTTTAATTCATGTTAACTTTTTGCATTGACAAAAATCTTTGGCAGAAAGTTATACAACTATATATTGTACAAAAGTGGAGGAGTATGGAGAAGGGTGAATATGTCCTCATAGGAAAGGTCTAAGCTGGCCTCAAAGTACTGAGACATTAGTTCTGAGCAGTAGTTAATCACTATTTCACTGTAATTTTTTAGCTGCTTGAAGATGAAGCTATAGGTTAGCAGCACAAATAAACTTTGTAATTTATTATTAAAGTAGTAACAATAAATTCACCGCTAGTGCAGTCTTACCCAGCACGTGCTGACGTTCACAGTATAACACAATTCAGTACAAGTTACACTGAGTAAAGAAAAAATTCTTTGGTCATGTATGATCATCCTAATTTAAAAACTCAAAACCAAAAGGAGAAAATGAAAGGTGATTTCATCAAGTAATGTTAGGTCTAAAAGGCCTTACTCATCTATCAGTTTTGACAAACAATATAACCTTAAGTGATTCAGCAATGCAACAGTCTCTGCCTGTTTATCTGGAGATCATTACTGAAGCCTTGAAGCATGATAAACATGTTTTATCATTTTATCATTTCTTTATTTTGAGGAGATTGGAAAACTTGGATGAATACCCATTCCTTTAATTTGTATTTATATGGAAAGTTCATGTGAACGGCATGCTTACAGGACACAGCATACAATCCTCAACAAATCCGGCCCAGAACTCTTTTGTAAAAGGGAAGAAGCCTCACTCCTGTGGTGCTCTAAGCTCTCTCAGCTAAATGGCTCAACCATGAGTACACTGCAAGCCACAAGCACTTTCTATTGCAGCCTGAACACACATACCCTAAGTAGCTTTAAATTAGCTAGTCTGAATACTGATGAATATAAAACAACAGCAGTACACACACTCTGGTAAATATGTGCTTAATTTATCAATTTGGAGATGATTAGACTACATCCCAACTCTTTTTGTCATTTTTCATTGGTTATAGTTGTTCATTCACAACAGGATTTGATTAATTTCAAAGCTTCATTTTGCCTACTAAGCATTAGTTGAACACTAAGAAACTAACTACTGCAATTACATTTAGGTACCATCAGTACATTCATGGTAACTCATACCAGGATTCATATAATTTTCAGAACAGTAAACTTAAATTTGATACATATTTTCAGTATGCAAGTAATATTTTTAACAGCAACTTCTATGGGGCTATTTCAGGTAGTGAGATCAAGAACTGAAAACTATTTTCAACTTAACATGCTTTTTAGAAAGTATGTAATTTTTATAACTGAATCTCTTTTCAATGTTATTTTTAACAAGGTATTTAAAAATACGTATCCCACTTAGTCATAGTATTATCTTTTTTTTCACAGAAATAAATTTTAATAGGAACAACTGCTCCAAATGAAGCATGTACTGACTTCCAGCAGTGAAGACACTGTTTGCTTTTGTTCTTAAACTGCTCTGGGAGCAGGAAGATGCTGGTGAACTGAAGATACACAGCAGCTTACAAATTACTGTTCCCATTTAGTCATGTAGACCAAGCTTCATTTGTGGAAAAGCAATTTCATGGAAAACCAAACACTACTGTTTTCAAAACCAACATTTTAAAGTCAGATTCAAAACATTTGGGTGTATTACACATTCACACAGACTTACAGAAGAATCTGACACTGAGACCAGGTTGACTATGGTACTGTGTTTGCATCAAGTTGGTCACCAAGAAGTATAATGGCATGTTTTTCTCTTTTTTGGAATTCTGAACTGACAATGAGATTTTTGTTATAAAAGACAGCTATTTCAATATTTATATGAAGAAACTGGCACCAGTGGTACATAAACATAACTGACTACAGCTTTTCTCTGGAGCCATGACATGTTTATTCCCAATGTTTTGGATCACATCTTTGCCATGACAATGAAAAAGAGATGTTAAAATAGTATATTATTTACATCACTCATGGTAGAAAGTTCTATGCAATTGAGACATAGCTATTTTACACAAATAACAATGCAACTTAAGTGTATGAAGGGATGGAATTGCCTTCCAAAACTGCTCTGGTGTTATGACACAGAACAAGCTGGCATCTCTTTCTGAACAAAGTAGGTGTTCCTGGTACAAAACATACATGAACTGGGGCCGCTGATACAGAAATGTATTGGACATGACAGAAAAATTTGGAGACACTCAGCAACAAGATAGCCTCAAAAGGTCTAGAGATGCTGTTGTGGAGCTAGGCGTGTGGGGAGAGAAGATAGAAGTAGGACAAGACATTTGAGTAGTACAGGACATTTGAAAAACCTTAATGTGAAATACCTTCCTTTTTTTTGTTCATGAGTTCTCATCACAGCTACAGGCCTTTGTGAGCTTGCAAATTAAATCCTGAATAACTGTCACAAAACTATTCTTCTGTCACAGAAAACAAAATGTCAAGTAACTAAAGCTGACAATGTTGAAAGACAAATGTATAAAATCCCTCAGTTTCTGTGTCAGTACTTGTTCTGTGCTGTTTGTGACAGAGAATCTCAACAGCTTTTGCATCAAAAAAGCACATTCATGCATTTTCATATGTCAAAAGGTCTCCACAATTCACCTCACTACCTCTTTTTCAAAGATCGGCTTGCTTTAAATATTTGCCTACACTTAAATTATCATGTTGTTTAACAGTGGGTTTAGACCTCTTCAGAGCACTTAAAAATATAAACTGCTGTGGGCTCGGGGTAGATATTCAAAGATGAATACGCATTTTGTGCATTACCAGTAATACCTGCTTTTTTCTATAAGTGATAAGCATGAATGATTACTAATCGCTGTTATGTTCCATTTAATATCAAAACTCAGACATTTCAGAAGAGTCAAAACAACTGTACCTTTGCTGGAAACTACCTTCCTCATGCTCTGCGCTGCCAACCGGGAAGCTGCCGGCCGGGATGCACACACCGCTTTGCATTTGTAAATACAATTATGCAAAATTCTGGCCACCCACCCAGCCCAGGCATGGGCACGGGAGCGGGAAAGGAACGGGACGGGACGGGACGGGATGGGACGGGACGGGACGGGACGGGATGGGACGGGACGGGACGCACCCGCCCTCCGGCTGCCGCCTGCTCCGGGCAGTCCGACACCGGTCCGGCGGCGGTGCCCGAGGAGGGCGCACCCCGGCGTCGCCCACCTGTTCGGCCCCACGGGGCAGCTCCCCCGGCGCCCTCCGGAGCTCAGCGGTCCCAGCCGACCGCGGGGAGCCGGCACCGCCCGCTGAGCTCCGGCAGCGTTCTCCGGCCGGCACCCGCGACTCGGCCACGGCCCCGCAGGACGCGGGGGTCGCAGAGGATCCCCCGGACCCAGGAACGCACCACCCGCCAGACAGAGCAAGCGCTCGGGAACTGCTCTTCCACTCACGCTCCCGCCAAGTAAAACTTGCCAGGGGCGGCCGTGTCCTCCCTCCCCCGACAGCTCGCCAGCCCTTACACCGTCCAACTTCCCGAAACCTTCCCGAAGGTCCCAAAAATACCGCCCCGGCAGGTCGAGGACGCCGTCCGGGCGGCGGGACCGGCCGGCCCCGCACTGGCTGCCCGCCGCAGCCTGGCGGAGCGGAGGGGCAGCCGGCCGGTGCTACTCACCTTCCCGCTCCTCCGCCTTATCTCTTCGCTCGCGGGCTGCAACTTCCAGAGCTTCCCCCAACTGCCATCTTCCACCGGAGCCGCGGGGGAAAGGAGCGGCGCGGCGGGGGGAGCAAAAGTTACGGCGGCGGCGGCCGCGGCGGCGATTAGGTGGCGACTAGGTGGCGATTAGGTGGCGACTAGGTGGCGATCTGGTGGCGACTAGGTGGCGATTAGGTGGCCATCGCGCCGGCGGGGCGAGCCGTGCCGTGCGCGGCGGGCGGGCGGGGCGGCGGCG